>OX463841.1:39824169-40374913 GCA_949825065.1 Odontocerum albicorne
AAGCGCATGACCACGCGACTATCGCGCTATACCTTTATGCAGAAAGCCAACAGTTCAACACCTGCACCGTGCCGTGCCAGTCCCTTCAAATAAGTATAATGTTTTTTTTTCTTTTAAACAGTTCACGTTTGTTATTCCATTAATGTTGGTCAGTTTTGCACCACCATTCATCCAGCTAGTTTTGGATTGTCGCTAATATTCACTCTATTTTAAAAAACGGTATCGACTATTATTTTGGCAGTTTTCTCTTTGCTTGTTAAAACACTATATGTTAATCATTATTTATTTATCAACGGTACAATATTACTTATAACAATATTTAAGAGATGCGTAGTCAGTGCTTCACCCATATACAAAACAAAAAATATACCAAATATACAATAAAAATAAATTAAAAGGCAAGCATAATTACAAAAATTGCCCATACTCGTAAGTATGCAAGCTCTCACAAAATAGCACGGATTCGTAAGTATGCAAGCTCACATTTTTAAAACTCCTACAAAATAACACGTACTCTTAAGTATGCAAGATCGATTTTTAAAATTACCTCAAAATCTCCACTACAATCCGATTCCCCCTCGCATTGGAAGTGTTTTTATTATAATGAATATTAGAAATACAAATGATGTCCATCTTTCATTTCTATCATGTCTTCTCCTTTCTTTCTGACTTCGCTTAGCCCTACAATATCCTAATTGATGTGTTTTAGTTCTTCTAGAAGTTCAGTGATGTGGGCCTCACTTGATAGTGTTCGAGCATTGAATGTTGCAATGTTCACCTGAAAGCAGCCATTACCGATCCTCCGTGTCCGTATCATCGAACCCCCCCCCCCCCCTCCCAGCCCCCCTTCTAGGACTGCTGCTGTAGCCCTGTCCAGGACGTCTTCCCGAGGGTGTTTTTAAATTTTTGTTGTCTTCCATGTTATTATGGGGTTCGTGGATAGGGAGTTGTTTGGTCTCCCCTTATATCGCGCTGTTCAAGCGTATTGGTATGAGGTTTTATTTCGGTTTTCCATCCCTATGACACTCTTTTCGGAGTGCTGGAAAAGTAATATCTCAATATATTTGAAGTGAAAGGTCTACAACCAGTGTATTCTTCCACTACTAACGTATGGCTGCGAGATATGGACGCTCACAGTAAAGAACACATAAAAGCTCCAGATCGCACCAAGGGGCATGGAGAGATGCATGTTGGGATGTACTAAAAGAGACCGTAAACGAAACACCTGGATTCGCAATATAACAAAGGTAGAAGATGTTACAAAGGTATGCAAGAATATTAAGTGGCAATGGGCAGGACACGTAGTCAGAATTTCAGACTCCGAAATAATCCAATGGTACCCAAGAGCCATAAGAAGACCAAAGTTACGCTAGATAGATGAAATCTGGAAGCATCGCAGCATCACATGGCATCAACAAGCGAAGAATCGAACTATTTGAAGGGGAGACCTTCATCCAGCAGTGGATCGACCGTGGTGGACAATCTGGTGGGTTAATTACCAGGTGGCAATCTTTTCCGACTAACCAGATTAAAGTAAATATAGTGTGAATTCGTTTTAGGTAGGTATGGATAAATATGGTCGCAAAAAATATTCAAATTATTATTTATTTGCACAAAATTCATTAATAATATTAAAAACAATGATAAAAGTCATCTACATAGAGATAGAGATATCATTAATCAAAGCAAAACGATTGAAAATTCAGAGTTTTCTCAGTCGCTTTTTTAAAACATGTCAATCTATCAATACGAATAATTGGTTATTGGTTCTTTAGTCTCACGGTATGGACAGTCAGAGACGGTGAAAAAAGGCTGAATAATTCAGGTTATATAAGAGATAGTAAAGCGGGGTAGTTAAAGAAATTATACAATAGTGACAATATGCGAATTTTGTATATTTTATCCAAATTCAATCAATTAAGTTCATTTTGATGTGAAATGATATGATCGTTCTTTTAACGGTCAAAATAAATCTCAGACAACCATTTTGAAGACGCTGTAGTTTGTACAACGGTCACAAGTAGTATTCAAATAGCATACGTCTAAGTCCTAAATAGGAATGAGCAGATATTGCCCGATAAAATTGTAGTTTTAGTATGCAGCCGTATTGGTAACACGTTAAGAGAATGAAATGATGAACAATTTTTAATGGCCTCAGCAAATCTATTTCACACATAATTATTTGACAAAATTCAAGTAGCAGATAGCTGAAGGTAAAGATAGATATATTAGAATATTTGATAAAAGTTAATTATTAAAAGTCAAAGAATTTTATTTTAGTTTCAAAACCATGAAAGTAAAACATATTCACATATAACCAAACACTTATCACATACAGCCAAAGTAAAAAGTTCCATAATTCATTTACTTGATGGTAATTTTTAGTTCAAGTGATGAGCAAATTTTGGACAGCTTTTCAATGGTCTGAGCAAATCGATTTCACGCTGAATTATTTGACCGTATTCCAGTAGCATGTAGCTCCATGTAGCTGACGGTGAAGCGGGATAGTCGAGTATATTTGTTGGGAATATGATTCTATTCTGTAGTGAAAAGATAATTCAACGCATGGCTGGGCACACATTGGATGAAAATTGGAAATCTCGATAATAATACAAATCAAAAACTGGCCGAAAAATAGACTCCACATATTATTTCCAAAGACTGGTGGAATTGTCCTCCATTGGACAAATTTATTTATTTTAAGGTATGATTATTTTAAAATGAATACATGCAATGTTACAACATTCCATGAAAATATACATTTATTAGACAATGAAGAATAATTAAATTCAATATATAAAAGAATTTATAAATTGCAGAGTTTTTCCAAACTAAAGAGAAATCTAAAATGTTTGAACTTTTATCTAGATCAGTGATTTTCAATCTCTCTCGTAGAATGACCGGTATATACCTTTCAGTGTCACCTTAGAACCAGCTGAGTTTTCTTAAGGTGGGATATTTATTAAAAAAGATTTTCCCAACACATATTAGATCTGTTGAATTTAAAGAAATAAAATATGTTAATAAGATTGCGGCATACGGTTTCTACGACTACCGTAGTCACGCAGACCTGCACCGGTTCATGGACAACTATTTACGTAGCACTCATCTAGAACCCTTTTTGTGTTTTGAATATAATCAAATTTTTAAATTAAGTTGACAAATATTATTAAAATTCAGTATTACACAAATTAATTTCAGTAAATTTGATTTCTGAATTGCATGCTGAGATTAAGAGAAGAATCACAACAGGGAACAAAACATTCTTCTCCTTACTGCCGGTGTTCAAGTCCAGAAGTGTCCATAGAAAAACCAAAGTCACCGTGTACAAAACAATTATTAGAACAGCACCGCATATGGATGCGAAGCATGGACACTGACAGCTAAATCCGCAGAGTTGCTGGATGCCTTCGAGAGAAGAGTACTACGTATGATCCTGGGCCCCGTGAATGACGGCGAAACCTAGCGAATACAATACAACGACGAGCTATATAATATCTACAAAGCTCCCAGGCTATCTATACAAGTCAGACTGAACAGATTGAGATGAGCCGGACATGTGCAGAGAATGCCGTCATCACGAGCACCGAAAATAATCCTTGAAGGACACCCGGGTGGGAGAAGGAGAGTGGGCAGGCCAAGGCTGCGATGGGAGGATGAAGTTGAGAGGGACGCAACGCGGCTGCTACAGGTGCAGGATTGGAGGAAGGATTTTTTTATCACGTATTAGTATTTATTATGCTTTACTAGTTTCGACTCGTCAATAGGGTGGCTATTCTCAAGAAGCTAGAGCTTCTGTGAGCCTAATACCCTAAACAAATCAGTGGTAACTATCACTTGTACATGGTGTATCATATTTGAGGTTTACATTTTCCTTTTGGTGATCACAGTAGGTAATTAATGTATATGTCACTTGTATGGTTTAATTGTTTATAGGATAGATGTTTTCTGAGTTAGGTTTGCCAGATAAGTGATTATTTATGGAATACCTATTATCAAATTTATTAAATTGTCAGAAAATATCGACGGATTCGTGTACATCATTATACCAAGAACGTAATACCTCAACATAACATAGTAACACCAACCACCAGTGACAGTTGCCATGAATAGCTTTTGAGGTTATCAGTCAGGCAAAAACGTTAGCTACTTAAGGATGACGCCGATTGATACGTCGAAACTAGTCAAGCATAAAAAATACTAAGAACAATAGCAAAAGGACAATTTAGAAAGTAGGCTCTCTTCAAGTACGCTCAAATAAAACATGGTGAAACGGTAATTTAAAGTCAACATACATGTGTTAAATATTGGCGATAATTTCAAATACAATATATCTTAATGTACCATAGCTCTGAATTTTCATAAATGGAAAACTAATGTGAATCAAAAGATTATACTTTGTGGTAATATTAAATCATTTACAGAGATTAAAACAACATTGCCCATTTTCAACGATAAATGAGATTCAATAAAAACGTTCTAATATGTCGTGTGGCTCATGACTTTGCATCGTGACTCCCATAATAGCCTCTGACGATTCCTCTCCACCCATCCCTGGATTCGACGACTCAAAGGGCAGTTGTTAAGAGTAGTCCAGTTGTATCTCTCACTTGGTCAGTGCGACACATAGAGATTATTCCTCTTATGTGTCGTTCTTCCACACCTCCAATAAACATAAACATCTCCAAACTGTCTCCATGGCCACGAGCAATATGCCCAAAGAATCGGAGAACTCGTCGAAGGCATATTGTCGACAATCTATCGGTGAATCTCAGTTTTTCGAGAATAGAGACGTTAGTTCAACTGTTAACAACTATACATTAACATTACAGCTTTGGTAATAAACCATAATAAAAATAACATAAATTGTTATTTAGATCGACATTTATGTATTTATTCCAGCAAACTAATCCAGTTCTAAACTCTATCCTTTGACTACGTAGGCTTTAGACATAAAACAAACAATGAAGTAACTGAATCGCACAAATAACTGGAAATTATAAATTATGTAAACTTCATTTGACAGTCTATGTTTGAGAAAGAGGAAATTTAACATGACTTAAACGAACGAAATTCGTAACTTTTTGATTAGTAAATAAAGCAAATTTTATTGTATTATTTACCCATCTAATGGCTTTATAAAAGTTATTCAATGTCAAAGCTTTAAAATATTTCTCAAAGTTGGATGTAATAAAAAGTTTTTGAAATAATTTTAATGAAAAACGATTCCTTGTAATTAATTTAATTTAATACATTAAGGAATATCTGTGAAGTTTGCCTCATTTAGTTATTATTTTGAAAACAATATTCAATGGAATACCAACCAGATTTAAGTGCTTTAACTATAATATTTTGAATATCTCTTGAATATTTTGGGGGAAAAATATTTAAATGGTTAAATATGAAATTTATTTTATAACGATTCAACATGTTTCAAAAACTCAGACATAAGTATGGCGAAATAACTTAAGTCCTGCTGAAAAAATTCATGAAGTTTAAAACTTGTCGACTGTTTATTAATTAAATCTAGGTGTAGTACAGTGTTTTAGTGTTATAAACTATATAAATATTATCACAACATGAATAATATTAATATAAGTAAAATTTATTTACATATCACAATCTACAAAGAAGAATCCAGTCAAAAGCCTCGGAATTAAAACCCACAAATCTAGTGACGTCGAAGAATATTCTTGCTGCATTAGAAGCTGCCAATCATAGTTACATCTTCAGATTAATTTACAGCTCCGATGAGGCTAAAGGATGTTTTACTATATTTGAAGCTGCCCGACATAGGTACATCTTCAGATTAATTCACAACTTTGATCAAGTGACATTAAAGGATATTTTTGCTTCTTTCGAATTTTTAGCTCCGATCTAGTGATACGTAAGGATATTTTTACTACATTTGAAATTGCCAGACATAATTCATTTTCAGATTAATTTACAACTCATATCTAATGACTTCAATGGGTGTTTTCGCTGCATCTGGACCACTAAATAAGCTATCTTAACTTCAGTTTTCCAGTAATACATTTATATATTTACAGTACTGATAGTAATTGTTCTTCACCCGAGACGTACATCGGACCTTAAATACATCGTAGCTGGTATCTTTTTCACAATTTAGTTTGTTAGTGTCTGAGAGGATTTCGTCTGTGGCAGTTCATTTTCGAATGGAGATCATACTGAATGGTAATTTATTTTTTCTCCCATAATAGCACGTGTGGTGATGGAATCGAAACGGAAAACTTTTTCTTCCCAGAACGAAACAAAATTATTTTAAAATTGACATAATTAATATTTGGTGTTACGATTTTTTTGTGAAAATGCAAATGTATACGAGAGGGCCAATTGCAAATACTGCATTATGAAGCAAAATGTAATTACGAAAATATGCCTTCTGCAAATTGAGCAATTTAATTGTTCATCTAAATGATTGATTGCTTTTTTATATCGCCTCCAACCACATTATACGAGCTTTTATCTGAAATTGAAAATTTGTAGACGCAATAAACTATAAATTTCACCATAATCGAGTCGCTCTTAATGACTGGGAAACTTTTCCATTTTTCAACACAAATTTATCTGAGTTTGTACGTAGATATTGACTTAAAAATTGAAGTTTTATCTCCTTATTTTCTATTTCGAGCATTATTAAATATTTGTACTATTTAATATGTTAATAATTATAAGAAAATATTACAAGATGACTTAAATACCACTATTTTGTTATAAAATACCACTTCAAAAGGAGTCACGGAGCAAAGAGTTTTGAGAACATAACGTTTATCTTTTTTACATTAAGAGGGATATCAGACAGAGGGTAACAATAGAAAAAAAGTTAATGGGCACTAAAACATATACTATATAACTCGAACCGAGCAGTATCAAAATCTCCTGAGACGATAGTCCACAACTGTATTTTAGTATTAACTTGAGTATATGTGTGGGAAACGTAGACGTGGAAAAAACTGAAAAACGTGCACTAAGATGAATATATGGGTAGACTATTTATGACACAATACAGAATAAAGCGATTTGAGATGAATGTGAATTAAGGATGATGCATTGAATAAGATGAAGGAGAACACTCCGAAATGGTTTGGGCATGCAGAACGAAGAAAGACGAAAAAAACAAATATATAATGCAAATGTGAGTAGAAGGCGTAATGGACGAAAATAAAATAAAAATGACTGAACCAAGTGAATAACATTTTGAAAGGAGGAAACGTAGAAAGTCAAGGAAATCGTAAAAGTTGTATGAAAAAGTGTATGGGTGGGAAAGAAGCGAAGGATGTGTCTCGAGATAGACAAGTCTGGCACTCTCTCGTCTATGTTTGCATGCGATGGTGTGATTGTATGTATGTATTATATATGTACAGTTTTCTCTCCTTCATTCACACTGTCTCTAGGAATGAATGAGATACTCTTACACTTGTAAAAAAATAATTTATTCATAGTTCAATGAAAGATCTGTCCTCGAGACGAGCCCCTCCTCTGCCGGCGCCACACATGAGTGTAAAAAAGTGTCAGACACCACAGACAGAGAAAAAAAAAATTATTACGAAAGTAAAAAAAAAGAATTATTTCTACTAACAGCCTTTCAAGTCGTCCAATTATTCGAGACAAAAATTCGAGAAAGCTGAAAACTATCCCTGGTCGCCACAATACCAGACTAGCTTATCGGGCCGAAGGTGGTTCGACGAGCTCTTCCATATTTTAAGTTTCTATCCTCATACTACCGTATAATGTATCTTTTTCGGTAGTCTGTAAAAGGTTGATGTTCGCAAATACGAATCCAGGGCGAACCATTCCTTAAGTTTCTTCCAGGCTTCAGAACTGTTTGGTTAATCTTCCAACGTATTAAATAAAAACGATTTTCATACAACAGCCATAGATTACCCTGGAACTAGCTCCCCGTGCTCTTTTCATCCCACTTAATGTTTTACATAGTTTTTAGCTCACATACATCCTTAACATTTACATGTTTTATTCTATCATAAATCTAATTACCACACATTTTTCTCAGTGCACGCATTTACTAGGTTACTTCGTTAATTTTCCACGTCCACGTTTCTCTCCCAAAGATCAATGTTGGTACTAATACGTTGTTGTGAACCATAATTTCAAGACATATCACCAAACTACAATATATAATTCAAAAAGTAATAAATTTGATAGAAATATATACATTTTACGTGCTTATATAAAAGGACTTATTTGAAAGCGAGATGGGTGAGAAAATAAAATGCCACACTTTAACCATTAAATTTAACTCACATTAGAATTAACCAAACATATTACCATTTTAGAGTTTATTCAAGTAACACCCAGGTAAAAGCTAGTTATGCACCATGTAAACATTAAACACATTAATTTAAATAACACTTGATCTTAAAATAAACTGAAAACACATTAACTACGCTGTTAGAAGACAGTTTACGTAATATTAACAAACAAAGATGCATGTATTTGATATTTACATATACAAAAGCCAAATGTTAATAAACAATTGTGTAGCGTTAATAAACAAACGAATGTATAACGGGTCGTTTATAAAGTCGTTACGAGCGTTTGCGCCGTTACTTTACGCGGTCGTTAAATTAAACAGAACGGTAGGATGCATGTAGAATAAGAGGGGTTACGAGAAAAGATCGGTAAAAGTATTCAACTCATCGCTTTTTTGGAATTTTCTAAGTAAAATGTTTTCCTTAAAATACATTAAACAATTTCTGGTTGTGTTAAGAATAGCGAGGTGTTTACTTATTTGAATATTCCTATAGGACGGGATATTGTCACAGGGCTTTAAGTGTTGCTGGTCCTGTGGAGTGAAATGTTGTACCTTTAAGTGTAATATTTATAGATAGGGTGTGCAGCTTTACGAATATATAAAAGAAAGCCCTTTTTGGAAGGTCATATTTAAATTCACAATTATATATGAACACTACACTCCACTTAAAGCCGAATGTGTTACTATCACATATCCGAAGACAAACAAATAGTGATGTGCAGTCAGTCTTCGCCTGGTAAGTTTTCTACGGTTTCTTTACCATTTTTTTTTCTTAATATGCAGATGCGGAGAAATTCATTTTTTAATAACCGCATACACCGACCACTTTTCTATCCGTATCCTTTAACAAATACGAATTTGTAATACTTATACATTCAAGAGCGTGTTTGGGAGACATTATTTTCAGCCCCATAAATTGAGCCTTCGGGCTGGCCAAGTAACTTGCACACGTCTATGGCGTGTAAATATTATTACGAAACGAACTCTTTGACTAGACCCTTTTTTGTGTAATAGTGTGCGTATATAGTTTTTTTTTTTATATGTGAATATTTTGTTTTTCACATACGATAAATACGGCCCAGGAGACAACATTGTATTCAGTCTAATTAATCGAACCTTCGTGTTTAGATCCTCTTGAGTAGGCAGGAAATTTGCAGTTCGTCGTCATATGTAATGGCAATACTAGGCGTTACTAAAACTCATATTCGAGGATTTCCTCACCATTTTAACTTCAATTTTGATCTGCTACTTCCCGTCGAACATTTGATCTGTGAGAGTTACATCCTAGACACGCACTCTCTTTCAGACATGTGATCCAGCTCAGCTACGTAATCCCGCTGACTATTTCTCATACGTCTAGTTATTGAAGTACCATCAGCTCTAGAACAGATAGTTCTACACCTTCAATGATCTTGGTCTACCCACTCCCAGTCTTCAAGTGCTCCGCAAAAAGTCAGCAACTATAATACACGTATGTGGCAAAACTACCCCCGCACACGAAGAGACAACGACACTCGCACATGTCTAAAATGTGTAAGAATTGTTACCAAATAAACTCTTTTACCTAACGAAACTATCGAATGGTATTTCTATACAATATCCAAGTCAATAGTTTAAAATTACTTATTAAAATATATATATTTGCCTATTTTAGTCTTACTCAAATAAAACTGAATTGTACTTTTTGTTTAACTGAGAGTTCAATGAAAAAAAAACACGGTTTCAAAATATTAATGTCTCAAATAGACATTAACACTACGTAAAACTTTCATTTTATGGCGAAAGTTGAAGTGTCAATTGCATAAGTTATGAACATCAGGAGCTATTTGGAACTTTGCATACGACCACATATTCTTCGTTGCTAAAAATGTTATTTCGAAATGAATAACTCAGTCTTTTGTAAAGACTGCAAGCATAAAGTATGAGAAATTAAATACAATAAGCATTAAACATGAACAGATAAAAAAACACTAGAAAATTATTAGTCACCGGAGAGTTAATTAAAATTTATGAATATTTATTTATGTTTAATAAAAGTATAAAAAAAAAAAAAAGTATATTTGTAATAATACCCCTATATTTTTTGTACTTAAGACTTTTTTAACCACCTGATAACGTCTCTGATATTTGCGCAGATGTCTTTAGTTAATAAAAATCGTCTTTCAATTTGGTACAAAAATTATACAAAACAAAATTTAAATTAAAATAGCAATCAAATAAGTCTGAAAATATATCACATACTAAAAAAAGACATCAACAAAAAAATACCACAACTTGAATACACAATTAAAACGAAAAAACATTTATACACATAACAGAAAAAAATAGCACATAAACACAAAACTGAAAATTACAATTGCGTTTATATCAATGGAAATATGTTAGTTTAAAGAAATTGCGAGGTAATTTTTGAAGATCTTTATCTCTCATTAGCGGTCTAAAATTACCAACTATGCTTTCTTTTGTCCTCCAATTTAATGTTCTCACTCGCACACTACAAAATAAATATCCTAAACGTCAGAACATACTCACGCTAAAAATTTCGATGACGTCCGTAGCCTAGTTGGTAAGATGTCCGTCTTCCGATCTGCGGGGGGTTGCGGATTCGATTCTCTTTAGTACTTAATTTTATTCATAAGGGTTCTAGTTCATTTTACACTTAAGGCCTCTCCAAAATATTTCTGGTTGGTTGGAAGAGATTGACATAAGGCAATATGTCCGTTAGGTTGTACGATATAGAACGATAGTGTAATTTAGTGAATAATTTTTTTTGTCAATGCTTCAATAAAGTTATTTTAAAGTAAGTAATATTGAAATACGAAGCTGCACGCTTAATTTATGATGCAGGTAAGTTCGACCAAATATTTCCCACGTTGGTAAAGCGTCACTGGTTTTAGTTCTAAAAGGGTGGCATTTAAGCGATGAATGGTCTGGTGCTGCAGTTTGTTACATGAAAGAATTATACGTTAGGGATGTGCCTTCTGCGAGATGTGCAACACCGAGATCGTCTGAGTCTCAAAGTATTAACCGTGTATGTAGTTGAAGTGGTGTTGGTGAACAGGTCGAGTTTCTTCAAGCGGTATTTTTTTAGAAGATGGGACAATAGAATGGAATAGACTTCTACTGGAATTTATGAATTCCATTGAAGTATTCAATAAGATTCTCAAACTCAAATTATTTGAAATATGTTATATTGAGACACAAACACCCTTGGAGTAGTTTTTGGGTTGTTGAATAGCGCTAGAAAAGTAAAATAAATGTTCTCCTTCTTCTTTAAAGTTCCACTCATCTTCGAAAGTTGGAGATCACTATGACTATATTGCCCCTTGAGGCAGAAGCTCTGAAGAAATATATGGTATCATAATGAAACCACTCACGTAAGTTCTGTAACCTGGCGATACATTTTTTTCTCGCACTTATTTATCCTTAATTTTTAACTTGCAATAAAGTCTAAGGATCTTATATATTTTTTCTCGTATTATATGTCAAAAATACTCGAACTTCCTCCTGTCGATGGTGGAAAATACTTCGCAATATTTATTCATCCGTTTCAATATGTTGTCATTGCAGATTTGTCCAACCACAAGACTCGACGTTCTTCAGTAGAATCACATTTCCAAAACTTATAGCTTCTTTGTGATAGACTGAAGAAATTTTCATATTTTAATAACATAAAGAAGTAAGAAGAATAGAAAGAAACTAAAAAGTTGTATAAATATGTGGTTATTGAAATCCTTGTTGCAGAGAAGATCCTGCACTTAGAAGAAGCAGTCTCGTGCCATCTCCATTTTTACATTGATCTCTAGAGACAGGTTCCATGTATCTTTCAGCCAACATCCTAGATACTTGTACTGTTGGACTAGGTCGAAAATTTCAATATCAAAAGGTTTTACTTGTCCAATATTTTCTTTTATTGAAAATCATCAAATTGATCTTTGATGTATTATATTTAATCTCAAGCCTCTCTCAATACAACCTGTTTGTTCTCTCAAGTAAGCCTTGTAGACTTTGTAAATTATCCGCAAAGAGAACATAATTAGCATAACAATAGCTATTATTTATTTGACTGTTCATAACAATTCCGTTATTTACTTAAGCCAATACCACCTTAAAAACGGCTTCAGAACTAACACAAAAAGAATAAGGGAGAGTTTGCATTTTTGTCGAACTCCACGACATATTTTTTACATTGGGTATTAACTCGTCGTCTATCTCAACTGCAGCAAAATATACGTAAGTAATTTAAATATAAAAACATAATCATGGAAAAAAAAAAAAAAACACTTGCTAAAATGAAGAAGCAATGATTACAATACTGGTACCAATATTATATTCCCCATGCATGTTCACAAATAATTCATCAAAATATGCATACAGACATATTTGTATAGGCCCGTACACAACGCTCCCCTCGACATAAACCGCTTTCCTGGCTACGGTAGAATTTATCCATGTTTTGACGGCTACGTGAGATGAAATATAGGAAAAAGCAAGGGGTACGAACAGAACAGACTGAAATCATTTGGCGGAGGGGTTAAGCTGGCATACGGGAGTTTCCTTGGTTCTCCATCATTATTATTTGTTAGTGAGACCATGCTGCGTAAATCTACTAGCGAGTGCTGTATTTTTCACACACCTTGTGAATTTTTTCATACGATTCTCTCAATTTGTAAAGCATTTTCAATTAGAATTATTCAAAATTAATTCGGAAAGAGTGTTATATAAGAGAGACAAAAGGTAGACATTTTACATATTTGATGAATTTGATTTTAATTCTTTATTTTCATTATTTTGTGTACGTTGTACAACTGACAGGTCAATAGCCATTCATCAAATTTATTCCAGCCAACAAGCAGAGCTTTACAGATGAAGAGAATAAGATAACTACTCATACGTGAGTTCCTAGAAATAAAATAGTCGTCTCAGCTGAAATTTTTCGATATATTTACATTAGGAGAGAATTACATACGTTATTTATTAAAGTATAATTATTAAATAGATTTTGTCAGAAGTAGATAAATGTTCAATTCATCATAATATGGGCAAATCCCTAACGATACACTAGAAATGAGTTGTTTAATGGCATAATATGGGCAAATCCCTAACGATACACTAGAAATGAGTTGTTTAATGGCATAATATTTTAAAATTTATATGATGACTGTATTTTTTTATGTGGTATGATTTTATAAAACTGTTATAAGATAAAAAAATATCGAAATAAAAAATGGTTTAACATATGAACGATCTCAGCTGAAATAACTGAAGATTCAGAATGGCTCCAGATCATCTATCTAAGTGACTTCTTAACTACCGCTACAGAATGGAAACCGATTGGGCGACCAAAAACTTTATAAAAACGGTTGAAATCAAACAGAAACTGCACTGGACATAAGAACTGATGATGGTAGGGGACAGAGAGTTATAAAAAAATAGAAAGAAATCTTAAGATGGTTTGGCCATATTATGTCTGAAAAGAATGAACAGTGAGAAAAAGGTAGACAGAGAAAGGAATGGAAGGGGAAAATTGGAGACATTTTATTTTAGTGAAAGGTAAGAAGTATTATAAACCGAAGACCGTGTACCATATACGAGACCTATAGATGTTGATGAGGAGAGTTTTGTGTATGGGTGTAATGGCGTGGAGTCTCTGACCCAAACGGGACATGGCGGGATATTTTTTATGTATATCTGTCTTCTTAATATTTTATAATTCTATAATATTAAAACATTTTGATTTTATAAAACTCAAGTATAAATATTCCTATTATATGGATAGCGTGGAGACTTGGACTCTGAGAGTAAGCGAGATACGTTGAATAGATGCATTTGAAATGTGGTGCTAGTGAAGGACGTTACAAATTCCATGAACAGCAAATCAAACTTGACAGATTGTTGACGAGTCGTCCGATTCTTTGGCTACATTTTTCGTGGTCAAGGAGACAGTTTGGAGAGACTTGTGGTCACTGGAAATGTAGAAGGACGACACACAAAAGCAAGAGTTCCAATGCGTTGGACTAACTAAATGAGAGACGCAGCCGGACTGCCCTAAAAACCTGCAGTTCGTACCGCAAAATGTAGTGATGGGGGGAGAGAAGACATTAGGGGCTATCATGAAAGTCACGATGCTTAGTCATGAGATACACGACATAATAATGATGATGGTAAATATTTCACCCAATACTGGAAACAAAATTATTATAAAAAATCCGCAAAATTGTACGTGCCTGATTGAAATTGTTATATAAGTAAATATTGTATGATGTTTTTTACTCCAAGTAAACTATACCAAAATAACCATATGATTTTTAATCAAATGACCGTTACGTTCCGTTTTTAGTACGTGGCCACCTTGTTACAGATGGTGGCTTCAAGTTTTGTTATGGAGATTGGGTTATGGAGACAAACGGACTCGGCACAGTCCTGTGTTTGGTCGACTATCCAGCACTTGTTACACGTGTAACCAAATTAAAAACGTGTTTACAAGCTTTTTTATCCTCATTGTGGCTATACCCTCGTCAGGGATAACTTTACTATGCGATATATTTAACAATATTTCTCTAAAATAATAATAAAAATAGGATATGTTTATAGGCAATTCATACTGCTCAGAGTGTCTTGTGAAAAAAGACAATTAATATAGCGCCGTTCAGAAAAAAAATAACTCTTCTAAAGTGCGCTTTTACTTGGGATTTCAACGCACTATTAGCGCCAGATTAAAAATATTACAAAAAATTAGTTATGGGGAAGGCTAGGAAATGGTGGCTGGGGTCATTAGATTAGGTAATTTCCTGCTTCTTAGAAGTGCATGGCAGCGCGGTAATGCACTGAACTTCCGTTTAGAAGGTCGTTGGTTCAAACCCCGCGCTTTACTACTCCCCTCGAAAAACGCAGGTATTTTTTCGACTTGTATTCGGAGGTATATGGATACCTACGAATTCGGTCGTACCTATTATTTCAATAGGAAGAAAAAAATACATCCCGGTGTGCTCCGATCATCTCACTTCTGTGTGCCATCGCATCCATTACAGCGGTGTGGCCGGTGACTTTGATGGTGTACAACGACTCACTCACTTAAAAAAAAATTCCACGGCACAACTTCGCGTTCTAATTGAATTTATGTTGAAATGGCAAAGAGATCCTTGACTACGAGGCCCAGCAATGATCAATCCCCCATCTGCATACGAAAAATACATTTGGTAAAAAAACCGCTGAATACATACCAAGAGAAGACGAACTATAAAGAAACCTTTGTAGATCTTCCGATATGTAAAAGTAACAATTAAAGTAGTGTAGTGTATGTGTGTAGTATTCGTGTATTATCACAAATTTGATAAAATCTACCAAAAACGTTTGTCTTCAAGTGCTTCCTAAAGATGCACACGCCACCCATACATGTTACGCTTAGAAGCAGACAGTTCTAAGTCACAGAACCAGTAACGACAAATGCACTGATATTATACCCGGCCCTTTTGAATGGATTCGGAAGAATTAATTTAATCGATTAAGAAAAATTATGAAGTAAGCTAAAAATTATGAAGCGAAAAATTGTAAGCTAAAAAAGACCTTTATAATACTAAGAAATAAAATGTGCTGGTAATTACGACAGTAGACTAAGTTATATATTTTATATACTAAGTTATATAAGTTATATATTTTTCGTATTGAGATATTCAGACCTTTGCGTTTGTGGGTAATAATTATTTTTTTCCATTATGTAACAAAATATTTTCCAAAGCATAATACTTACTTTTATATTGTAAATATTTTATGTAGTTATGAATTTTAACGAGTATCATGTAAAAATGTATTTTTTGTACTTCATATGACCTATATAATAATCATGTTAACTTAATTTTGAAAAATACACGAGATTTATTATTCTTCAATAACGATATTTAACATCAAAAATCAGGTTGGTACGATCATATGCATTTTTCCAGAAAAATAAAATATATCGAAAAGTAAGTCCACTAACAAAAAAAAACAAAATTAAATTTACCGACCAACTTTGTCAAGATAAACGGTGTTAATTTTAATATATTTTCTAAGTTCTTCTGAATTATTAAAATGTAAACAATTGTAATGCAAATTTTTTTTTATTTAGTCTACTGTCATAATTACCGACACAAATAATAATATGAAAAATACATAATTTGAAAGAGGATATACTATATTACATTGTGTTGTGACTTCATACCAGTTAGATAATTTAATAAGTTATATACAACATTTATTTTATTAACTAAGCTCATTTGCGGTCCTTTTGTAGGACTAACTAAATCCAAATATTATTGAAACATTTTAAAGAATAAGTCTTGATTGAGATACGAGTACATTTTGATTTTCTAGATTTTTGACTATTTGGGCATTCGTGAGTCCATTTCCTGATTGGTTTTAGCCAATAATACTCTATTTTCGTTATTTTAATGTGTGTGTTTTAATTCGCAACAGTAGTATTATTCTTGCGTAATATTCAATAAACTGATAACCTTTTTTGTCGCAGTTCATTTTCTCGAGAAATGTTTTAATTGGTTCTTGAAAGCACTTGAAAACAATCCTTTTTGGGGAGCCTTATCAAAGTTTATGATAAGATATGAACACTACATGTATAAGCTTCACTCCAACTAAAGCCGAATGTGCAACTATCACATATCGGAAAATATAGTGGGTGTTAACATAAGTTGTGTCAGTTTTTTTTCCAAATGAAGAGAACAAGAGGACACAACAAAAAAAATGACAACAAATTAGTCAATAATGTATTCTCCTTCATTTTTTTACAAATTAGTCAATAATGTATTCTCTTTCATTATTTACAACTTTTTGCCAAAGTTCTACAAGCTTTTCAATGCCTGTGCGATAAAAACCATCCGGTCTTGACTCGAAGAATTCGTCCAATCATGTCCGCAATTCGACGTCATTATTGAAGGAAAAACCATCGACGAGCTGTCACTTCATTCATAGCATCTTCACCATACACTTCGCAAATATCACGAGCAGCTTTATTCCCTCGATTGAACGCGAACAGGAGGATGTGTCGAAAATGCTCACTTTCGTCTACTTGACATTCCATTTTGGAGGCTTGTAATAAAATAACATAATATATGTAACGTAAAAGCAAACCCAATATCTTGTAGAGTAGAAAATTTCCTTTCCAATGACGTATAACCATTACCATTTTGTTTTATTTTTGATGCTCATTTTTAAATTTGGAAAAAAACGGACACAACTTATGTTAACACCTAATACATTATTTCTTTGCAGTTCGTCTTTCTTGGTGAGTTTTCTTACCAAATACACTTATGTTTTATGCAAATGCGGACAAGTCCTCAATCTAATAGCCGCAGTCACCACCTTACTTTCCGGGCATTCAACTTTGTTTTAGTAGCAATAGTGGGTTTTGTAATAATAGCAGTTTTAATCTATCAATAATAGTGGGTTTTAAATACTGAGTTTAATCATCATTGAGAAGAATCTGCTCTCTGAACGGTGCTATAAAATGAGTTATTTTATTATTATTAAATTCCTAAATAATTTATGAAGTATACATATTATTAAACCAATTTTCGTTTTCAAGATGACCATCGTAATGTCCTCAGCGTCAGGATTTCTATCGGAAAAAGTGTAGGAAAACGTTTTTTTTTCTATTTTTAGACGTAGTTCGTAAGATACATGTCTTCCACCCGAAAAATCTGGTTATCATTTAAGTCTTGTTTAAACACCATTCTTGTTGGTTTACAGAGATTGTCAGATAGCAACAAACTCGCCAAATTGTGCTAGGGTATATATTCGTATACTGTATACAAAAAAAGTGTCTGCAATACAATATGTTAAAATAACGTGACTGATTTTCTAATACGAGTATAAACCCTTTTAAAAGACGGCTTAGAAAAACTAGTACTTTAAAATAATATTATTAAGTATTTTTTAAAGTCAATTAATTTAAACAATTTATTCAGAAACATTAAAACCAATGTTGAGAGATCTAACTAACTGGATCTCTCAAAATTGCTTCAGAGATAACTTATTTCTGAAATGTTTAACATTTTTTTATTTAAGACATTAGCAATTTCTTTTTCTTAAGTTTCTAACCCAGTAAGGGGCAATAGTTTTTATTTCCATAAATATAAAAGTTATGTAGTGTGGAAAATTTCCTTTTGAAACTTAAAAATTTTAATTCATTTTTAAATTACTCGATTTTCATAAATACTCGATTTCCAAAACATTGAATATAGTAAAAACACATTTTCTCCAAAACTGATAAATACATCAATCGTAGAATATACTGTACTAGATATTTGAAAAATGTTTATTTATTAAAACTTTGACCCACGACACGCGATATAAAAATAATGGTGATTTGCCTATTTCGTAGAATACTCGTATCTGAGAAATGAAACATTTTATTATTGATCGATTAAACTGATAACACAGTTTTCTGACATAAAATAACAAAAAAAATATTAAATGGAGTCGAAAAATACGACTATAAAGTATGGAACACAATAATTTATTACTTTATCTGATTTAAAAAAAAAAAAAATATTTTTAAATATTGGAAAGTAGTTCAACTTTATCAATGAAATCATCTCATATTTCCCATGATAAGTTCATTATATTTACATTAGACGTTATTCCAAATCAGGCATTAATAGTGGTGATTTTTGTAATGTTACGCCTTCAAACTTAAAAAAGATGTCACAGGGGGACTTTTTTAGACGAGAAGAGGGAGAAATTTTAGGTCTCCATACAGATATATGATTGAATTACTGATGCAAATGTAGAACGAGTGATGAGTTGTTGAATATCATTCTGAAGTGGTTGTTGAGTTGGAATTATGTATGTGATAATTTGGGATATAAGTATGTATAAATATGTGAATGCTGAGTGTGAATGTTTATGCTGAGTGTGAATGTTTCAGCTGGATGTTATAGTATTTAGGTCAACTATAAGAATTTAATAATTAACGAATGAGACCAGATATTTAGAGAACTTGCCTGGTAAAGTGATTTTCTATTTCCACAAAATGAAGATTTATTGTATTGTTACTTAATTCTACTGTACAGTTCGCCTTTTCATAAAATGAAGTAAATTTTACATTTTGTATCAAACAATGTGAAACGCTATACACGCTACTTACGTCCGTGTGTAGCATTAGATGTTATCAATGTTTACGGTTTAATAGTTTTTTATTTATTTATGTCATTTTCTTCTTCCTGGCACTGTCCCAACTCATTTCCTAGGTAGGCTGTTGGGGTCGGCTCTTCTCGTTCTCAGGCTGTATATTCTTCGGTTCTGGGTGTCACTTTCGTCTAGGCCGTTTCTCTGCAGGATTTTGGAGCATTGAGTCATCCAGGAGTTCTTTGGTCTTCCTCTGGACGGCTGTCGAGGAAGATCCACAGACATTGCCTGATTTACATTATGGTCTGGTGGTCTCCGGCTTATGTGCTCGTACCAATATTATTTATTTATGTCATAATTAGAAATTTTATCGTAATCAAATATTATTTGACAGCTGTTGATATGATTTACAGTGGCATATAATTTATTTAAAAAGAAGATGTGACTTCACTGTTAAACAGAAAAACATGAATATCAAAACGAAAATGCAGTTCATCATGAGTGATAATGCTTGATTCTTCGAAATTTCATATTAACACTCGATTATTAGATTTACATATCACTCTCACACATGTTATACTGTTATTGTGTTAATAAATTAATTGGATTGCTAATATAATAGTTTATATTAAGCGTTATGTCAATAAGATACACATTGTTCTGAATTTCGTTTCGTTCAAATTCCACGTTATTAAATATTTCAAGTTTCATTCCGTAAACGCATTTAACTCAACAAATTGTTACAATAACCTTGAAATGAAAGTTTTTTATTTTTTCTGCCAGATATCTGAATTTAAAGTATTACGGGCTTATTATTATGTATCAAAATGGTAAAACGACTGCAAAAGAACTGCAGATACTAAAAGAAATAGACGATCGCCGCGTTAATTACATCGAGCAAGCCAGACTCCGACGACAACATGAAGCAGCACCAAAAGATAAACATAGTGTCATGTTTAAAAAAATATTAACATTCGTCGTTGTTTATGGACTATTGCCAGTTCTGTACAAAAAAATAAAAATAAATAGTAAAAAATCGCGATGAAATTTTCAATAATATAAAAGAATATAATTAGTCTGGTTTAATACTTGAACTGATAGTCTATATGTAAATCTCAAATACATACCATTACACTATTTCCCTGTTGTGGTAGGCAGGGTAAACAGACTGCCAGACTTCCTATCTCGGCATACATATATCGATTCGTCCAAATCCATAAAAAAACCGTTATATTAAGCTGAATAAACAGTATTTCAATTAACAAATTACACTGTCTTTAAACCTCTACAGTGTTAAAGCCTTAACGATAAATAACATATTGAATGTATTATTTATAGTTTCGGCATTAACATTGTGGAGGTTTAAATATATTGTAATTTGTTTAGTCATACACTGTTTATTCCACTTAAGCTTGTTTATTCCACCCTACCGGTTTTCACCTCATTATTAGGTGAAACTTAATGAGGTGAAAACTTTGAAATCGGTAGAGCTATACCGTTATATAAAGTTGAATAAACAGTGTTTGACTAAACAAATTGAAATGTTTTTAAACCTCCACATTGTTAAGGCGTTAACTATAAATAAAACCTTTATAAATTAATTTTAATAAGTTTTTAATATATTTCAAAACAGTACTATACTCGTATAATGCATATATTGGTTGTTAATTAATATACTTGTATATATTTGTTCACAGAAACACCAATTTCAATTCACCACCCACCGCAAAAGGTTACCTAATAGTTATACTTGAGATAGTGATAGACAATACGAGGTAACTATGAAAATAAATTCATTTTTTATTTCAGCTGTAATATAGATTTAAAAAACGTTTTATTTACTTGTACAGCCACAAATAAACCAATAAAAATAACCTATGATCATTGTAATTATAGGACCTCCGTGGCCCGTGGTACGACGCCTCTCTTCCAACCCATTTTTTTTAAATAATCCAGTCTCGTTTACATTTATGACGTATTATTAGTTGGACGTAAGAATTGACCCCACGGCAATAAGCCCGTCAGGTTGTACTGTATACAACGAAAGTGCAATAAATTTCAATAAATATTCAAAGAATGGTTTATATTAGAAAGTGCATATGAAGTAATATGAGTCTATCAAATGGCAAGGAAAGACTAGAAACAAAAAATAATAAATAAAAAATTCTCGCAACATTCAAATTAACGTGATCGTTTACTTTGTTTTTATTTGATTTACATCCTAATTTTCTCCACTACCTCTGACAGGGGAGAAACAAGAAAAATCATGTCGAAGATTTATTACATCGCTTCCGAAATTCGACACTAAATACTGTTTGCAGTAGATTTTACAAACTCCACATTCGTTCCACATTGTACGTCTATTTTTAGTAAATCACGAAATATTTTTGAAATTGAATTTTATTACGAACATAAATTTGTACAAGTTGCCTTCTGTAATGTGAGAGTCCATTATTACGTCTGTTTTCACTCTAATATTTTACAGTTTATTTTGGCATGAAAAATTATCGTATTTTGAAAACACGTTACAAAATGATTCACCCCCACATAACCGCGCAACAGTAATATTTTCAATGGAGGAATCGTAGCTAATAAATTATCACAAACGAATGTATATTTGTATTGATGTGAACGAATTTATTTTTATTATGTAAACGAATACCTATATTCGTAATAATATGAAGAAATATATTTTATTCCAAACATATTTATTTGTAAGATGTGTATTAAAAAAATATACGCAAATGAAATGGATTGTTTGTTTCGCTATAAATTATTTTTCGACGACGTTTATTATTTGAATTTATATTTAGATATTTTATTTAGTTTATGAATTCATGCTGAGTATTATATTCAAAACGTTTTACTGATATTTATCTGGAACATGATAAAGAGCAATAATATCAGAAATAACTTAATCGGTTGAATGTGAGAAAAAGACAAAAAAACTTTGTAGAAATTAATAATAATTCTGAGGACTGTAACTTGCATCATTTACTTTTTTCTGGTTGGATATAAAATATTACCACCTAACAATAAACCCGTCATATTTTTACACTATAAAGTGTTCAAACCATATGGCGTTCAAGGGGTTACTAAAATTTGTTCATTAATTTTAAAGTGAATAAGAGATAAGCAATTTTTTTTGTAAAAATACCTTTATTTATATCAAGGCTTAATGTACTTAACAGCTAATGACAAAGAAAAAAAGTTCGTCCGTAGGTGTCTTAAGAGGAAAATTGGTGAGGAAGGAATATTTATTAAGAATTTATCCTATATATTTTTATATGGTGTAATACTGATGTTGCAAATAGCGTTTATACACTATAGGTGTGGGAGGATTATACACTGTAAACCGGCGTGGCGGACTTATACACTGTAAACCGGTGTGGCGGGCTCATGTACCTGGCAGGCTTATACACTATAGATTTAAAAAGATCTGAACCTGCTCCTTCAGAAAACACAATGAAACAACATAGAGTAGTACAGAATATTATTCAACACATTAAGGATACAATACGTAAATAAAAATTCTGATCAACGTAAATTAAAAAAAAAAACACTGAAATTTCAGAATTATTTAATAATACGAGTAAACTTAATGTTTTCAACCATTTTTATAAACGGGTATGAAAATTCTTTTATATAATCTTTTGCAGCTAAATTATTACACTTGAAAAAATAAAAATATATATATGGAAATTCGTTTTACAACTGAAATCAATTTCATTTAAAAAAACATTTCATCCTTTTCCAATTATGTTAAATTATAGAGGCGAATTTCTGAAAATCGATGTAAATTAGAATTTCAAGTAACAGAGCAGATTTAGGGTCAGTGATATACCCCTATTTTGCCTTGGAGTTATTTACATTTAAATGGTTGGTATTTATCTACACAACATCTTTCAAATCGCCTGATACCACCCCTTTGTTTTGTGAAATTAATCTTTTCGAAAACCGATTCTTTCTTATCTCGAATTGGAAGGATATTTAGTGAATAAAATAACTATAATTTGGTCTAAAACGTTTAAGTCGCAAAAAACCGAGAAGATAAAAAAAGGAAGCGTATAAAAATGGAAATTTATAGAATAATACAATACTTTTTCACTAGTATAATACTTGTTTTGTTTGATACTTTCTTTTTTTTTTGGTTATATTCAGTCTTTAGACGCAGCAAGTATTTTCTATAGAAAAAAAAATGTTTGAGATAAATATTTTTTCAGAAGGACAGTATTTGGTTTTTTTGTTTGTTTCCACAGAAAATGGAACTAGACTACCGTCAACATTGTTTATAAAGGAACATATTAATGACTTATTTATTTTATTAAACATAACAATTACATCTGCGACAAATATATTTGAGGAGATATTGGAAAGAAGAACAAAAGGTAAACTAGGGAACGCGCTACATCATTAAAGGAAAATATAATACATTTGGAGTAATTTGAAATATGCCAAAACGGAGAGATTAAGCTGGTTCCAAAGCCTATCGACATTGACAGTAAAGGACGATATGAAAAATTAGGAGCTGACACGTGCTTAACATTTTCAACAATATATGAGGGGGTTGCGGGACGGATAAGAACATTACTATCACTTCTGGATGAGAAAGCATGATTGAAATATTTGACTTCATGATATTTTTTACTCGTATAAGCTTAAAACTTAATATTTCCATTTTCCCCTTCGAAAATGAACCTTCTTTGTATTCATCATTTCTAAACATGTTTTAAACATGTGTTCCTTTATGTTTCTTTTATTTTTTTAGTAAAATAATCTACTTTTAAAAGAATTTTAAAACGGGGCTAATTAGTTCTTTGAAAAACAGCAGAAAAGGCAAGAACAGATTTTATTGGACATTTTATCCTGCAAGACCCATGTATAACAAAGGATTTGCATAAGCTTGAAATTAAAAGTGGGAGTTCTATTGCATTATCTCGCTTGCATATTTAACAGTGGTAACGGAGACGCCTTAAAATGTCTGAAAAGTGCCGGGTAAATAATGCAAATCTCGTTGAAAGTTCTGGATAACGACACCGCATAGAGTAACTACAAGTCTGTATACACTTTACCTCTTTTAAATTTACTGAATGAAAATAAAAGGAACGTTTAAATTAACATAAAACCAATGTCAAATTGCAAATTTTGTTAATATTTCTTTGGCCTTTTTTAGAATATGGCAAAAAAGTAGAATAAACAAAAAAAAATGGTGCTTAATCAAAATACTTATGTAGAGTATTTAACAAATAATACAAATAATTATTTAATTATTTATAAGAATTTGATTGTCACGATAAAACATGTGTTTTCCAGTGGTGTAGGTACGATGTCAGATAAATATTATTTCACCTATTTTTGGGAATTCTTAAAAATCCATTGACTAGTTCTATTATTGAAATTGATATCACCTTATATTCAATGAATGGCCTTATTCTACTAAAATATCCTCATATATTAAAAATAGATAAATCACCAATTAAGGGCTTCAGCCATAAATAAACCGTCGAAACGTGTATATTACGAAAATTATCTCTGCTTCAAGACGACGATATACAGGGAGAAGATAGTAAGTAACCTTTACAATAAAGAAACAGAAATTTTTCTTTCTTAAATTTTAATCTTTAATTTAATTAACAGTAAAATAACAGATCTATTACAATGCAGATGACCTCCAAAGACTCTTTAACATATTTTTGGTAAGGTGAAAGAGAATGCCACATGGTAATAAGCCTGCCATGTTGTACTATACACAACAGAAGTATAATACTATATATATAATAATTGACAGTAATATTGGTAGATATCATAAAATAAAATTATTATTACTTGTATTATAAAAATTATCAAAACTTCCAGAAAATAACATGATAAGTTAGATTTTGAATGTATTTATTTAAAGTTTCAAATATTACTTGAAGTAACATTTAATGGGAAGTGGTACTCGTATGAGAACATCACAAATTCTTCGTGAAGCTCAATGAATTTTAAGTACCGACCCACACAAAATTCTCGTCAAATATTTGAGGATTTCTTTAAAAATGAATTTGGTAAATATTTTGTTAAATTTGTTTTTAAAATGAGTTACAAATTCCATAAATTTGTTTTTGATCTTGTTTATGAGAATGGTAACGTATTTATGTTAATACAATAAGTTTAGAGATTTTCCATTTCTGTTTATTTTTTATATTTTTTATCAAGTGACAGCAATATGACAACAATATTTTTGACAATAACAACCATATGACAACACTATTTTTTATAGTCACAACATCTTCATCAGTTGACCTTCAAATCTTGCTCGAACTGTTTAGTTACATCTCTTCATGAATTGATGATGAGAGTAAATATTAAATTTAAAACACAAACAAATAATGAGAAGAAAAAAACAAATATATAATATAAGAAGTGAAAATTGCAACATAGAGACAAAATGAATAAATATTATTTAATTCAACCATTTTTAATATAATTTTTTTTATACTTATATTATTTTATGTGATTCTTGTTATTATACATGCAACGTACAATGATTATTTATAAGAACTTGTTTTATTTTTATTTAATAAAATTAACGTAATACATTTTTCTTTATTCTGGGGAGAAGTGCAGGAAGAAAATAAAGGATCTCCTGGTCGAAGAACTTACAGGAGTAGTTTCACTGTACTGCCATATTTTTCTTCAAAGCCATTGCGTCAAAAGTCAAAGACAGGAACTTTAAAAAGAACAAAATAGGATATTTTGTATGGTAAAGAAGTCTAGATATAAAATAATTATATTAAAAAAATGCTAAGCTTGCTGAGAATATCTGACATTTGAATGTATGATAACTAGTTATTAAAGACGCATGATGAAAGTAGAACTAATCAAATAATTTTGACATTGTTTTGTTATATTGAGAGAATGAGCTGCGAAAAATTCCAAAATATCCTAAATTAATGGTACTTGAGATATTATTAAAAAAATAGGATTACATTCGAAGTGTCGTGGGAAACAGAGCATATAAATGACGAAGTATATTGAAATTGATAAATCATAACCAATAAACGCTTAGCTTGCTGAGAATATCTGACATTAGAATGTTTGATAACTATTTATTAAAGACGCATGATGAAAGTAGAACTAATCAAATAATTTTGATATTGTTTTGTTATATTGAGAGAATGAGCTGCGAAAAATATCCTTAATTAATGGTACTCGAGATAGTATTAAAAAAATAGGATTACATTCCAAGTATCGTGGGAAACAGAGCATATAAATGACGAAGTATATTGAAATTGATAAATCATAACCAATAAACGCTTAGCTTGCTGAGAATATCTGACATTAGAATGTTTGATAACTATTTATTAAAGACGCATGATGAAAGTAGAACTAATCAAATAATTTTGATATTGTTTTGTTGTATTGAGAGAATGAGTTGCGAACAATTTCAAAATATTCTAAATTAATGGTACTCGAGATAGTATTAAAAAAATAGGATTACATTCGAAGTATCGTGGTAAACAGAGCATATAAATGACGAAGTATATTGAAATTGATAAAATCATAACCAATAAACGTATACAGAAGTAAATGGAGATCTGTCCTTTCTGCCTAGATGAAATGATGATGATATTATACTACATGTGTATGTAATATAATAAAAAAATACTCATTAAATAAAATTAAATAAATTTATACTAAGCAATGTTAATTTTATTTATAAATCCGGTTTTAATATATCTGAAAACGTCTGAGATGAGTTTTCAGGGAGGCATCGTCAAAATTTCCTGCTGCGGTTTAAATGGTAAGGTTATATTAGGAAGATTTGAATTTCAAAGTACTATCTGAGCAGACCGAATGACCACCACTACCCTTTTATATGCATTAATGAGACTCATGAATACATCATTCAAATAAGCAAAACACATTCATTTTGCATATAAATCCTTATTTAAGAGATTACATTTCCAGAGAAAAAATTTCTAAAATTTTAAGCTCCAGAAAACAGGATTGTTTTAAAGTATTTTGCCAGAGTAGCAATGGCCCAGGAGCTCTTACATTTTTTTAAATAATTAAAATTTCTTGATATATAAGTGTACGAATTAAAAAAAATTAAAACAGTTTTTCTGAGATAAAAGATGATTTCTTTGGCAAGTTGGCAAGACATTGATCTTGCACCCAAAGTTTCGGGTTTGATTCCTCATAGAAACTATAAAATAAAAGGGAGTCCCAGCAAGGCTTATGAGATACTTAGTCAAGCAAGATATTTGCAAGTGCTGTTACCTGTCCATGTGCGGTGATATTTATATCACGTACAATGATGAATTATGAGTTATTTGTTAATTCCACTGGTTTTTAACTCGTAAGCTCAATTATTGGGGCTGAAGACAATATTGTCTTCGGGTCACGCTCTTCAAAATGTCCGCATAATCAGTTTGGATATGTCGAGGGGCACTAAACGAATTAATAAATAAGTGAGATAATACTAACGAGTTCATTAATAAAAAATATATATTGTCGATAACATTTCTATACGGTACAACTACTGTTTTAAATGAGTGTTTCTATTATTTATGTGAGATGAAACAAGATTTGATTTTTTACGAAAGTTAATAAATAAATATCCTCCGTATTCAACTCGTATTTATTTTGCCAAAATTTAAGGAAGTCATATTTAAATAATAATTTATTGTGTAAATAATATTATTCTTGATTAATTGATATTATTTATATTGTAATTAATGGTTACGTTGCAGTTTGATATATTCATTCAACAAATAACAAAAGGAGGCTATTTCATAGCATAGAGTTACAATATATTGCGTTTGTCTTTACAACTGCATATAAAGTAAGCAATTAAACATTTTTATAACATAAAATTTGTGTAGGTAATAATAATTTTAATCGTTCTTTTAATTTAAACTTTAAAACTAAAAAGTCATTACCTTAAAAACAATTGTAAAAATAAACTTGTATTGCAGATTGATATAAATACGAATAAAAAATATATTTACCATTAAAGAAAAACGAAACAATGTAACTTGAAGTCAGTTATTTTTTTCAAAGACAGAGACAGATTAAAATAAATAACTTCAAATAATATAAACAATCACGACTTGACTTTTTAGTTGTTTTATATAACTTATTTGTTATGACAAGTATTTAAGCTGACACACCTAAAACAGTGAAAATCGTTTAGAAAGAGGATCAGAAACTGTCACATCCCACATATCTACAACATATAGGACGGAGCGTGAAAAGCAGCTAGTGCTTGCATAGCCATGTGGATAGGATGGACAGGGACAGAATCCTTTACATGGCGGCACACGAGATCCCCGTTGGACATTGGATTTCAGGAAGGCCGCCTGAAAGGTGGAGAAACAACTGGTGATCTACCTCTCAGTAAACATAACAGATTCAAGATTCATTAAGAACGGTAGATAAAAGTTGGATCATTTATATTTAGGACCCTAATATTTGTAGTAATGTTGTCGATAAATAATTTCTAGCTTTTTCTTATGGTAATTTTTAAGTCGTCAGAACTGAGAGAGAAGAAAAAAAATTGTCAAGGCAAATTAGTAACGTTATGTTTTGGATTTTTAAAGTTTTATGCACTCTTAAATATTTCATAAAAAATCATTAAAAATAATAACAAACATTTTGAACAATTTTCTTGGTTAATTTGAAATTGCATTGTTTTATTGAATTAACCTTGATAAATTAATTGGTTTGGTGACCCCATATATTTAAATCAGTTCTTACGTTTATCGCTTGGCTGGTACTCAATCAATCTAATTTGCAATGCCCTTTGCTGAAATCAAGAATAATTTGCTGAAACAAAGAACAGCCTTCGAGACATTCAAAGATAATTTATGTAGGTTTCCAATCTCTTTGTTGACGGAAATGTCAATAGGTGCCTGCGCATACGAAATGGGTAGAAAAACGACCTGAGCCTTTGGTTATTTGACTTTATATCCTCATTATTTATATTTTCTCTATAAAAACAAAATTTACCAAATAAAATACAACGACCCGCTAGCTTATACTACTCGTATATACAACAAGTGCGTAATACAATAAAAAATGGGCCTTAATTTGAAATATGATATTTTATATATGTACATATATATACCGCCTCACCATGTCCTTTGTAGGGTTGACAGAGAGGAAGATCTATATGCCTTTCTATTCAAGCACATATTACATATTTTATAAATTGTTTTTAATTTGTAAAGACACTATAAACATTGTAATTTATTTTTATTAAATACTGTTTATTCCACTTTTTTGTGACGGTATAACCCTACCGGGGTCTAGGCTTTCACCTCATCTTCAGGGGAACGCAAAACAAGACTTGCTCCCCTGAAGATGAGGGGAAAGCCTTGAAACCGGTAGGGTTATACCGTCACAAAAAGTGGAATGAACAGTGTTTGATAAAAAATAAATTACAATGTCTTTAAACCTCCACAACGTTAATGCCTTAACTATAAACAACACACTATAAACACTTTTAAAACCGACATAAAAATAATCTAGTTATTAAGTTTCTCATGAATTAATATTAGAACTAATTATTAGAATCATGGAGCCTCAAAAGTAAGTAGTATGAACCGACTGGAAGCATTCGAAATGTGGATGCACCGGGGAATGCTACGGATACCCTGGACGGATATGGTCAGCAACACAAGGGTTCTTCAAGGAACCAAAGTTGATAGAGAGTTGCTGATTAATATTAAAATCCGAAAGGTGTCTTACTTGGGTCATGTACTTAGAGGAGCAAAGTACAAATTACTGCACCTGATCGTCCAAGGCAAAATAGAAGGCTGAAGAGGTGTTGGCAGAAGGCAAATCTCCTGGCTCCGCAATATACGTGATTGGACTGGCATAAGGGGGGTTGGAGATCTTTTTCGGGCTGCCGGGGACAAATATATCTACTCTCAAGTGATATTCAACGTTGGGGGGACCTGACGTGACACTGAGAAGAAGAATAATAAAAAAATTAATAATAAAGTTTCTCAAGGTCAATTAATTTGTAATTCTTAATACTCTTATTATTTTTATACGCTTATAAAAATTTTGAAAAACACATATTCATTGAACGTAAATGGAAGTCAAGACAGAATAATATTGAAAAATATGAATGAACTTATGAATTAAAATTTGAGAGATGGAAACATTAGGAGTTAGAAAATAAATATCAAGAACGAATATTGTATACAAAGATTATAGATTTCGAGAAATACAGATATGTTATTTTCTATAGAAAATTCTGCGACTCTGTCTTCTCAGCTAACCGCGTCGGGGAAATAGTGTGATAGTATGCGTACATGGATTATTTTTTTTCAATGTTTGATTTTTTTTATAAAATGTTTTTGAGATTTGAGTTGTTCGAACTTCGATATAATATAATTTAAAACAGCCTTATATAAAGCTGATTTTTTTTACTAAATTTAAAAAAGTTGATAACTTTAACCAAACTTCTGAACAAATTGCCTGAACAACATTATGTGAAAGTCACTCAACTGTTCCTCAACGACAAGTAAGTTAATTAATCGTCCTAATAATGATACAGAGGTTGTATTACTTTTTGATTGAAAATATTACATTAATTTCCAAATGCTCTAGATGCGCCAATATATGCACTCAAATAGTTTTTTTTTTAATTTGTATTGTATAACACTTTCGTTGTATACAATAAAAACGTACAGACTTATTGCTACACTTCATATAAGTATACTTGCAGGTTTGTTGTCAATCTCTTCAAACCAAATAATTAGATGTTAAAGAAGCTTTAATTAAATCTCAGACTGGATTTTTTTTAGTTAGAATGCAATGAAAATCGAATCTCCAACCCTTAGTCGGGAGATTGCCATCTTACCAACTAGGCTACGGATGTCATCCTACTTCATTATGAGTTCAACTTCCTCCATGATTTTTACAATAATTATTGTACTTTTAAAATTATTTATAGTGTTATTCAATTATATGTTTTAATTAAATCTTTAAAACAATACATTCACAATTTTAAACAAAACTTTTTTCATGTGTTTTATACACTACAAAAAAAATATTTAACTTTTTATCATTGTTTTGGCACACCATTTCCAAATTCACATAAATTTTGGCCGAAAAATGTGTAATTTGTTAAAATTATCATCAGTAATGATCTTAAACCCGATCTTTTATTTTAATGGAACTTAACAGCGATACGATATTCATTGAACAAAAACCAAAAGTTATTCAATTTCACGTGGTGCATTTAATTAACGTTGAATAAGAGGAACCTTTGTTATGTTCAAACTTGATAAAACTTTTAATTATATAGAACGCTCCACATTAAACACGCCTCAAGTAATGTTATTCATCTCAAAATACAATATTAGTGAGGCACTTTTCTGCCAAACAAATTGAAATTATGAGTAAACATTGATACACGGTCTGTCCAATGGGAAAGGTGACTGATTTTATTTTTGCGTAACCATCAGCGCCATCTGTGGGTGAATAAATGAGTTAACTGGGAACATATTTTGACTATCTTCCTTAAAAGTATCAAAGCGTTGCCATCGCCGGTTCATTCGTAATGGCGTAACAATTGATAGTACCTTCTGAGTCTCGGTCGGAAAAGGAACCATGAATCAACGTGCCAACATTAAATTTTGTTTTAAATTGGATAAAAGTGCCACAGAAACTTTTGAAATTATTCAAAATATTTATGGTAGTGAAACAATGAGTCGTAAGAACGGTTTTAGGTGGAGTGCAAGATTTCGTGATGGTAGAGAGGACATTGAAGATGGTCAACGGCCCGGACCATCATTGACAGTTCGAATTGAAGAAAATGTTCAAAAAGTGGTTGAAATTCTTCGAAATTATCGTTGTGCGTCTACTAAACTCATCGAAGAGCTCACTGGAATTCTTTAATCCACTTTCCATCTCTTTTTAATGGAAAATTTGGGCAAATGGAAGGTCAGTACTGACAGACGATCAAAAAGTTTGCAGAGTGGAGCACTGCAGATACATGAACTGGACAACTTATGCGAGAACAGAATTGTTTAAACAATATGCCACATGCTTTTACGACCTCAAGTGAACGGTACCTATAGAAACTAATAACACTTTTCTGAGCTATGCATTTACATTGCCACTTCTAAACTTTAAGGTGGAACTCTTAAGATCCGGCACATAAGCAATTAACCAGGTCAGAGAGTCAAGTATGGCCAGTAAATTAGTTTTCTGATAGGGCCTTCAGTGTTGGTAGACTCTTTTCAGTGGTTGACCTCTTTAGTATATCTGTGAAGTTACGTACTGAGGAAAATCTGAAAACTTTCATAGGAAAGTTTAAAAAGTTCCTTTGCACGAAAAGTTATAAATGCGCCGTCAGGGTGGCTCCTTTTTCACTTATTTTTCTTTGCCGTGGTCCTCATGGGTAAGGGATATTCATTCATCTTCCTTCTACTATGCGCCTTACTAGTCATCTCAACGGCCTCCGTAGCCTAGTTGGTAAGATGCTTAACTTTCACTCAGAGGCTTCGGGCTAGATTCCCGACAGTACCCAAAATGTTAAAAAAGTGTCCCTGTGGGATAAAAACTTTGTCATCTCTTGAAGCTCGTAGACACATTTTTGATCTGGTATTAATTTATAAAGTCTAGAATTATCAAGAGGGCTCACCTGCAATTCTAAAACGTATTAATTTAAATGATCTCTCTCGCTCTCTTACAAGATCCTTTTTGTTTAGTGTAGCTGCATTTAGAAGTAATATCGGCTTCTACAGCCCAATAATAAGAATGTACCGAGAGTACAACGCGAGAACTGACTCGAATGTGGATATTTAGTTCAACACTATCAGAGTTTAGAATGATGGTGGGTGAATTGAATTAGAAATTAGTGTTTTATTTTTTTCCATATATTTTATAAAATTTGTAATATTTTCACTGACCTGCTGACACGATAAAACTCGACATAAAATGAACACTACTAATTGGGAGTTTAATCTTTGGTATTATATTTATAAATGATATGTTTTGTCTAAAAATCATGATTAACCCTTCCTTATCTGTGATGTGTAAGTAGTACACATTGCTTCTAAAAACTTTAATATCTCTATAAATATAATAAATACTGGGTTCTGAGTTTAGGTATTCCTCAGTAATACATTTACGCATTGAATGAAAAAAATAATATTAATAATAATTAGCACTTATCGGCCACATCAGAGATATTTTGTGAAAATCGGGAATAAATTCACCAATACAATATAACGTGTGTGACGTAGGTATATTCATTCTAAAAACCGCTATGGGTGAGGAAGCGATGCTATTCACGTCTCACTCTCACTCTACTTCGATATATGGGAACGCAATGAATAGAATATCAGTTTGCAGTTGTTTCTTCCTTCGATGTATAAGATATACAATGTTAGTCCGTCTCAGGTCTCAGTCGCATCTGAGGTGGTCTTTGCCTGTTTTGTGAACGTCAGCCGATGTTTTTTCATGTTTTCAGCAATTAAATTTTAATTATCACTTTTGACTTCAAATTTAATTAATTTAAGCTATTGACCATGAATATTCTTATTTTTTCGATTTAAAATCGCTCATTTTTACATGTGTATTGAATACACATCACCGAAAAGGGCGGATTTTTTAGCACAGGAAGGGAAAGGTTAATTTTCTGAAAGTGTTTTATTAAATAAAAATAAATATATAAAAATACTCGCACGCTCTGAGTACGTATGCGAGTGTTGTTATCTCTTCACGGACGACAGTTTTACGAACATGAACTACGAGTTGCGTTCCTACTCAAGTGGTTCTAAATCGATAACTGGGGGCGAAGATAATATTGTCTCCCTGTCATACACTTCAATATTATATGTCCAAATCATCGATTTGGATATGTTCTGAGAGCACCCTATAAAATAAAAAAAACTCTGTTCCCTTCCATCTCTCTCGACAAACTGCAGCCCGTAACACCTCGACTATTGTTAAACAATTCGCAGTTCTTAATTGGTCAGGCCATCTTGTAGGATATTTGTCTTTATCTCTCTCTCTCTCTCTCTCTGCTCTTCTCCTCATTTCCAGTAATGAGCTACCTCTCTAAACTGTCCGAAAAACTTAAGTATATATTTCAGGCAAATGAAGAAGAGTTACTGTCTCTAAACAGCGGCAAAAAATAAATCATTATCATGATCGAAACCCTAGAAAGTTGTATTTAAAATGAACATAAAAAACAGTCGACGTTTGGTATAAATAACAATGTCAAGTCATCGATACACACAAAGAACTACTTCTGTAATAAATATTTTTGTTCCCCCTCGAAACAGTAAATTATTGCCTGAATAACGATAATTTCGATGGAAACCGAACATTTGGCAACTTGCTGTTATTCCAACGTTTTAGATGAGTTTAATTCTGAAAATAAACTCGTTATTTAGTAACACAATTCGATGTGTAAAATCGATTTAATATGGGCGACATTCACACCACGGCGTCACGCGATCTTGCTATGGTTTAAATATCGTTAACTCTAGTCGACATGTTTAATAATACCAGCCATTCTTAGTGTTTCTCAATCAGGACAGTTCTCTTCTTAATATATTTCTTTTACGTTAATGAATACATATTTAGAGTGAAACATTGTTATTGTGAATAATCAAATCAAACGATTTTTTTTACCAAATTGCCAAATGCGACCAAACTTTCTAAGATGTTAACACAAATTCACTAATTCGTATGGCTCCCTTTAACATATCTGAATTAAATATATTGAAGTGGGTAGTCGGGAGACAATATTATTTTTGGCCCCATTAATTGAATCTCTGGGTTTAGAACGCAATTATACTCTTCACAGATCTAGCGCGTGTTAGTATTGCTATCAGATATATTATTTTATCAGACTGATACCCTTTTACCTGTATCATCGAGAATTTTAAAAAATGATTCTTCATCAATTATTTAAAAAAAATAAAGTCTTCTAACAATACTCGCAAACGCTAGATATGTGATAGCATTGTTTCCTCTTCACGTGTGGTAATATTACCAAGATGATGAATTTTAATTTCTCTGCCTACTCCAATGGTTTTAAAACTAAAGCTAGACTAATGGGGCCTCCATGTTCTCCGACGTCTATCTTCTAGCACGGAGGTTGCGTGTTTGATTCCCGTCGAACCCCAGATTTTTTTAGAAAAGGATTCTAGTTTGTGATTTTACCTAAGACTTCTTTAACTTCTTTCTGATTGGCTGGAAGTGGTTGCCACAAAGCAATAAGCTCGGTGGGTTATACTTTATACAACGAAAGTATAATATATTCTAACTAACTAGGTTCTAACTCAAAACCCCCAGATGAAAGTCAAGGATCTTACTAACTAGACCACGAAGGTCGTCATTATCTTAAAACTTGGAATATTATAAACGAAACTTAACCTTTTTTAGGATATTGAACCAAAACACTCCGTGAAACAAACAAGCTTTCCATAAAGTTATTCCATGGCCCAGTAGGAGAAAAAATGTTCAGGAACAATTCAAAAGGATGAGAGAGAACTAAAGGAAATAAAATAAATCTTTTATTGAATGTAATAACTCTTGAAAAATTGTTTTCTCCACTAATGGTTTATTTTATTGCCGGACCGATTTCAAGATTACTCTTATTATCAAGGACGCTTATAAACCTTGATAAAAAGGACAATCTTACAATCGATAGGGCAATAAATAAACCATTGTTGAAAAAAATCGTACGTATCATAATATGAATTTCCACAACCTTCCTTTCAAAAAATATTATATATAATACAAAATAATACATAAATTTTGCGATTTGAGATTTTTACAATTATTTTTAGATTTATTCTTCTCGTAGTAGATTCATGATCAGTTTTTTGTGCATTATTCCTAGGATGTGGACTGTCAACTATTCCTCAATTTCATTGGAGGTATGTCTGGTAATTGACTTCCTATTGGATAGCCATGAAAAACTGTTCGTGTAAGCCGGGTCTCACCCATTCTTTGAACGTCACATCGTCAACAACGCCTTCTCTACCTTCCCCGTCTTACGATTTATTGAGTTTCATATATTTTTCTTATTCCTGTATGTATTTCTTTTTTAGTTTCTGAATAGTTTGTCAGTTACACATCGCAAGACTTTAATGTATATGGTTTTAGGGGGTGTTTTCGTTCATGTGGTATCAGCTTTTGTTTCAATAGTGTGTATCATTACAGGTTTTGTTTCAATAGTGTGTATCATTACAGGTTTTAGACATTAAAAATAAGTATTTTGAATTCTTACTCTTTGTGTATTATTTTTTCCAGTGGAAGTATTTGATAAAATAAATGTAAATGTAATCAAGTATAAATCCCTTGATCAGATTTTATTAATCGTCATCATCACTCCAGAAATCCACTACTACCCGCAAATTGTGGAAGAAGCCTTCGAAATTAAAGAATATTCCATTTTTTTACAAAGGCGTTGAATTCGATTACATTCAAAAAGCATATTCCTTAATACTCCAAAAAAGAACATAACACTGTGAATACAGTGTGTTCTTTAACAAACTTGGCTAGCAATGCTAAACTCAAGGAAACCGTAGACGGCAAAGTAAAAAGATGCTATATACGCGCCATGGCGATCTATGGCCAGTTGTATTTGGAACACGTGACTCCTGGTGTAAGGGTTTGCGATCAGCCTTAAACGTGGAGTTATTTACTGGAAATTATAATGCAAATGAGTAATAGTTCTTTAAAACTTATTTCCCAATAATAAAAACATACTTTTACTTCTTAGCTCTGCTGTAATATCGCTTTGATAAATGGGTAATGTATTCATTTGACAACCTATCGATCCCGGAAGACGGCTTTTTATACATAGTTATATTTCTTGTTTCTTTACAGGTAACACAGTGAACGAGATATATTTATAAATAAAAAACTAGTGCGGAGTTTTCGGAGAGATGAAACACATCTTTATGGTATTTGTATTGCTCTTAAACGTCAATTTTTCGACCATTACTTGTTACTGATAATGACATAAGAACATGAAACGTGATCATTGATACAAAACTCCCTATAAAAGTTTCAAACAACTCCACACTTTTATATGAAGTGATAGATGGTTTCACGAAGATATGAAGGAAAATTGGATTATTTAAACATATAAAATAATATTAGAAAACGTGAAAGTGCTTTTACTACCTCATATAATTCCGTTGAAGACTCTTGAAGGAATATTGTGTTAAATGTAAATTAATATGACGTATTGCGTCATTAAATGCCGAAAGTAGATAATTATAAGAGTGAAAAGGGCCTTAACTGAGTGGTTTAATATTACAAAAGGGGTAAAACAAGGATGTGTTTTGTCTCGCTGGTTGTTTAATATTTACATAGATTAATATTTAAAGGAACTACAAAGGTCAATGTGTAGCATATAAATGTCAAATGGGACTGTACGCTGATTGCTTTATGCTAACAACATGGTAGTGTTTGTGGAAAATGAGGAGAAATTACAGAATTTTATAAGTAAATAGTATGAAAGATGCGCAGAGAAAGATGACAAAATGAATTTCGTGAAATCCAAAGGTATGGTGATAGAAAAGTGGGAAAAGAAAAATTAAATGCGATATATGGGTAAGCAATGAATGATTAGAGCAAATCGAGGAATCCTATTATTTCAGAAGTATTTTGTCAGATGATGAAAGAGTTACTAGATATATTAAATGGCGCGTAGAGATAGGAAACAAAGTTTATGGGGAACTTAACATAAATAATCAAACCGGACAGTATCATAATCTGCTAAGATGATATATAGTCTATAACTGTATTTTATGTGAGTGAAATGGGTGCGTGGAAAGAGAGAGAAAGAAATGCTGCAGAAGTGAGTGTACTGAAAAGAATACATGCGGTGACAATGTATGACGGAAAAAGGAATGAATTTATAAGGAATGAATTCAAACTCCCCATTTATATTATATTAAAGCCCCTGCCCAATAAGGTGAAAAGTTTTGGTGAAATTGTGTCGCCTTGCCTAACGCCTCTATGTATTTTGACTTTTCAGACATTTTTTTGAAGCTGTATAGTGGAAGTAGCATTTCCATAAATGTGTTTAAGAAGCTGCGAGTATCGATAATCGACAATTTTCAAGGCCTTCGAATACAGCCCAATGTTCTATTGTATCAAACGCTTTTTCGAAATCTATAAATGCGAGTGTTAATGGGATGTTGTATTCGCTATGCTTTTGAATAACATGTTTGGAGATGGTCGTTTGTACTATATCCTTTTCTAAATCCTGCTTGTTCTCGTGGTTGATATGAATCTAATTTACTAGAGAGTCTATTTGTAAGGATTTTAGTGAAAAGTTTATAGATTTGTGATAGTAAGCTAATCGGTTTGTAATTCTCCAGCCTCTTGTGGTCACCTTTTTATGTAGAAGAACAATATTGGCATTATTCCAGCTCTCCGGTATTTTTCTTTCCTCCAGACACTTATTAAAAAGACATACAACACATCTCTGCAAAGGTTCTCCTCCCAGTTTAATTGCTTCGATGGGTATACCATCATTGCCTCGAGCTTTTCTGTTTTTCTTTTTATTTAGGGCATGTTGCAACTCTTCTAGTGTGATTTCAGGGACATCTTCTGACCCCACATTAGAATAGTAGCTGGGAGCAACTGGAAACTATGTGCCCAGGAAAGAGAGGAATGGAGGAGGAGAGGGGAGACCTATGTTCAACTTTGGACGGAGATGGGCTGATGATGATGATGATGATGATGAATACAAACTTAAGACCAACGTGTTGGGTAAAATGAAGACCACTCTATGATAGTTAGGACATGTAGAACGAATTAATGGATAAAACTAACAAAACAAATGTACAGTGCAAATGTAAATGAATGACGTGGTCGAGGAAGTATGGTTGTTTCAAGAAATTTTTATTTTGGAAGGAAGGAAATATTTAAATCCAGAAAAAGAGTTGAACGAGAGAGTGAACATATCTGTATCAAGATAGGGAAAATCTTTTGATTTATTCTGTTTTGCATACCCCAACAGGGAAATGGTGCGATGGCATGTATGTCTATAAGACTGTTATATTATATACTATCTTCAGTATCGTTTCTCTCTTGCTGTACTGGTCGTGGCTAAAAAAATGATAATTATTTTGGTTCAGCATAGCTCTAATTTCTTATCTACTCGTATATTGCGTAAGTGTTTGATGAGTTGCCATTTTGACCTAACCTGTCCAATATATTCCCCGCTTGCCCTATATTCTCCCTAGCACAGCGAGTTTCTCGTTTGAGGCTTCACTTCTAGTGACGCGAAATTCTCAACTGAATATTCGATGATAGTTGTTCATATAGTATATATTCAATTCACTATGGCAAAGTATTATTTTAAAACAATTATGTTTTAAATGCTGCCAAAATGCTTGCACTGTGAAGAATATGTAAGGTGACAATACATAACTAAAGGCTGAATGTGAGCTTAAGGCTGATGTCTTAAGATGAAAAAGAGCACTCATGGAAATAAAGAATGGATAAATTAAAACAGAGTTACAAAATTAGTTTAGGCCAATGAAAACATTATTGTATCAAGTGAAAAATATTTTGAAAAAAGAAAATGTTAAAACTCAGGGAATTTTTATGAGTTGTAAGAGGTGTATGGATATAGGAAGTGAAAAATGTATGTCGTTGTAGGAAAGTCTAGCGCTATGCCATATTTGCCTACCCCGACGGAAAAAAAAGGTTGACAATATGTATGTATTTATGCAAACAAAATATTTAAAAGGTTGTATTTTCGTTAATGTTTGGAAACGCCGGTTCACTAGATTCATTCATATTACAATTTCATCCCCGTTTAATACCCTCGCACAAGTAACCCCCGTTCCGTTCGGTAAAAGGGTCATATAGTATTATTTATAATCCACCCGCTTACCTACTATATCCGAATCAATTTAAATTAATACTGCGCAAAGGCTACTCCGTTCCTGATTCTTTTATATCTAAGGCACTTGGTGAAGGTTAAACGCTAGTGTTAAGGGTTAAGTCTAACGTAATTTCTTAATTCAACGTTCATCGTATTATTGTATTGCTCTAAAATGTAGAAATATTTACTATATCTATAAATTACCACAACGACCTCCGTGGCCTAGTTGGTAAGACGTTTATTTCACAACCGAGGGTTTAAGGGTTCGATTCCCATTGGTAACCATTATTTTTCAAATCAAAAGCCGAATTTGAAACTATCACATACACACCATGTATAAAGATTTACAAAGGTTTCTTTGCAGTTCATCTTCCTTGGTAAATTTTCTTATCAAATGTATTTCCTTAACCTAGAGAAGTACCTAATTTAATGGTCGCAACCAATACATTCCTATCTTTACACTCCACTTAATATATATATAATATATTTTACTAACTCTAATATTACCATGTCATCAACATTTAGCAATCAACATAAATTCCCATTCAACATTTGCATGCAATGTTTTAAAATAATCAATAATTTCGTTCTCCAAATTAAGTTGAGAAGTAAAAGTACACAAATTTCAAATATTTCCGAGTTTAAATTTTTAAATTTCTTTTTAGCCCGATCTGTATATTTAAACGGCAGGTCAAAAACATTTTAAAACTAAAATCAGCAATCAAAGCAGTGTGCGATCTTCCAAAAACCTTTACATACGAGAAACAGTGTCAAATATCCTTCGTTTATATAATAAAATTGAAAATATATATTCTGAATAAGAATTTGACATAAAGAAACATACTATGTTCTTTATCGTAGGGACATGTAAAATTTCGTGTATAAAAGTCATTGTTATTTCACTGTCCGATTACGATTTTGTAAAGGCAACTATATTTTGTTTGAAAATATACTCAATAGGAAAAAAAATAATGTTGTTCGCACAAAGTAAAATGATATAACTGATATTATTTATTTCCTTCTCTTTGACGTGGATATTTTATTCAAGTCGTAGTATATAACCATCCCTTTGTGTTTTCTCTCACCCCTTCAATTCAAGCAGGAGTACGCAACATTTTTTTCTGATGCTTAATTCAACTTATATAAACGTTCTACGCGATGTCCAAATGATACCATATAAACAAAAAATATTCACATAATTACTATGGCATATTGATAGAATTCTTGATTTGGCTTAGATTCTGATGGAGGTTTCTGTTTTATACTTCTATGGACACCTAAGACAAACATATTTAAAATGAATACTTAATATGGTACCATACAAAATAAAAAGGACAGAAGTGTACGAACTAATGATAATAAAATTGAAAGTGTACTGGTATACTACTAATAATAATAATAACACGGACAATTTATATAGCGCTGTTTAGAGAGCAGGCTATTTTAAGAAAACTCTCGAGCTCGGGATTTGATCCGACCATTATTGATATATTAAAAATATTACTACAAAAAAAGGTTGACTATGTTATATATATAGAAATATTGTGGCTCGTACATTGGATTAGGTACTACCACATCAGTATATATTTAGAAAAACATATTTTATAAGAAAACTTACCAAAGAAGACAAACTATAAAGAAATCTTTTTAGATCTTCTAATGTGTGAAAGTAACACATTTGACTTTAGGTGGAGTGTAGCATATGTGTGTGTAGCGTACATATATTATATAATCAGACATTTTAAAAAGACTCAAAATAGAAGAAAATAAAAAATCATTTACGACAGCTTTAGCAGCACCTGAGCGAAAACAATTATGATGGATGGAGTAAAGGAGGTGATGAATGTGTCGCAATAGGAAAGTTTGGCTCTCTCTCCTCTTTACCTACCTGGGCAGTGAAAAGGCATAATAATGGTGTATATATGAATGCTTATAGTTTAGTTCAGTTACAGCATATTTTGTCCATGCCAAGATTATTAAATGTAGATTAACCGAAAGATGTATGTTTGTTAAGAAGAATTTGCAAATGCCTTGTTCTCGGTACAACCACCACCCCTTATACTCTCACATTGTACCTAAATTTTTATTTTATTTGTTTGTCTATTTATGCGTGTGAAGAAAATTTAAAAATACGTAATTTATGGAAAAACAACAGGTGATTCAAAGTGTACACACAATATATTTTTTTTGGCTTTTTTTAATATTATTTTAGTCAAAATTTTGCGAAATAAGGTATTTTAAACGCTCTTGAGGAGAGTCTGCTCTCTAAACGGTGCTGTAGAAATTATTTTATTATTATTTGTTTTATGACGAGTGATGTTTATTATTTTATCAAAGTTTAAATGAATAGATCTTGTCCAGACAGCGATGAATGGATGTTCCAGAGATGGTAAAAAGCCTCGCGAGATGGAGCTAAACGTATAGGAAAATGTTGCACCGAGTCCCTTTAGATTAATCATGGCCACAAGTAGAAGAGAAGAATAAGCAAACGAAAAGATAATTTATGTGAATATTTTATGATTTCTACCACCAAAGGTCGACGACACGCGCATAGAGTGCGCTCGCTACACGTGCGCCCGTATTCATGATCCTGCAGGGGAGGCGCCACCGCCGCCTCACTTACGTTCATTGACATTATAAATATGCGCCCTCGGCGGCCTGGACAGCGCTCCGAGCCAGCTTAAACCCGTCAGACTTACTTGTAGTCGGTTTCCTCTCCAAAACGTGAGGGAAATCGGATGACAGGCAGATATTTGGACCTATCCTCATAATCGCTTTGATGTGGTAATATGGTTGGTCATCTCGAGTATATATATTTTTTTCTTGTTTTGTACACTGACAAATTTAATATTGTGTTTATTTTGTATTGTATTACACATTCATTATTTATAGTACAATTGAACAAATTTATCGCCATATAGTAATATTTTAAAGTGAAAACCAGAATAGAACCTTAAAGAATGGGTTCCAACTAGAATCGAAGCCGCAATCTCCGAGTTGTATTTTTACCAACTATGCCACGGAAGTATTCATCGTCGTGTATCAAACGTAAAAAAAACAAGTAAATTTTTTTTCTTTCACTAATCGTATTGAACTAACAAGGAGAACGTGTTTTAGTTTTAAAAAAATAACAAAAGTGATTAAACACAGTTAAATCCATTGTTTGTTACTGAGCAGATACAGAATAGGTAGGTGATAATCGTAAGTTATCATCGCATACTTCAATTATTCAAATTCGTTTACATTGAAGCTGGCAAACAGCGAGTCTTAAATATGCGCCAATAACCTATGTCCAATTTAGTTTCATTCCGCAATCGAGAGCATAAAAAATACGTTGAAAGACGTTGAAGGTTCTGGGGACTGCAATATGTACTGATGTTTTTATCTGGTAAAAAATGTGAATACGTTAAAAGATTTCTTTTACTACCCAAAACGCATCCTGCATTTCAATGATAACATCACTTGGAAGATGTATTAACCCTTAAATTAAATTATAACCGGAAACATAAAAGGCTAGAGAAGACGCAGCAGACATCTGATTCAATGAACCTGCCAGGTGAAGAATGTTATTGGTAATTCATATTTTCTACTATTCAAACTGAGCAGTTCAGAAATTTGAAAAAACACACCACGGAGGTATGATTCTCAGTTGCGAGGAAGGCAAGAGATCTGAAAGTGGTCATGAATCTATGGAAGACGAAGTTCCGATGTTAAGAATGCAGTTCCAAATCTTTATATTTGCGGGTAATTTTTTTATGCCACCCACAAATATTAATCTTTCTGAATTTCTTTGTATATTCTATTGATCGATCTTGAGATTTTATGTTTTTTCAACTTTTCTTCAGAAATATAAACTTATAATTCATTACAGCCACTGCCTAAATAACTTTTGACGAATTTCTTGCTTTGAATACTAGGATTGTTTGATGAACCATCCAAACAAATATGATACAGCGATACAACCAAGTTTGAGATAGCGGTACAAACAAGTTTGAGACAGCGATACAAATACGAGGATTGTTTGATGAACCATCCAAATAAGTTTGAGACAGGGATACAAACAAGTTTGAGACAGCGATACAAATGCGAGGATTGTTTGATGATCCATCCAAACAAGTTTGAGACAGCGATACAAATAAAGAGGATTTAAAAATATTTTTTCATAACTCTATTAACCCTCTTTAAGTTCCATTCGATTAAGAGTTTTATCAAATTGGAGCTACATTGAAAACATATTCATTCTAAGTTTGTCAAAAAGCGTATCATATTATAAAATAGCGTTGCTAATATACAAACACACTACTCTTATTTCTTTACATATTAACTATTTATTGACCATGAAATATTTTTTTACGATCTTCGTGGTCTAATTACCTGACCTGAGGGTGACGTTACGGGTTCGATTCCTATTAGTACTCAATTTTATTAAAAAGTTTTCCAGTCTAGGTTTCACTAAAGGTCGCGTTAACATCAATCTGGTAGACTGGAAGAGATTACCACATGGGAATAAACCAACCAGGCTGTATTATACGAGTACATTACAAAAGTGTTGAAAAAAGTTTTAGTTAAAAATTTAAAATTCGTTTTAAGTCATCATCCTATAGTGTTGCGCATGACTGAGCATCGTGACTCCCATGATAGTCTCTGATGACTATTCTCCATCCACCCTGCACTTCACGACTCAAAGAACAGTTGTTAAGAATTCTGTTTCGTCTCTCACTTGGTCAGTCCAACGAATTGAGGTTCTTCTTGTGAGTCGTTCTTTCACGCCTCCAGTAACCACAAACCTCTCCAAACTGTCTACCTGGTCAATATTATCGACAATCTGTCAGTGATTCTCAGTAATTCGAGAATGGAGGCGTTAGTTCGTCTTCCTGTCCATGGAATCCGTAACATCCTTCTCCTGCACCAAATTTTAAATGCATCTTTTCTACGTCTCTCGCTTGCTCTCAGATTCCAAGTCCAATTTAATTATTATTTTTTTATTTATAAAAATATATAAAATTTTGCATCTTCAAGTTCAAAAATTTTAGTGCTAAAATATTTATCATACAACCTATTTACAAACTTGTTCTACCGGTTGTCCTTTATGTGATTTTTCACTGCCAGTAACTGATTTTTTTTAGTAAAACTAAGTTGATACTAGGCACCGATGGGCATTTGATTGGGATATAACTTGCATGAATAAGGACTCTAGATATAAATCAACCCAACAATATATTCTTTTGAAACCATGGTATAATAATATAAGAATGAAAAAGACGGAAGTGTCTGTCATTTGTCGTTTACAGACGGGTCACTGCGTGGTGGCTAGTCACCTTTACAGAGGGTGTATTGTGGAGAATCCCGGCTGCGAGTGTGTTCCAGATGATGAAACTATAGACTATGTATTTTTCAGTTTTCCTTTGCGAGATAGATTTAATTGACTAAAATCCATATCTTTGCCGTATTCAATGAATGTTATGTTACTTCTTTCTTCGAGGAACTTTTCTATTTATTGATTGATTGTTAAATTTTTGAAGCGTTATCAGTTGAAACTTTGAATTATATAGAATTATCATTTTTTTAAATTAGTTTCATTATATTGACTCATAATTTCGTCTCTTTATTTTGGTGTTACAAATCATCCTAGTTTGGGTGGAATGCCTATTTTAAAAAAAAAACATGTAATGCAGCATATCCAAAACTAAAAATAATAAATAGCTTCCTACTGCTACTAAATAATGTTTCCGGGACATGTTCACTTCAAAAGCACGCTCACCAAATCTAACAAAAAGATAATTTGTAAAACACCCTTTACGGGCCCACTACCAACGTTACCAATGATCCCAATATATAATTCAAATGGAAGCCTCTTTGAGGATTATCAACAGATGCCCCAATTCTTCAATTTTTCCTTCAATCCTTTCACAATGTCCGGGAAGATAAGCAGCGTGGCACAAGAGACGTTGGGCGGGAAGAGGACCAAGAGCCAAGAAGAAAGGAGAGTCTTATAAGCCTTACGAGAGAGAGAGAGTGGCCAATCCACGTCCGTGTCGGCTCAACCGGGATAGATATTTCACGCCGACCCCTACTATCACAATATTTACGTCCTTCATTTATGAAGTAGACACAATCGATCTTCGTTTTGCAAACAATGTGTTTTCTTGTTATTTTTTTACACAAAATAAATTGGTGTTAAAAAGCATAAATATACTAGTAAACGCATTTTTTTTTCGAAAACAGACAGAAAAATATTAAATAATACGATTTCCCCCCTTATCTGCTGGGTATACGTTTGAAGACCTCAAGTGGATACCTGAAACTGCTTTTAGTACCAAACCCTATACATACTATTATATTTTTTCTTACATATCATGAAATTGAATTTAAAAATAAAATACGATTAGATATTAACAAAAATGACTAATAATAGAGTCATTACAACAATATACTCGTATTATAATAAAAGTGTTGCATCTCGCTCTTTGCTTAGTATGGCATTTCGCTCTCCCCTAAAATATTTTATTGTACTCTACTTTTCTTCTCATCATGATGATATAATGATTGAAATGAGGCGAACGATGTAGTCATTGTGACGAAGCCTTAGGATACGATCGGTCTTCTGACGAAACGTTTGAATTTTCCATTTAACATTTTCAAACTGTGATTGACTGCGAATAACTGAAACCGCGGAAAGTGAAATCAATGTTAAGGGGGGCTACTGTAATACATTTTCACAATGCACTTTATTTAACTTCCAACTATTGTTTTAAGTAAAGTATACATATTAAAGTTTTAAGTAAAGTAAAAATATTAAAGTTTTAAGTAAAGTATACATTTTACAATTTTCTGATACATTTTTTGGCATTTGAATGAAAATCCGTCCAATGATCTCTTTTTAAATGCACGATGAATTCTTACAAACCTTATGAGGTAAAAACCGTACAATTTTTTTTTATTTCTTGCCCCCGATAAAAATGTTAAACAAGTTATAATTGTTTCAACAAATTTTGAATTATAAAAAAAACGAATGCTACGAGTACCTTGAAGTCGCTTAAAAACTAATTTCCATTAAAGTATAAAAACGCCGAAAACAAAATATTCAAAGAATGTTTACTGGAAGAGAAAAAACTTGCAGAAAATGTTTATTGTTGCCAAGAAAATTGATGACGTGTGCGAATAAGTAATTCGAAGTTCAATTGTATTAAACCTCTCATCTCATAGTGTCATATCAAGCCTTATCCCCTTTTTTCGTCTCAGCTTTATATCCTTTTACCTATGCAGACCGCGTCTCTCGCTTTCCTTCGCTACCTTTTTCATCAAGTACTCGAGAAATGTTTTAGGTTCGTAATTTCTTGTGACTTGAACCATAAGTTTTCAATTTAATATGTCAGCCATGATACTTAATGTAACGGGATTGTGTCAGCCATGATACTTAATGTAACGGGATTGTGTCAGCCATGATACTTAATGTAACGGGATTGTGTCAGCCATGATACTTAATGTAACGGGATTGGAACTTGTTTTTCATTGTTACTGCTTAAACTTAAAATAATTAAGATAATCCTGAATAATTTTCTTTATTATTTTTATTTTTAAAAAAACATAACTCGAGAATCCAAATTATTGTTTATGGTTATATTCTGTCAACAAACAATAATTTGAAAGTCTAAATTATTGTTTTTTGACCTACATATATACAATAGAAATCAACATAAGTTGTAATAAATTATCATTGGTTAAATTGATGGAAACAAATTTTAACTGGTATTAATAATTTGACCATAAATACTTACTGAAATTGGTTTGATCTTTAATTTTTAATGAATTTTTTTATGTAATTTTTTTTGTGTCATTCTTTTTAATTTTTCTCGACTTCGTTGTTTAAAGGGTATGTTTACCTTTCATCATAAAAAAACTATTTAATAAGGATTACCCTGGGGTATTTTTTCACATGCAGTTAACTTGAAAATAAATCAAAATATTAGTTTCATATTTCGTCGTTCTGCTCAGGGTGTCAAAATATAAGTTTCATATATCGTCGTTCTGCTCAGGGTGCCAAAATATTAGTGTCATATATCGTCGTTCTGCTCAGGATGCCAAAATATTAGTTTCATATCTCGTCGTTTTGCTCAGGGTGCCAGAAAACACGATTTAAAAAATATAACGTAACTTCATTTTCTTTATTGGGCATATAAAATTATGAATTATTTATTATTTTTATACCGGTAAGCATATATCTTAGCTCCCTATTTTTTTATCAAACATGTCAGAAGTCATAGGTATATTCGCACCCCCAAACACTAGACTGAATTTTTTTTTCTGAATAAATAAGTTTTTCGTTCATTTTAAATCTACATAGATTCGTGGTAAAATAAAATACAAAGAAATATCCTTCGTGGCTTCGTTGGAATACACGTTGGAACCCATTTTTTTAAAGGATCTAATCTGGTTTTCTCTGAAGGCGTCCTTGACATCTTCCTTGTTGGTTGGAAGAAATTTTCATGTGGGAATTGAAATGCTAGCTATGTACAAAGAAAGTGTAAAAAAACACAATATACATAAAAATATTTGAGGCCACCAACATATTTCATTCAACATGTTTCTCAAACACTCAATAGCAGCATAATAATTTTATTTTTATAAATTTGGTAAAAAATAATCTTCGTTGTTATTGAAAATTTTAAGAAAATTCCGCATGTGAAATTTGTAAATTATGAACTTACAATATTATATATATAAAAAAAACAAAAGTAATCCATTAGCAAACATCGGGTTGTCGACAGGCGGCACACATTAAAACCATCAACGTGAATAAAGTATGAATATCATAATTTTTATCGCATAAAGATGTCAATCATACCTGAAATATGTCGAGTGAAAAAACCTCTCTTGAATTTTTGTAAAAACCCAGGTCTTTTCATAACACTTTTATAACATAATACCCACTACAGGGAGGGAAATGGCTGATCGAGTAATGACGTGATGGAGATGTTTTATTTATGTCAACCATACTTATTGAAGGTATTTCATTTGTGTTAAGATTAATAATAATAAATGTATAAAGGCGCCTATTCAAAATATCCAATTGACACAAATATGACAAAGACGTTAGAAAAAAAAAACGCTCGATATTGTCAAAAACGAGAATATTTTGTTTATGTTACAATATTTATATTGAAGGCGACAACACTGGAGGTTTAAAGACATTATATTTTTTTTAGTAAAACACTATATTCTTTCCACTCAATATAAAGGTATAACCCTACCGGTTTCAAGGTTTTTGCCTCTTCATTAGAGGAGCACAGTATTGTTTATACTTCCCTGACGATGAGGTGAAAACTTTGAAACCGAAAGAGTTATAACGTTATATTAGGTGAGGAAAAAAGTGTTTTATTACCCATCATCGATAATTCCTCCGGCAGACAGTTTACCCCCATAGGCAACCGCATTTCTCACCTTCAATAAACATTTTCTACACCTTAATATATTTATAAAAGTCACACACATTTCCCCACTCATTTACTTATCTACATATACTATATTCATTCTTATAATTTATTCACAATTCATTTTTTCATTTTTTTTTTTTTTTTTCACCCATTCAATATAAAACAGTGTGTGACGACACAAATTTATGTATATTTGTATTTAATATTATGTATATATCATCATATTTATATATGTATTTAATCGTTTATAATTTCTCATAATCATTCATAAAATCAAAACAATTACCACAAACCTATCCTTTCCCGATTCCCAAAAAGATCCAAAAATTTCCAATAAATATCTTAACAGTCAGAACTTATCCGATGAAGGAGTAAGGTGTCCTACCATCGGACCGAAACTCCGAACAAGCTATCCATCACTTGTGTGTTTTATTAAACAAATTACAACATTATGTTTATGTTTGTCTCCAAATATTTTTTTATGAATGCTCATAAGATCAAACGAATAATTTGAAGGCTATTAACCAGGAGCCATCATAATCTCTATCCGTTTCTCATTACTGAGTGTCATGGTTTATGGAATGTTGGTGGTATAAATTAACCAGGAGCCATCATAATCTCTATCCGTTTCTCATTACTGAGGGTCATGGTTTATGGAATGTTGGTGGTATAAATTGCGACGACAACGACGTCTCCACTCCTCTCGATAACTAGCCGTTTGTATGGCAGTGTACAGTCAAGTTCCCACAGTCATTCCTTCAACTAATCACTTCATCTTTATGGCACATTTCCTATGACCATATATTTCTACAAGGTTATCATAATCATATCTGGAAATATGCTCGAAAAACACAAGATATGTTGGAAGCATATTGAGGACAGTTGCGTCGTCACATTGAGCTCCTGGAGTATGAAGACATTAATTCTTCAGACGGTTCACGAAATTCTCAGCATCCGCCGCCAACACACCTCAAAAAATCGATTACATTTTGGACTTTAACTGTCCATATTTGAGCATCGTGCATAAAGATAATTATTGAAAATCGGAGTAATTTGGTTTTCGTACGATTGAAAATACCGCAATAATTTAATTATTAGCTTTTTCAACAAACACAGCAATCCGTGTGTCAATAGTCTACATGTTAAAGTGTCTTTTCAGAAGTCACTTTCCATCTGAATTTATGTAGTGGCGCTTACGAGCTGCTTTTTATAATTTCAAAAACAAAACGCTCTAAGGTGACATTTTACTATAAAATAGCGTTGCCAAGTAAATATCATTTGCAAGGAAAGATTCTTTATTATTGAAAAATCCTGACAAGATTTAGTCAACTTCTTTACTAAAAATATCTACTTAGTTTGAATACATATAATACGAGTACACATTCAGTATATATAAATGCAGATCTACTAAAAATATGTAATCATCCAATGTCTTAGTCTTTTCTGAAATAACCTGTCAAGCAAAATATTCAAAGGTTAAGGGAAGCCTCTAACAGGTAAATATTTCTCACTTTTGCTGTTATTATGAATACCTAAATTATAGATTTTTTGTCATGTTACATTTTGCAAGATAAACAGTTTAGTTCCTTAAAAACCCAATCATTAGGACACCAATATCAATACTTTTAAAAAAACTATATCTTAAGAATACATATTAAAAATCTTGTACATGACAACATTATTCACCGGAAATAAATTATAAATTTATTAGTGTTTCATTAGATTGTAATTCCTTTGTTTGGTTATTGCCTCCAGATCCACATACCAGAACCTATTATTTATTGCATTATATGATACATGAAATTTTCACATCACAAACTTTTCGCTTAGCATCAATGGTATGGCTACTTAGTTTAAGCACTCAGTATGGACATTACACGGATCCTTTTTTAACTCACTACGAGCATGTACAAAACTGTTTTGAGTTGATTTTTTACTTGATATGCTTCCGTGAGTGTGTTGTACGTATCATGTTATATTGTTCAAATCAATGTATTGTGATTGTTAGTTCAGAAAAAAAAATATTTTAAATAAAATTTTAAGAAATCATTCGACAGTTTAATTAAAAACATGCATATCATCAAAGTATCACTTGCAGGGTAGGTAGAGAGAATATATTTCCAAACTTTCCAAACTTTCGCCTCTTCCACATTCATACATCTCGTCATGCAAAATTTTCTACTATTCATACTTCTCACTTAACCTTCTTTTAATATATAATCCGTTGGGCCCAGCTATGTTTTTATAAGTCTTTAGGCATAATTAAAGTTTAATTAAATTAAATCGATTCTTACAAAAAAGATGTTCCGATATTTTCAGTTAACAGTGTGATTTTGAACATATATATTTCAAATCGGTCAGTCTCAGTCCTATTTTATATACAATAAAAATAAAATAGATTCACAGAATTTTCAAAAGACGGAGAATATCGTGGGATATCAGTGAGATTTTAAATATATATTTTTCAAATCGGTCAGTCATCAACCCAATTTGAATGCAATTAAATTAAAATAGATTCCAAGGATTTTTAAAAGACGTGAGATATCAGTGAGATTTTAAATACATATTTTTCAAATCAGTCAGTCGTCAATCCAATTGGAATGGAAATGAAATAGATTCACAGGATTTTCAAAAGACAGAGAATATGGCACTATAAAACGAATTTTAAAAGTCAATGTCTCCCTTCTCTATCTTTGGCAGTGCTCAAAAGTTTATTGTTGGCACTTTGCAGTAACTACCCAGAGTGTTGATCTCCTTATTCTTGGGAAATTGGCATATCGCAAATGAATTTCCGAACAAAGAATGCCCATTGTGAAAATTCCATTCATTTCTATTGAATCTAGAACTAATTAATTTGACAGATACTTTAACTCTAACTTTCGAGTGTGCTTTTTCCTTTTCATGAATTTTCAATTTTCTTTAAGACCTTTGAAACTAGAGAAAAACAATTGATTTTATTTAGGTTTTGTGAAACCTACGTTTTTTGACACAACTAAAATATTATGACTTTTTTAACACACTTAAAATATTTAAATGCCAAAAACCAGATTACTTTATAAATTCTCAATGACTCTTCATCCAAATTTGGGTATACTTACCTAGTTAGTCAACGTTCATCGACTATATAAAATATGTTTTAGTACAGATACATAGGAAACTCTTGCTAGCAAAATTTTAAATAATACCACGTAAGTCGAATAACATTTTTTTTATGGCAGCTAATTACTACCAAAATATTTATTATTGAATAAATATTTTCCGTTAATTCCAATCAATTAGCATTATCTCATAGCACCTTATTTAGCTTTGTTTAAAAAAGTTTTACTTGACATTAAATTTGTTTTTTTTTTTTGTTAAACACTTTATACTTTTTTGAATACTCAATCCAAGCATTATTGTTAAAACGTGTTTTATCATTCATGTCTAATAGAGAAAACAAATATGTTTTAATTAAGTTACTCATTTATTTCTGTGTCAATTTAAATATGTAATATTAATGAAGTATAATATGATTTTTTTCTTACATGGCGTATGGTCTTGAGTCTTCTGAGCCATGGCCTGTTATATGCAGTAGCACTATGTACTTCTTTTGAACTACAAATTGTATGAATCATCTCAGTGTTTTGATATTTATATATTTTACTGTAATATTTTGTATTTCTGTTGTCATTCATATATTGAATTATAATACATACACATCATCACACCGTTTCCCTGCTGGGGTAGGCAAAGGGGAGAGAGTACCAGACTTTCCGGTATTGCTATACATATTTCGCCTCTTCTACGTCCATATACTTTCTCATACAGCTCTTACGGTTTCTCTAACTTTTTACTTTACCTTCTTTCAAAATATAATTCCCTTGATCCAACCATAATTTACTTGAACTTCCTCTACTACGCCTTCCACTTATATTTGCGCTGTATATTTGTTTTGTTAGTATTTCTTAATTAATTCGTTCCAAGTGCAAAAACAATCTCATAGTGCTCTTCTTCATCTTACTCAAAACATCAATTTTAATTAAATTCCCATTCATCCTCAATCAAATTATTCCATATTATCTTATACATTGTTGTATTCTTCTCAGTGCACGTATTTCCACAGTATTTTATATAAATAATGAATGATGTAAATTGATGGAAAATTTATAATTGTCTAACGAATAATGATACGTTTAATTATTTAAGAGAATCAATTAACTTTTGATGGAGTCTTTCTATATCGCGTGTCAAAAAAATTCACGATGATCCAAATTTAATCTGTTTTACTCGTATTGGAGTATTTATTTATTTTAAAATATCTCCCCAGAAATTCATAAATATTTCTAATATACTCATATAAACATTGATCTAAACTCCACCGTGGCTTAAGCAACTTGCTAAAATAGGATAGGAGAAGTCCTCCTAAGAAGAAAGAAAGAAGCAAACCTCCTTAACTCATTCAGAATTCCAGCATCGTCCAAGCATTTCGATATTAGTTTCCATCCAGTATATTGCCTGTCCAATGCCAGCTTATATCAGTTGTGAAAAAGATTCTACGTAATCATATAAAATATATTGAAAATTGCTGTTACGTATTGTTGAAATTCGAACCTATTTAATATAACTCGATTTAAAATGTTAAATTGGGAAAATAAGTTTTCAACAATTACGAGAACTGTGAAGGGTTTTCTTAGAAAAACAAATTTGTGATCCTTAAATGAGTAAACAAAGCTCTCGTGATTATCGTATATTTTATTTGAAAAGTGTTAGTTTACTGGTTCTTATTAATACGAAAGTGTTTATTTAAAAATCTCTGCAAATATCAAATATAGATGTACAAACCATATGAATTTAAATTAAAATGCGGGTTTGACGGACTATCAGAATTAATTGAAAATTTAAAATAAATCGGCATAAAAAAATAACTTAACTTATTCGCCTACTAAAATATGGATTATTTGTGTAATCAAATACATTCATATTTAGATATTGGGGAAAATGGATTTTTTGTGTAATCAAATACATTCATCTTTACATATTGGGGAAAATGGATTATTTGTGTAATCAAATACATTCATATTTACATATTGGGGAAAATGGATTATTTGTGTAATCAAATAGATTCATCTTTACATATTGGGGAAAATGGATTATTTGTGTAATCAAATACATTCATCTTTACATATTGGGGAAAATGAATTATTTGTGTAATCAAATACATTCATCTTTACATATTGGGGAAAATGAAGACAAATATATTCCTTTTTGTATTTTATTATATTGATTTACTTTTTTTAAAACACGTGACAACATCACAACCAACTAAAGAGATGTTAAAGAGGCTTGAATAAAAAATCAGATTAATATGCTTCGAAAAAAATATGTATCAAAGGAAATCTTGTTCACAACCTCCGGATGGAAAGACAAATGTTTTACGAACAAGGACACAAAAATCGGCTGATTTATTCACTCCTCATATAAAAAAAAGTATTTTTCGAGTCAGTCCCATTAGAGTTATGGCAGAGTTCTGTATAAGGTGAACATAAGTAACGGGCATTCGTGAACAGTATTTTTTGTTAATTAAGAGAAATCACCAATAATACCAACAAGGTCCAAAAATTTCCGACTTGAAGAAGTTAGAGCTTGTATGTACAAATACCACGCTGGTTACGCCCATTGCATGGCGATGGTCACAGTTGAATTTGATATCCGTCTATCTTCAATAGTATATGTCAACTAGAGCCGATAGGAGACATGTTGTTTCTTTATATTCTAATGTTAAAATAATATTATTGCGCGGTTATCAAATTTCTGTGTCAAAAAAGAGAAAAGATCAGTCAAAACATTTAGATGCTACCTATCCATATACGCTCTAAATTGTTCAGGTCGTAAAGTTTTGGACCATAAAAGTACATATATTATTAAAGAACATCAATAAAAACACAAACGTTTAGGTGTCAAGATGTAGACGCTGGGGGTCACTAGGCCACTTGATAAAACTGTTTGATATTTATGAAAAAAAATATTGTTTCTTGTCGGCGTGTACATTTATTTGGTAAATAAACTACAGCACGGGATTTGTTTTTTTGTTCTTATCAAAAAAATAGGATTTTAATAACTACACATTATTATTTGACTAACTTGTATTTACTTGACCCTACATTTTTTTTCTAAGTGTCTCATATTTTTTAATGTAAATCATTTACACGCTTATAGAAGTAAGATAAGGTTGTTATAAATATAAGCAGATTATATTTTCAGAGTATATCTTGTTACTAAAATCGTAAAAATAAATAGAAAAATATTTTTTTAGTAAGATCGATGAAGGACTTAAACAATATAATATCCCCGAAATAAAAATATTGTAATTATGAGGGATGCGTAGCCCAGCACAAACTTTTAACCAGTGGCCTAGTGCACAATGTTCAGAGCGTTATCCGCACGTCCATACACCTTAAATTTATGAAAAAGAAATTCTAAATGCAATAATTATATATTTTCGCATAATTTTCTGGTAAAAATGTTTTCTATCAGTCATTTAAATCGGTTTGAATCGGTTCACATTTCATTTTGTTTTCACAAACCTGTTGTTTTGATTTTTAAATGGTTCATAAGAACGTATAAAACTTTGTTTCTCTAGTTGGTTCCCCCACAGCTAAGAATAGCAACTTTTTTGAAGTGATCTGTTTTCATCAACATTAGATATAGTCTTCCACAAATTTCTATAGATCGTAGTTTTAAATAAAAGGTTAATTTTAACATTCACACTAGGCTGGTCCATTAGGTCTAGAATCTGAACCACAGTCTTCTTTCTACCATACGAACCAGCAACCTACTGTTATTTAGACAGTTACTTTATAAACTAAGTCAATGTATCTCGCATCGTAGCTTTCAATTTACTCTTTAATGTCCTAAATTGCTTACAACTCACTCGTTAGTATTAATTTATAAGTGATAAAAAAATATATGACATGAATTATTTTAGGCACATAGTAAATATTTTATGAACTCTTAAATATTAATAAAGTAATAAAATAAACATGAAAACTTGCATTACAATTTAAAAAAACAATATCACACGACCTCTGGGCACAACGCCTGAATTTGTGTTTATTTGAACATGAAAGAAAAATATTATAAATTTCTTACGAACAAAAGTAATCCTATTACCTTTTATTCGATCGCTTAAACATAATTTCAGTCGAAAAGTTTCAGTAATGGCAAGGCAAAAAATTGTGGAAGTCCATAAAATGTGTTCACATGAAATGTTATTAGAAGGGCTTTGGGGCTCGGCGCGCGCGCGTGTAGAGCGAAGGCATTTACATCTCATTTTGTTCGCAAACCGCGTGACAAATATTCTGGCAGGGCCGGAATGCATAAAGGATAGAAAAGGAAATACAATAGTACATTCGTAGCAGTCTCATTAATAGCACATGTTTATCAGTCGGAAATAGCTGTAGTTTTGAAGATATTTAAATTGGAATGCAGTATAAGACGGCGCTGTAAATAATCGTATTCGTGCCTTAATAATGTGGTGAAATTTGGGTCTGGCGAAGCAAATAAATAATACACGATACATACACACCATTATGCTGTTTCCCTGCTGGAGTAAACAGAGAGAACATAGCGCACTACATACCTATCTCGACGCATACATTTCGCCTCTCTCACATATATACACCATCTCATACAGCTTCAACGAAATCTATTTCTTACTTTTCATTCTTTGAAAATTACATTATCTTAGTTCAACCAATATTCTCTTGGCCTTCCACTAAAATTTACACTGTATTTTTGTTTTATTATTTCTTCATTCATTCGTTTCACGTGCTCAAACCATCTCAGAATACTTCTTCAACTATCTCAATACATCAGCCCTTAGTTCGCATTCATCCCTTATAGCTTCAGTCTGTTTTCTGTCACACATTGTCCAGCAATATAATTTTCGATATGCACGCATTTGTACAACATTTTTTCGGCTGTTTTCAATATTTCTCTCTCTTCCTATTTTACTACCTAATGATACATGATATTGTCACAATTTTATATTTTAAGACAACATAAAAATTGATGTTCATCTGAGATAGCATAGTTATATTCTTATACCGCAATTTTATAACAGTAGCCAAAATTACAACTGATGTTCACCTGAGTTAACCCAGCTATATTCTGATATCGTCACAAATCTAGCAGACAAGATTACAATTGATGTTCACTTAAGCTAATCCAATTATATTCTGATACGATCACGATTCCATAATAGCAGACAAGATTACAATTGATGTTCACCTAAGCTAATCCAGTTATATTCTGATACGATCACTATTCCATAATAGCAGACAAGATTACAATTGATGTTCACCTAAGCTAATCCAGTTATATTCTGATACGATCACTTTTCCATAATAGCAGACAAGATTACATTTTTTTCAATCATTTGGTACCCCTTAATATATCGGAATTGATGATGTGGGCATGTCGAAGAGTGTGGTCAGGAGACATTATTGTCTTTGATTCCAGTAATCTAGCCACCAGATTAAGAACTGATAGGGTAGGCAAGCAACTCAGCTCGCGTACGAGTACGGCAACAATACAACGAATACGTGTATTGTTACCAGACGACGTTTTTAACCATCCTGGGACCCTTTTTTTTGGATACCATCAGGGATTCAAATCTGAAACGCCAGGGTGTAAGGCCAGCGTCTTGCCAACTAGGCTATAGAAACCACCAACGTCCATACAATGCCATATTGAATGACCACTGATCACTGATGTTAGGATTATAATTGATGTTCACCTGAGGTAGCCCAGTTATTATATTCATTCAACTCACACGCATATTTGGACCGCGCTCATCAGTCTTGCCAACATGCGCACTTGAACCACAAACTCTCACCAACTAAACAACATCAGACTTTTCAATGATACCAACCCTTTTTTCAAAATTAGTATTTTAAGTTTTATTAATTTAAAATTTATTTAACCGACTAAAAAGCCTCACGCTAAATAAGTATCGCAACTCTATGTAAAACGATCAAATAACTCCCCATGCAATAAGACTGAAATGAGTGTTACTATTTGTTAGAATATATTTTAACTATCAACTTTTAACGCAGTTTTAAAGCAACGAAGAAAAAAACCTTATAGCTATCTGTTACTTATCTGTTTTTACCTATTATTATCATAATTGCGCAAAAAAATTACTATCTTAACAAACTGCAATATGCAAAGACGCCAAATTCCCATATTGTTACCAATGTACAATATTCTTTACTGGCCTTTTTTCTCACTAAAAATATGCAGCTTCTTTCTTCATTTATCGGCTTCTGAGTCCGCCGCTCTATTGTTTTTACATCGTTCTCTGATGTCCCTACAGTGAGGCTCTGGAATCAATTACCAACTTATTTTAATCCCGCTTCGTCATTGATATTTTTTAAACGGTTTTAGTCACATGTTTCATTTCCAATTTTTCTTTCTTCTACGACAACGTTTCCTTTTTCCTTTGATCAACGATATCTTATATTTATTATTGTTCTTTATATTATTCATTTTGTACAAATTGATAATGATTTTAATTAATTTTACAATCATGTAACTTTATTTATTTACTTTTGTCTGGTTGGTTAGTCAAGATTGTGACTTGGAAATGATCCCACCAGATTCTTTGCAAATGAAGTGTTAAATAAAGAAACAAATTTTATATTTCAAATTTAATTCTCTTTTTCTTCCCTTTTTTAATAAACCTTTATTTTAAATCCGATCAAAGTAAAATATTCTCCTTTCTTTTGTCCAAAGTCACATATTTTTTTAGAAATAACTTTTATTTCCTGAAGAAAATAAAATATGAAATTCATAAAGCCGGCCCCCCCATTCCTCACATGACGAACGTCCTTCAGCAGTTTTCTTTGAAGAATAAAAGAAATATATTTGAATGGAGTTAAAAGCACTTGAGAAGGCAACAACACAAGCAGATACAGATTCCGCGAACACTTCAAACTTTTTGTTTTTGATCTTTTTCTAATATTTTGGAAAAGAAAGTGTACACCATAAAACAAGAATATTTTTCATAGGACGTAATTGATTTTTTTCGTTACCTTACAGTCATGTTTTACAATTAATTTATAATTCAAATGGTGCCCAAAACACATTTGTAGTTAATATAAGATTGTGTGTGTATGTATGCATTTATATTTTTAATAATTTTCATACATTTTTATGGAGTTTATAATTGCTTATTTAGTATATTTTTTACATTATAATTTAAGTGTACCAAGGTGGGAGCTGAAGAATATCTGATGTCCTCACGGTCGAGCTCGCCCTCTATAAGTTGGAATGTATCTCAACTGAAAGAATGTTATGAAATGAAAACCAAGCCTTTGGATAGTTTATCTTTTATTTTTTTCTTTTCCATTGCTTTAAAATATATATGTAATTTCAGAATATACAATGTTGCTTTCAATAAACCTTTATTTATTTATGGTGCTGGACACATTAAAAAGAATGGCTGAGAAACAATATTGTCTTAGGTCCCATTGATCCAGCCTTCAGGCTTTAGAGCCACTGGAATACGCTGGGAACTCGCTGTTTCTTATCGCATGTGTTGGCAATTCTATCGTACATGAAGATACAACAACACTCACGCGCATCCAGCGCACGTGAACATTGTTCCTAAAGAAACTATTTTATCAGATAGACACCATTTTTTATTATTTTTCGAGTACCATTGGAAATCGAACCAGAAGCCCCCGGGTGGTAGAAGTCCAGCAACTTACCAACTAGAAGGTAAGTTGGCCTAGAAGATCGTTAATTTTTCAATAACGTTTATTTTAACTTTTAAAGAATATAACATTTAATCCGTTAATTCAAACATTCCCTTTATAAACAAATTCATGTTTAATTTTTTTTTATTTATTCTTTTTAAAAAGAGTTTGGTTGATGAATTTTAATGAGTTGAATGGACGCCACAATGTGAACTATATTTTAGTATATTCAAAACAATGCGGAAGTATGTCAACTGTCTCGTTACAGATGTTATCATTGAGAATATTGTACAGTGTGGGAATAAACGTAAACGTTGGAATTACAATAAAATTCAATTAACTTTTGTCTATAATAGATAAAGCGATAATCGAAAATAGACATATGAATTTTTTTCCTGTATATTTATTGTTAGAAAGTATGTCAAGGGATACTTAAGGTGTGTAGCGATAGAACGTACAAAGGTAATGTTGCACTAAACGTATACTCGAGCCTAAGAATATCAAAATCAGCTAAGATGATAGTTCACAACAGTATTATAGGGCCAATTTTGATGTATGAGAGTGAATCGTCGGAGACGTAAAACACTGAACTCAGCCGAAAAAATGTTGTAAAAATACGTGCATTGAGAAGAATATATGGGATGACAATATATGACATAATACTGAATCGAGTGATAAGGGATGAATGTTAACTCAATATATGGGATGACAATATATGACATAATACTGAATCGAGTGATAAGGGATGAATGTTAACTCAATATATGGGATGACAATATATGACATAATACTGAATCGAGTGATAAGGGATGAATGTTAACTCAATATATGGGATGACAATATATGACATAATACTGAATCGAGTGATAAGGGATGAATGTTAACTCAATATATGGGATGACAATATATGACATAATACTGAATCGAGTGATAAGGGATGAATGTTAACTCAATATATGGGATGACAATATATGACATAATATGAATCGAGTGATAAGGGATGAATGTTAACTCAATATATGGGATGACAATATATGACATAATACTGAATCGAGTGATAAGGGATGAATGTTAACTCAATACGTAAGATAAAGAAGAGCAATCTGATATTGTTTGTGCATTTAGAGTGGATGAGTGATAAAAGATTAACAAAGCAAATATAAAATACGAATGTGAGTAGAAAGCGTGGTACAGGAAGATTAAGGAAAGTGTAGATAAATCTAATGAATGATATTTTTAAAAGATGTTATTTCAACTAAAATAACCTGTTCTAAATTGCCATTATTTATTTTATCAAAATGATATCTTTATTACTATTCTTTACATCGTGTTTCGTGAGAAAGTTACTTGAAGAATAAAATATGTTTTCATAAAGCGCTGAAAACCTGAAGAAGTATAGATTTTTCAGACCCTTTTTAGTAACCCGTCATTTTTCCCAACTACAGTGCTGCTCCCTGTAACTTGAATGATATACCTCTAGAAGTTTTTTTCATTACCTTTCTCTGAAGACAAAGAGTATAATGATGAATTTGATAAAGCAAAAATGTTGTCTTTTTTCAACAAATTATTTGAATACACATTTATTTTTAATTGGTAATCAACCCACACCATGATGATAAGTGTCAGTACCTTAAAGCCAATAACGATATTATGAATCAATATAAAAAATGGAATTTAAATTAAAAAAACCCTTTTAGACAATTTACTAATGTTTCAACTGATTACACTTCAAAAATTTTACTAACGATCTCTAAATGGAAAAGTTTTTCAAAGAAAGTGGAAAAGCTACATTCATTAGACGCGGCCAAGGTTTTATAAATCACATTCGTCGCGTAAGGACAACTGAAAAAAAACCTTATCTACCTACTCGTATATAGTCTCATCCGAATTCTCTAAAAACATTTAAACTTTTTATATATAAAGATAAATTGCAGTTGAGTACAAATGTCTATTTTTTAAAGAATCTGGCTCAAGAGTTCGTTTGATAACAGTACTTGCATGTATTAGAAGTATGCGTGTGCTATTTTTTGTCCACTTGCAGTCGTATTTTTAACACGTGCGTCACTTGTCTAATCCAGTGGTTCTTTAGCCGCAGGATGGATAATTAGGACCAAATACAACATTTTCTGATACCACGCACTTCAAAATGTCCGCATCATCAATTCGGATATGTTTAAGTATGTTTTAATGAATATCTGACTGTCTCGATGTATAATTTTCTATAATTTATTTGTTTACTCTAAAATCAAAATTTGAGATTCTAAAATTCTGGACACTTCTTAAAAATATCATGGTATCCAAATTTTGGTTCATAGACAAGATACTCCGAGATCCGAGAAAAAGGAATCCAATATCAATATTCCTCAGTAAGATACAGGCAAAGCTTGCTGCCTTTCATTTGTCGTGCCTACATTTACTTTAGGCACAACAAATGAAAGGCAATAAACTCAAATCCATAAAATCGTGTGTCCTCATTAAATTAACTGTTCCTGTTTCACAAAATATATATTTATAAAATATTTTATTTCTTATATAAATAAAATTATAACAGTGATATATAAATATGTTGAGAGAAATCGAACTATTTTAGGGAATTCCTAAGCCACGTTGGATATTTATTGTAGAGGCAAGAACTAAAGTCGTCGAGTTGAACGATATGCCTTTATGTTATAAAAAAATAGAATCTCAGAGACACGATTAAGATTATGTACTCGATGCATTTTTCAGTTCTTCAGTCATAATTCGTGCAAAGAGGGCATGGAAAAGCTCATAGTCACCGACCATGTGAAGTGTCGCGGGAGCAGAGGTAGATCACCTATATACACTGGAGCAATCAGGCAAAGAGTGTTAAGGGTCTGCCTTTAATAGGGGCTCTGCTTACAGCGGATGCCGAGAAAACTGGACAAGAATGTGTACGACATGTAGCAGTTTCAGTGTAGGTCGCGTTTCTCACCATAGAGGTCAAGAGGCAGAAGAAAAAGTTAGGTTGAATTTTTTTAAGAAGTAGTAAAATGCAGGGAATTGCAAAAGGATAACCATGATGGTGACCAACCTCTGATAGGAAATAAAAACTCAAGAAGTACAAAGAAATTTCAGATAACGTTATATTTTTTTTAATAATTAAACCAACTTAACACGGCAATGACTTCAAAAATTATTTTGATCTAGGAAAACCAGATTGGTATTTTTTTAAATAATCTGGAATTAAGTGGGAATTGAACATGCTACCGTCGCGCGTCGAGTCGAAAAACAAGTGTCTGACCAACTAAGTGACTATATCACTATTTCGAATTCCTGAATTAAATTTTCAAGTCATCAAAAACACCATCTTAAAAATACGAGTATTTATTTAGGAAGGTTGCTTATAGCTGATTCTAAAATTTTGTTAAATAATTTTAAAAATATCGATGCATAACGACGATTCTAAATATAACATAATGAATTCTTTACGATAACGATATTGGAAAAATGAATTTCTCAAAATCTGTTTACTTGTCTGTTATCTTTGGTCAATTTTGACAACTTAAAAATGACATTTAGAAACTTGACAACTTTATCGCCTTATGTATCATTAAAAATGTAACAAACGCTGCCAATAACAATACCATAAATTTATGTCAAATTGTCATTTGTGTAAAAGATACTGTTACCAGAGTGTACAAGAATTGAGTTAACGAAAAAATAAGGAATACCAAATTTACTCATTTTTATCAAGAATAGCCGATAAAAATATATTCATAAAACGTCTTTTTTGTTGTTAACAAACATTTGTAAATAAATCATTATTATGATATCAATTACATTTATGATGTTGAAGTTAAAAATGTCTTCTAGAATATGGACTTCAAATAAAAAATGTATCCAACAGTTCAAATATACACACCATTACGCCATTTGCCTGTCGGGATAGGCAGAGAGGACTGAGCGTCATAATTTCCTAACTCGACACACATCCTTAGCATCTTCTATATCCATACACATTCTCATACAGATTCTACGATTTATCTGACTCTATGTTTCCTTCTTCCAAAATACAATTATCTTGATCCAACCATATTTTTTTGGTCTTCCTTTCACACGCCTTCTTCTAACATTTTAACTTTGTTAGTCTTTCTTCATTCATTTGATCCACACTCCCAAACCATTTTCTTCTTCATCTTACTCAACACATCAGCCAAGTTTACATTGATTGCTTATCATCTTATTCCGTATTCAATCATATATGGTCACCCCACATGTTCTTCTCAACACACGCATTTCTACAGTATTTAAACATGAAGCATATAAAAGGTTCACTACCTCTTGAGTGTTAAATAAATAATTGATTCTAAAGGATACAAATTTATTTATTATAAAATAAACGCTCATTCATGTTAGGAAAATGTATTCAACATAACCTAACAATTCAATACTAGAATATTTACCCTACAATTTTCAAATCGTTATTTATGAATGAAATATCGATAACGTTTACATTTTACCTTTTCGATAAAGTATATTTAATATTATAACTCGTATCGCGTAGATTTTTATCCAGCTCTATCAAACAATTCCAAACACTGGAGTTATTAATTGATTAAAATACCAAGATAACTTGATTATTTATTTTTAGAAATGAATGAACCTATCAATGCATGTAGCATTCATTATTTTATTATTTTTCAATTATCGTAAAAGTAAATTCAAATTTGGATTTTATGACTTTTTAGTTCAATTTTTTATTTATCGAATTGTTTGGGTGCCATCAATTCAATTCAAAATATCGCTTTGTATTGTGTCGAGTTTGGGAAAAAACTGTAGAATCCTTTCATTATTTTCAAAAGTATGAATATCATACACACTTAATGTTACATAAAAATACGGAACGTGTCATCATCAAATATCGGATTTTTTTCGTAATTCGTCTTAATATTCCAAATGCATCTTACATAAACAAATATGTATCTAATGCATATGAGAATGCGGGGACGTTCCTAAATAAAGAACACAACATTCCAGTCCTTACACTTAACGAATCTCTTTCGTGTTTTCTGAACAAAAAGTGACGTTGAGGGGAATTGACTTACTAAACGGTGCTTCATAAATTATCTGTAATTATTTTACATATAATTTTAAGTACAAGCCTTCATGACTGTCTAACATATAGCATGTTTAACATACCAGATTGTGTATCAAACATACTATCTATTAAATCTCTCTGCTTTGCCATACTCCAGAGGAAGTCTATTCCATACAATACTTTCATTTTACCAGTATTTATATACATATTTCTACATGTATGAAATTTTTAATACATGTGAACACATGATCGCTCTTAATCTAGAAATGCTGGAAAACAAAACTACCCCAGAAGTAAGCATCCAGTCAGTGAGTACCTACAATTTCAAAATTTCTCAACATTTTTCATCTTCGTATTCCACAAAAAAACTGAAACACATATATTACTTTGTGGTCTCTTTAAATAAGCATTGATACAATGTATAATAATTGTACGATAAAAATTAACAATGATCATTTTTATTATTTTACGCATTACTTGACTTAATATTTAAATTTGAGAACCTAATGATGATAATATCATTTAATCTAGATTTGTTTTTTTTTTAATAAAATAATTTAACACAATATAATGCCGCTTCTATGAGTTTAAATAAGCTGATACATATTAAATACCAATATGGTTTATAATTTTAAATATTAGAAAAATATAAAAAAACTGTCAGTTTACAAATCATGCATTTCTGATATTAAAAATTAATTTCTATTGAGCGCGAATGTATAAAAAAAATTTACTCGTGAACTGTGTCTACTAAATATAATATATTTTTAAATGCATATGTTTGTAACAATAATATAAACAATATATTTTCTAGATTCAATAACCGCTATATTAAGTATGTATATTTACATAAGGATTCAATTTATTATTAATATATAAGATGTTACTTAAGATGTATTATTTTTCCAATCCATTACTTGCTAAAAGCGCTGTGACTGACGCAAAAGATTAAAATATAAATATTTTAGTTCATTATAAGAAAATACAGCAATAACCGTTTACAGTGAACATTGAAAATGCGTTTGTTTAATAATTGTTAAAATGAGGAATAATATTTGGTGCTTAGCCCGACGATAAATATCGGAACATAAATATAAAAAAATATTTTAGAAACAAAAATGTGATTCTCAAATATTGACATGCATTATAAATGCGTTATATATTCAAATTATAGGTCGAAAAAAATATTAAACTAAATAAATTAAAAACATATAAATACAAAAGAATCATCTAATCACATATTTGTTGGATTTCACCATAATAAGGAATGTTTTATAAACTAAACACGCTTTTTACATATTGTACCTGAAATAAATAGATGGCAAAAAATGTAAGCAGAATTAGTTTATGTGTTAAAAATGTTAGTAATTCTTAATTATAAACTTTTATTTAAAATTATAACATTGTTATTATACATTTATCACTCAAATAATCCTTACGCGCCCTAAGAGTTCTGACAGCATTTGGCGGAAAAAAAACGAAGAGTATTTTGACAGGTTCTCGTTGTTATAACCTAGATTTTTTAATCTGTAATAAGTGACTTTTATAATTATTTGTTTCACATAATTTTATCTTTCTTTTCAAATATAAAGTATTCTAACTCACATCATTATCTTAAAAATAAAGATATTCAGAGTTCAAATAGTTTGACAGGATGCAAAATTAATAATATCCATTTGAGAATATATTTTTGGTTCGTAATTTACTTAAAATGTTGGCATATGAAAGCTATTCTTTTAAGAAAACAAGAATAAAATGCATAAAAGGAATGAGACTTACAAAATTTGCTTTTCTCCGCTGTGCCCCCCTGGCTGCATGCTAGCAGCAGCAGCAACAGGGCAAGCGGGGGCATAGCCCCCCGCGCCTCCCAGCTCATCTCAGCCGCACATGGGGCCCCCTGTCGTCCGCATCACCCTCAAAATCCCCTACTACATAACCTCCAAAACTACGGAACGAAAACCTCCAGCTACAACCAATCGATGTCCTCTAGCGTCACTGTCGCGAAAAATGTAAAAAAAAGTCGAACGGAGCGCTTTAAAAACGATACACAAGAAGTATTTTCTTCAACACAAGACTGAAACACTCGCCTTTATTGAAAAAATATGAATATGTGATATGTCGAAACGTCAGAGCGCGCCTTTGGACATGTTGGATGCGATGGGACGCGATATGTCGGATGAAAAGACGACGCGGCGTAGCCACTTAGCGGTCGGTCGTAGAATGGCGCCGGGGGCGCTAGCGCCGCGTATCGGATGCGCAAAGTGTCGGCGCACCGGCTTCCCTTTCCTTTCCACCCTTCTCGCTTCCCGCCTCGTTGTACAACGGCACCCGAGAGGTACGCCGCGACGCCTCGCTTCCTCACCGCCTGTCGGGGAAAATTCGAATCACATTCGTTTTTTTATTGTATACATTAATTACGAGTTATTTCAATTGTAATTTTTTCAAAATGTCGTTTCATATTGTTTGAATAATGAGTGAAATTTGATGAAATTATATGGTATTTCAAACTGGTTAATTCTTATATTATGTTTAAACAATATATATGACCAAAATCATATGTATTCTGGTACCCTCAAATACTTGATGAAAAAAACCTGTGTTATTCGAATGGAGTAATACAACACGGAGAACAAGACGCATTTTTCAATTTTTTAACCTATAACGTATTTACAAATATCACCTCACTTCAGTTTTTCATATCATGATACACATTTGGTCGCTTCTTCAGCATACACCTTCTCATACAACTCCTACGATTCCTCTGACTTTCATTTCCTTCTTTCTAAATATCGTACACTTGATCCAACCATACTTTCCTTCATCTTCCTCTACCACGCCTTCTACTAACATTTGCACTGTATTTATTCGTTTAAGTAAACTAAAATGCACTGTTTTAAAAAAGACACACGTAGTCTTTTTTAATAATTGTGTAGTTTTCCAACAATTCATTTTTATTCTTTAAGATTTTAGCTAACGATTGTAACGAAAATTCTTTACCAGTTAATGTAAACAAAAATTACACATATTTTTTCTTTCAGGATCAAAACGAGATAATCGGTGTTGATAATTATGTAAAAAAATAATTCTCGGAATATATCCATCCAGAGATATTATATGCCCTAAATATTTAAATGTTATGAAACCATAAATATCAAATATCGATCCAATTGAAATTAATCAGAATATGCGAGTATATTGTGTGAAACATAAAAAACTTGATTACAATGTTCAATACCTATTCCCTAATAGTCTTCTATAGGACCACATCTCAAAAGCCTCTAGTCTTCGTCTATCTCTTTCGGATAGGCACCATGTCTCGCAGCCGTACATCAAGATACTCCATACATAGGTCTTGATGAGGAGTATTCTCAGTTTTAGGTCTATATTATTTGATTCTATTATTTTCGACCTTTTATTAAATGCAAGTCTAGCCTGATGTATACGGCTGTCGACCTCGCTCTTGGACCGACCGTCCCATGTTATTTTGCTCCCGAGGTAGACAAACTCCTTGGTGTTCTTTAGTGGTTTACCCGACATCACTATTCTCATCTGGTGCTGCGCTCGGCCTACAGTCAGCAGCTTTGTTTTGTCTTTATTTATCTTCATACTGTAGTTATTTTGAAGAATGCTTTCCATAGTTGTTAAGGCCTCTTGTAGTTCCTCTTCACTTTCAGCAACCATAGCAATATCGTCAGTGAACCTTATCATGTCCACCTTTTGCCCGTGTATCTTTACACCTTCTCTGTGACTCATTCTCTCTCTCAAGTCGTCAATCGCGCTCTGTATATAGGCGTTAAAAAGAACAGGTGACAGAGAGCATCCCTGCCTTACCCCTTGTCTTATATTGGCTTCCTTTGTGTCTTCGTCACATCTGATTATAGCGGCCTCATTCTTGTATAGCGCCTGGATTATACATCTATCTCTGTATTTGATATTAATTCTATTTTCTAGTAGTATTCGTAGAGACAGTACTGCTTCTCTGGTTTCCACACGTCTTCTGAAGCCATACTGGTCTCTGGAAAGGATGTTCTCTACTTTTGGTTCAATTCTCTTTAGAATTATATTAGTCAGTATTTTTGAGGAATGGGATATTAGGCTAAGAGTTCTGTGTTGCTCACATTTTGTCGTACCTGCCTTCTTTGGTAATGTGACAATTAGGCATTTCTCGAAGTCCTCTGGTATCTTTCCGGTCTTATATATTGTCTGTATCATTTTAAACATTTGATTACAATGTTCAATACCTATTAAGTATTTCAATTTAAAAATCACATATTAATTTATCTCTTTACTTATTTTCTATATTATTCAGTCCATAATATTATATCCACAATACAACATTAATAATTTACACCACTTTGTTAAATAGGGGGACCATAAAGTACATAACAATCTACAAAAATTTCCCATTTTGCGGATATACGCAATAACTTTAAGATACAAGACCAGTAACGAAGCAGTATCATCCCTTAATCGTAAATTTCATGATACTTAAAAACTCGGCTGAAACATTAGTCCTCTGTATTAATATTCTTACACATACTTAAGTCTTAAATTGTCACATAAACAATTCTAACTACATTATAATTTCCACAACCAGGTTAAAATTATGTCCAACAAATTATCATACGCTCCATATTCGCATCAGTCATTCACTCGGATACCTCTGTGGAGACCTCCAAAAGCTCCACGTATCTCACTCCTGTATTTTTTTTTAAATTAGAAGGGGTGATATAAACATCACCACTTTTTCTAAGGAATATGTTGGGGCTAAGAACTGCATTTTACTCCTCCCAATTGATGTATGAAATCGTAGAGATGGAACCAGACTCAGTGCGTCACCTTTTTTTCTATGACTGCGCTGAAACCAATTTTTCGGAAGAGTACATATGTTATATATACGTACGTATCATCACACCGTGTCTTGCGGGGTAGACAGACTGAACTTTTCCATCCAAGCATAAATTTTCATCTCCTTCACAATCATACCTCTCGTCAAACACATTCGTATTTTTTGCTTTACCTTGATTCAAAGTCTGATCCACTTGATGCCGACACATTTTCTTCGGTATACATCTTCGGCGCACAACGTCCACTTCTGACTTGTTTACTCGCTTAGTCATTCTTTCGCATTAATTTTCTCTACACATTCAATTCAGCTTAAAGCTCCTTTTTTCATCTTACTCAAAACATTTATTGTATCCATTCATTAATATCTGATGTCTTAATTCTGCCTTCTTTCCCACATTGACACCACATTGTTATCTTAGTGCACGCATCTCCACAGCATTAAACTTTTATTGTTCTTCTGCCAAGTGATCGCTCCACTTCCATACGTAAAAGAGGGCACCAACATATTGTCATTTGTCTACTTTGGAGATAGCGCAGTTGATGTTTATTTGATAAAGTGCTCCGTTAACCTCATTCCCTGTCGCTAACCTTCTTTCATTGTTACTTTCAATTTGCCAATTACATGAAAATATACAACCTATATAACATAACTCATCAACCTACCCAAGTTTCATTGAATCAACCCATGCATCGCACACACTCTTTACCCAACTCCTTGTTTAACCATTACCATTTTCAAAAGTTTTAGTAGGTATATTATCATACAGTTTTACTCGGTTTATATCATACAGTTTTACTAGGTATGTATCATACAGTTTTACTAGGTATATATCATACAGTTTTACTAGGTGCATCATACAGTTTTACTTGGTATATATCATACAGTTTTACTAGGTATATATCATACAGTTTTACTAGGTATATGGGTATATCAAACAGTTTATTTATCATCTCTTAAATCTCCTCTATATATATCAGAAGATAATTAAGTTAAATATATAATTAGTTATTTATTAAATATCTGACAGATTTCGAGTACCTTAACTTCATAAAAAAATATTCGTTCGGGTAACAAACTAATTTTCTGAGCAAGCACAAAGAAACTATAGTAGATCCATATGCACCATCCTAGCTCATAATTCAATAATATAAAACAGATTCAACTAATTAATCGTAAGTTATTTTAAATCGTTTTATATTGATGAGAATGTGCAACGGGGTTTTGTTTTTGTGTAATCAAAAATCGGAAAGAAGTATCAATTTATTTGTTCATGCTAAATATCCTCAGTGAGATACAGGCAAAAGCCTAGTTTACTGGAGATACGACAAATGAAAGGCAACAAACCCAGATCTATTAAAATTGTATGTCCAAATTAAATTGAGTACATTTCTAATTTATCAAGATAACATTTTCTTAATTTTAAAAGTACTCGTATGTCAATTACCAGTGTTAAATTTCCAAGCACTCATAATACTCGTATGCATTATAATTTCAAAATCATTTTCTTATAATTTTTAAGCCTTGTGTAATTATTTTTCACGATTTTCTTAGCAAAGAAATAAATTACTGTAAAACTGATAAAGATTTCGTTATGTATTTATCAGTCCCATTGCTGATTAACAGTTTGTTTCATTTTATTGTTTAGCATGTTATAAATCAATTGAAAGATTAATTTGATAAATTATGAATAGATGTCATTTTATTTAACGAATAAACTTTATGATAAAAAAAATAATTGATGTTTTTCATTCGTGCTAAAATTCAAGACACATTAATGTCAAATTCGATTTTCAAATTTTATTAGTATTTTTGTATTTCTGAAATTATCTTAAACATAACATTCCCTTCTCAATTCATTATTATCAAACACCCAAATTTCTTTCATATCTTCTCGTTTTTTTTTTCAGAACAAGGAAGTTCTCTTCTATCGGGCGATAAGTGACACCTTATTTTATACATCTTCATTTGCGGTCTATTCAGCACAACTGTAGAACAAACTTCCAATAGTTATCAGACGTAAAGCATCTTTGATAACATTCAAGCGAGAAATGGAATATTATTACATTACTAAGAACACCCTTTCATTTTATTTTTCCTTTGTTTCACTTCCTTATCCTTAAAATAAATTCTTTTCTAGAATCTCTATCAGTATTGTTCAGATACGAGTAAGTATTTTTTCACATGAAATTTAATATTTATGGAAAATCTGTCATGAATTCAAAAAATTTAACATTTCTAAGATAAGCTTGTTGGTTAAAAGAAATTTCTCCGTAGCAATAAGTTAAATGTACCATTATAACCACTTACACGAAAGTATAAAATAATATTCGATTGAGTTCAATCCCACCACCTTCCACGCTGGGGACAAAATAAATCCTCATCCAGCATGACTAACGACATACAAAATTTTAATCTTACTTTTTCTGCATTTTGGGTACGGAGATAGTAATTGCAACAAAAATAAAGAAGAAAAAAACAAATTATATTGTATGATTTTTTGCAAGCACGGGACACCAAATAATAGAAGTTGTACTCCGAATTATTACTTTGGTCAAAAATTGACTATTGTAATTTGTTTATCAAACACTGTTTATTCCACTTTTTGTAACGGTATAACCCTATCGGTTTCAAGGTTTTTACCTCATCATCAAAGAGGTAAAAATCGATGATGAGGTAAAAGCTTTGAAACTGGTAGGGTTTTCCCGTAACAAAAAGTGGAATAAACAGTGTTTGATGAAACAAATAAAAATGTCTTTAAACCTCCACAATTTTAATGCCTTAACTATAAACAATGTATTGTAAAGCTGTATCTATACATATTTAACAGTACTCTGTTCTTTATAAGCGTTCGTGCATGTGTTTCATTTTTGGTCTGAATCAAACTTTGCATAATCAGAGCAAACCACATCTTTCGCGTAGAAACGTTGCACCTATCAAAAAATAAAAGGTGTCTAATTTTTTCATACAACGTGTCTAATTTTCCCTTCATTGGAGGAAAAAAAGACATTTAATACAAAGCAAACTCGTTACCACTTGATATAAAATGCAGTAAAATATTTACGTACTCAAAAACAGTAGTGACAAAATGAAATTGCTCATCGCTGATCTAAGTTCATGTTTGAAGATAAAATAACGGTTTTCTTTTAATATTTGTGAAAGTAATCTTTTAAAATGTCAATTTCTAAGCTTGACAAAACAGTGGAAAGATTATGGTTTGAAACAAAGGCAATCATAACATATACAGTATTTCTCAATTTAAGTTTTTGTGTTCGTGTGTTTTCTACTTATGCTAAATTAACTATTCATCATTTTTAGTTTTCTACCTTTGCTAAATCAACTATTCATCGTTTTTAGTTATCTACTTTTGCTAAATCAACTATTCATCGGTAGGCAGAGAGAACAGAGCTCCAGACTTTCCTATCTCGACACACACATATTTTTAGCCTCTTCTACATCCATACACCTTCTCATACAACTTTCTACGTATCCTTTAAGAATATCACTCACTTGATCCAACCATACTTTACTAAATATTCCTCTAATATTTGCACTATATGTCTGTTTTGTAATAATTTTCTTCATTCATTCGTTCCACATACGCCGACCATCTCAGTGTGATCTTCTTCATCTTACTCAACACATCAGTCAAGAGTTCACATTTATCACGCCATATTCATTTCATACATGGTCACTCCATGTATTGTTCTCAATACACGCATATCTACTGCATTTTTTCGGCTCCTCACAGTCTTTTCTGCTTCCATTTTTCCCTCGCATACAACAAAGTTAGCACCAAAATGCTATAATGGACTATTATCATAGCAGATTTTGATACTGCCCGGTTTAAGTATATATGTTTTAGAGCCCCAACGATCTTGTTTTCTAGCGATACAGTTCGTTCGATATCTCTCTTAACTCTTCCATCATCTGAGAAAATACTATCTAAAGAACAGAATTCCTCAACTTGCCTCAATCTTTGATTATTCACCCACATGTCGCATTTACATTTTCTTTCCCACTTTTCTATTAATATTACTTAGAATTTCGTAATATTTATTCTCAGATCTTTCTCTTTGCATCTCTTATAAAGTTTACTTATCGAACTTTGCAATCCATCACTCTCCGTCAACGGATATCGCATACGTCCCCATACACATTCGACCCCAAGGAAAACTAGGCGTATAAATTACTCCAGATTTAGAGTGAAGACAAAGTAAGAAGCACCAATAATTGAAAATTGTGCATGGTTTAATATAGAAGAATTAAAAGTAATGTGTATGTGAATATCTGTTTTCTCTGCCTACCTTCAAAAAACACGATGTGATGCCAAGTGCGTATGTACGTCAACCAAAATAATTTTAAGACAAATCGATATTTTTTTCCACGTCTTTAATATATTTTTCTATTAGTTAATGTTCCCTGCTTTATTGTTGATTGAAAATAAAAATAAAATAGTTACAAATACGTATTATTTTAAGAACACAGATTTTAATAATATATGTACGAAAGCCCTCTGTATTGTTTTTCAAAAACAACATAAAAGGTAAAGCACAGCTTTAGATAAAACAAGAAAACTTAACCGGTGCAGCTTGAGTTTTCCTCTGAATTTAACAGATGGCAGTTGACGACCATATAAGTTTAGGGGTAATTTTTCTTTAAAGCGGGTTGTTCAAATCTTTACTTAGTAATAAAGATGACCTAATAATAATATGATATTACACTTTACACGAACGTATCACTAAAAATACATTTGTATGTAGATAAAGCCTTTATTTAGCAAAGTTATATTATAGATTGATTCAAATTAACATTTTTTTTATATCTCAATTCCTTGAATTTTCTGGTGAATAGCAAAAGACAATATACGAATACAATTTTTTTTTTTAAAGTAAACTGGAATCAATTTGCATTTATCAGAATACTATAACATAAAAAAGAGGAAATGAATATATAAGTACAGCACTATTACAAAATTCCATGAAATTTCGAGTTGAAATATTTGTTAATGATCTCAGAAACTAAATATTTCATTCTATGTATTGAATATTTCTTTGTTAAAAATTAAAGCACTTTTTCTTTTTAATTTATCAGTTTATAGAATTTTTTTTCTTCTTGATTTGTTTTGCTTCTACGTTTGCTTGAAATAAAATAATAAATTTAGGAATGATTATAAAATTATAATAAATATTCTTATAAAAAATATCAGTACAAAAATTATTTCGTAGTTTTTCTTTGTGAAATTGTCCTTGAATTGAAAAAGATAAAGTATTTTGTTATCAATGAAGCATCTGTATTATTTGATACTATTCAAATCAATTTGATTATTGAATTATTATATATTTAAGTCATTATCTTTTAAATAAATGAACAAAAGAAAGCTCTGTATTACTCAGAAGAAAAATATGTGAAATAAAAAAAGATAAAAAAGAAATTTCTTCGTCATCAGCAGATGTCTCGAATACCAAACCCTCTTACATGGTTGAAGATGGTCACAATCTTGGCATTCTCGACAACTGGCTGATAAAACCTTTGCAAAAAAAAACATATATAAATTACTTATCAGTACGTCAGTAATTAGTATCGATTGATTAATGACGTCATATCAGTTGTATTATAAATCTATGAGATTATAAAAAGAGCTATCTTTTATCTCGATGAAGTGATAACCACGAGATCAAAGTTATTTTTGCAACTCCTTTTCCACCATTTCGCTGTTCTCCAAACTATTTTTAAAGTATATTTATTCAACGTAAGAAGATTCATATATTATATTGAATCTGAAAATCAATATGCTCTATTATATAGTGAAAAGATTATTTTGTCCCTTTAGAAATGAGGACTACATACTCGTATAAAAAACCATCAAAAACCTCTAAACCATATCACCAACGATATATCAGAAAGATGTTATTTAATATTATATGGTCAAGTGTCAAAGATCTCACAAGGTATTTGGGAAATAAAAAGCAATGAAAGATTAGAATGAGTTGAGAGAATGATTTCTGCTGTTTGGGAATTACAATATTATAGGTATGTTCACAGATGATGGAAACGTGAAAAGAGATAGTGAACGGGGAGCTGCAATAGGAAACAAAGGCTATAGGGCACATAAATTCGAACCACAATGATATCACAGCAGCGTATTTGTGCCAACATTGAAATGGGTGAGTAACGCGAATGTTGAAAATTTATGAAAGGGGGCCAAGTCAAGGCAGTAGAAACGTGTGCACTGAGAAAAATATGTGGTTTGTCGATGTACTCATATAATATGATAGAATAAGAAATATAATTACTGTGGACAAATGTGAACTAAACACTAATTTGTTATAAATAGTAAAAAAAGCCCATTCAAGTGATTTGAACATGTTGAATGGATGAGTGACTTACTAAAGAAAAGTTTAAGAAATCAACAATAATACTAAAATTACAGGCACTTGTAGTAAGTGAATGCAAATTTGAAGAAATATTAGGTTTTAACATAAGTTGTGTCCGTTTTTTTTTTTAATTTAAAAATGAGCACCAAAAGTAAAACAAAATAATAAAGGTTATACGTCATTTAAAAGAAAATGTTCTGCTCTACAAGATATTGTGTTTGCTTTTACATTACATATATCATTTTATTTTATTACAAGCCTTCAAAACGGAACGTCAAGTAGACGAAAGAGAGCATTTTTGACACCTCCTTCTTTCTGTTCACGTTCAATCGAGGGAATTGTCGAACGTTGATTTTTGTTGTTTTCACTCAAAACATGTGGAACCCAAGCGCCAAAATTCTGGACTTTTCCCATTGATTTAAGATGAAGGTATACAGTCACGTGACTACAATTCATCTGCTCAGTCAATTTTACGGTTGTTTGAAGGGTATCTTAATGAATAATATGGTTTGAGCGGTCCTTACCGAAGTCCACTGGTCGTCCGGAACGCTCCATGTCTTTCAGGTCGAAATTACCGTCTTTGAAACGCAAAAACTATCGATGAGCTGTCCTTTTATTCAAAGCATCTTCACTGCACACTTCGCAAATATCGCGAGCAGCTTTGGCAGCTTTATTCCCTCAATTGAACGCGAACAGAAGGAGGTGTCGAAAATGCTCACTTTCGTCTACTTGACATTCCATTTTGAAGGCTTGTAATCAAATAAAATAATGTATGTAACGTAAAAGCAAACACAATATCTTGTAGAGCAGAAAATTTTCTTTCGAATGGCGTATAACCTTTACCATTTTGTTTTACTTTTGGTACTCATTTTTAAATTTGAAAAAAAATGGACACAACTTATGTTAACACCCAATATAAGAAGTAAGATAAACAGAAGAAACTGTACATGAATATATATGGATGTGCAGAAGGCTCAAAAAGCATGTCGTGATATGACATTTTGGAGCTTTGTCCTCTCTGCATACTCCAATATTATAATGGTATTTATACAGAAAGATGTAAAAAAAGCCTTATATTATACAATATTAATGCTCAGACTTGAACCCTTTTTTGGGTCTCAAAGAGAATCAAACCGGTAACATATGTTTGGGTGAACTACCCCAAGTGCGCTTTGATTAAGTAAGTTAAATAGACAGATAAAAGATATTAAAAAAGATGGATCAGCCATTTTGAACTTATATACAATATATTAAATAAGTTATGACTGATTTTAAGTTAAACGTAAGCAAGTGTTCTGTATAACTTACGCAAATAAGTTTACGATATAAAAATAACTTTAAAATATATTTGTTATTAATAATGATGATGTAATAATGGTACGTTGTATATAAAATACTTTTTTTAGTGCCTAAATATTTTATCATATATTATTATTTTCCCTTTGTGGAGTCATTATTTTATATTTAAAAATACTAAAATAGAATTACTCACTTTTACATTATTTTTCAAAACTACACTTTTTTTTCAGAAATCAAAATGTCGAATCATTTTCATGAAATAACTAAAAACTCTCTTCTTATGTTAGACCTGTGGTATGTTGTCAGGACTGTTTTTCTTGAGATGTTGAGTTTCAGCTATTTTTTATGTCTTTCTGGTGGACGACAGCGAGCGGATATTTCATACAGTGCCATGTTATAAACCCTTGCCCTATCCATTTTTTTCCACATGGCCTCGTTTTTGTCTTCTGTGTTTTTTACCTCATCACAATATCTGCTACTCAACATATTTCTCGGGCACGATCAATATTTTTACCTCATCACAATATCTGCTACTCAACATATTTCTCGGGTACGATCAATATTTTTACCTCATCACAATGTCTGCTTCTCAACATATTTCTCGGGTACGATCAATATTTTTACCTCATCAGAATATCTGCTGCTCAACATATTAGGTAAAGCGGAAAGAAATGTAAATTTTTTTTGATGCGACAAAAAGTTGATTTAAACAAAAACTATACAATATTATTCCGTTAAATAATTACCGTTGTTACCAATGATTTTCTTCCACAGAATGGGCAGTTTTTTAATACCTTATTCGTAAAATTCTGGCGGTTATTCGGTAAAATATGACTCCAAGTGATTTCGGACTTGTTCGACATTCGTAGATTTTTTATCTCGAAACGAATGTTCTATCTACTTAAAAAGATGGTAATCCAAAGGTGCAATATCAGGTAAATATGGTGGATGCTGCAGAACTTCTAAATCTAGCTCTCTTATTTTGTCCTGCGTAATCCTTGCTGTGTGTGGTCTTGCATTATCATGTTGTAGAATTCTTCTCTGATTCTTTACTAAACTGATAGTTTTTTAAGCAGTTCCGCCCTTCATCTTTCGAATTGGGCACAATACACATTTGCTGTAACAGTCTGACCAGGTTTTAGTAATTCATAACGAATAACTTCTAAAATATCCCACCAAACACAAAGGAAAACCTTTTCAGAGTCAATGTCGGCTGAGGGGTAGACACAGGTACCTGATTCGTCGAAAACTATTGTTTTTTGTTTTTTTTTTCTCCTCGGATTGGTGTAAAGGACCCATTTCTCATCCCCAGTAACAATTTTTTTAAGAAACGGATCAGTTTCATATCTGGAGAATGAACATGAACAGATTGTTATTCGTTGTTCCATGGCCGTTGGAGAAAGTTCGTGCGGCTCCCAAATTCCTTGTCTATTTTATTTTCCGAGCCTTTTCAAATAGTTTTTCACTGTTGATCATAGACAACCGATATCTTGTGACAATTCCTTGATGGTTATACGCGGATCGGACCTCACTAATGAGTTTAAAGTGTCATCATCGATTTTAAGAGGTCTTCCTATTTTTGGTTTGTCCTTCGATTCCCTTTCACAACTTTCAATTTTTTGAAACCATCTTTGGCACTTCCGAGGATTCAAGATGTCTCTATAAATATCGCAGATGGTCTGGGTAGCTTCTTTTGACTTCAATCCTTTATCAAATGAAAACAGCATAAAATACCGCAAATGTGTCTCTTCAATCTCTGGCTTTTGCAGTTTTGACCTTTAGACCAAAACCAAAAAAGAGTATCAAAACAGAAAGAATATTAATAGAGCTTCAAAACGATACCAGCCACGACGTATTAACCCAACGGTAACTGGGGGCAAATTGGTTTCAACGTGACGCCTAAAGAAAATTGACATTTCTTTTCGCTTTACCTAATATTTCTCGGGTACGGTCAATATTTTTTTCATAAAACACATTTACATAAATCGTATCAGATAAAATGAGAATAAAATTTAGCTCTAATGTTACTTATATTAGAGATTAGAGCCAGTACAATATCGAATATATTGTATTATTATATATAATATGACACTTTTAGCTCTAATGTTACTTATATTAGAGATTAGAGCCAGTACAATATCGAATATATTGTATTATTATATATAATATGACACTTTTAGCTCTAATGTTACTTATATTAGAGATTAGAGCCAGTACAATATCGAATATATTGTATTATTATATATAATATGACACTTTTAGCTCTAATGTTACTTATATTAGAGATTAGAGCCAGTACAATATCGAATATATTGTATTATTATATATAATATGACACTTTTGCTGTATTCCGTACAAATTTGTAGGTTTATTGTCATACATGTGTTATATTATTGTGCATTTGACCCAATTCTTGGAAATTATTAGCTTCTTAAAATATCGGACGCAAAATCCCTGTTCGTACAATGTTATCGTTAATGTACAAAGGTTTAACATGCCATAAGATTGCTGATAGCATTATCAGAATGCCCCTATTAATTTTCCAATATTAAGTTATTATGTTTTGTATCACTTTCCATCTATTATTTACAATACTTCTTTTACAAAAATGATAGATATGATATTTTTACTTATTTAAACATCATTTTGATTATATTATTTAAATATATTACACTTTCAATATAAATTGTAAAATCTGATAGCTTTTTTGCCACGTTGCAATATCTTTCGACCAACGAGAAAGGTGTAAAAAGGCATTATGTAAAAGCCCTCATTTTTTTAAATTATGTTACCAAATTAAAGCAAACCCGCAACCCCTTGTTAGAACGACTTGGAAACCAGGCCACGAAAGCTACCTAAACAATTCAATGCGAAACAATATGTATGAATGTAAAAAATAATAAAATATTTTTGAGCTGTTGATAAAATTGATATCCAAAATAAATTTGAAATGAAAAATAACTGATGAAACATAATATTATTAAAACTAACCAAAAATTTTAAATCGTATTGTTATTACTAGTTAAAATGCAGAAGACATTTCTTCAATGATAACCATTTTTTTACAATCAAACGATAAAGTATTAAAAAAATCCCTTATATTAAACAAGTTAAACATTATCAAAAATTATCAAAAAAGTTGTTCAAATTAAACTGACTCACTTAAATCATAGTATAAATAGGCCAAAACCCGTACGGCTGTCGAATACTTGGATTCTCTCCGAAAGTAATTCAAAATTTGAATCTCGGTGGGGATACTGAACGAATTTTAAATACCTAGTTAACAATTTTTGAACCGGTGTAAAAGGGGACGATGTATAAATGATATATATATATATATATATATATATATATATATATATATATATATATATATATATATATATATATATATATATATATATATATATATATATATATATATATATATATATATATATATATATATATAAACAATTTTTACATTTATGAATATATATTTTCATAAATGTAGAATTTGTTTTACTTCCGAATGTAGAATTTGTTTTACTTCCGTGAATATTTCACGGGCTGCAACTAGTCAAAATGAATTGTTTACCCCGTTGCAATCAGGATTTCGTCCGGGCATAGCATTACGACCGCACTGGTCAAGATCACAGATGTGAGACGTGGAATGAGTTTAAAACGGCTGACATTGTTATGTTTATTGGATATTTGCAATATATTCAATACTGAAAACTATGATCTGCTCTGAAACGGTCATTGTTTGCTTTTCGAGTTATTTAAAACGAAGAAAACAATCTGGAGCATACCTGACTGAACTGATCTCTCTGCAGGCTTTCTCCAAGATTGAATTATTTCCCCACTCCTCTTTTCTATATTCATTAACCCAATAACATCATCCTTTAAGTGTTCTTATCATCTGTTTACGGATGACCATTCATTGATTCAAATTGCTTTCACACGGCATTAAATAATCTAAATGCGGACCTTTAATCAACTAAATATCATGGCTTACTCATTAATACTACGAAGTATCAAGCGATCCTCATTGGCAGTCCTCAGCTTCTCAGTAAATTTAACGCTGATTTACTCTCTCCAATATTACTCGATGGCTCTATCATACCATATAATAAATTAATTAAAAACCTAGGAGGGCTAATAGATTACACTCTCATGGCGAGATCAAATAAACGAGGTAAGTCGAAGGATCTTCTTCAGCCTTCATTATCTTAAAATTTTGCAACGATTCCTGCCTACTAAAACCAAAATTTTGCTCATGCAATCTCTACACTTTCCGATTTTGGACGATGTGGACGTTTATTATTTGGACATTATGGAGGAATAGCTGGACAAATTACAGCTTCTTCAAAATGTTTATCTAAGATTTATTTTTAATCTGAGAATGTACGATCACATCACTTCATACCAGAAAGAGCTGAACTAGTTGAACGTGAGAAAATGACGCCAAATTTATAAACTGGTTCGATTGTATAACATCCTTAACAGTCCCGTAATCCCCTATAGTCTCGCTGATTTTTTCCTGCGTCTTTGCGATCATGGACTTGCGCTACTGAGATTGTTTATTGGCCTTCTCAGTTCACCGCTCTTCTTTTTTTACATCGTTCTTTACTGTCCATGCAGTGAGACTCTGGAACCAATTAGAAGCTAATGTGAGACTCGCTCCGTCCTTGGCATGATTTACGAAGCAACTGATACAACGTGTTTCTTCCTGATTTTTCTTTCTTCTCCACCATCCTTTCCTATTCTTTTGATTGATAATATCTCACTTTTAATTTTACTACGAGTACATTGTTCGTAAATTTCATAAATGTGAATACGCAGCTAAGTTCAATCCCACCTCCACCCACGTTGTTATGGGGGGACAAAATAAGTCCCCATCTAGCGCGATCCACATTAGAAGATCGAAGTCTTCTTCATTTTTTACGAGCACGACGTCACGTAGTGACGAAGAAGGAACTACCTAAAAGGACTCCTTCTCCAGTGGCGAAACACTCGAGTGTGAAAAGAATAGTAACGACGGACTTAATGTCTGACACAACGTGAAGAAGCATATGAATAAGCATTTGAATAGTTTTTGCGAGCACGTAACTTCCTTTACTTACTTTTGTCTGATTGGTTGGATGAGATTGCTGCCAGGCAATAAGCCTGCAATTTAGTTTTTACAATGAAGTGTTAAATATGTTAAGGAACAAAAATCACATTGATTGTCTCATAAATTAAATTAATTTGATGTATGCCGTATATAAAAGCTTTGTTGTTAACATTGCGATACGGAAAAATTCACTGATATCTGAAGATTTTAATTTTCCACAGCTGGTATAATTGCACGGAATCTGGTATTGAGTTCAATATTGAATAGTTTTTGTAATAAATCTTATTTTTATCTTTTTTTATAGTTTTATCAAATATTGATCGATTTTAAATAACTTGTTACGGCTATTTTTGGTCACTGGGTACGTTTGGGTACGTGAATGTGGGTACGTTTTTTTTCGCGGGCGATAATTGATTCGCTGATCTTTTGCAACAGTACAGCAATTGCGTAGCATTTAATTGGATTTTCCTCAAGTTTTTTCATACTGACTATTATCCCTTCATCTGAGACAGGGGTAGCTGCCAGACGTTGGATCCATTAAAGGAACATCCCAGGTCCACTACAGCATGAAATAGTCAACCGACTTTAGCGCGCTTGGTACTTCAAATGATATATTGTTAAAAATAGTACGATGGCTTATGCTCGAACTTGAAAATAATTTACCTAGTTAATGGTATTGTTCCAAAGTGGGTTTATTAGATTTTTTTGACATAAATGGAGTTGAAGGAAGGAAGCCGACCGACGACGTTAAAGACTGGAGAGACTAGAAATAAACATTCTTCAGACATGACGTCGATCTTTCCTACCCGGTCTTGATCGGAGAGAAACGTCTCATATTTGCTACACATCCTTCAAAATATGGCTATTCCTAATTTCACTGATATGATGAATGGCTAGACAGCTCATCGTCGCGACTGCCAAGGACGAGAAGAGTCAGTGCCAAGGAATGAAGCTGCACCAAAGTGAAGTCCGCCAGCCCACAGCGCTACTGTTGCTGAAGTATATTCGACGACTACTCCGTTGTCCATTTATCCAAACTCTAAGTAGCACCACATCTGACCTCTCGAAATGATCCGGCACTCATAATTGTATATCCCTAGTATAACAGCTTGAAACTTGTCTCTAATTTTAAATTGGTTTTCCTTACTATTTATATGTTTTTAAATATTTAAATTACGACTAATTATCTTTTATTGCTAATATCTATACTTCAAATCAATTCTAATACAAATAATAAATCTTCTCTCTTTTTTTAAATAAATTGAATCATACGAAAATACTCTCTTCGAAAATAAGAGTTAGTATCAAACGTATATACTCAATAATATACAAAACATTAATGTTTTGTCAGAGACTGAAAATAACTGAATAAATGCTGTGGATATGCATGCACTGAGAAGAATACCCATGTATTCTTCAGTCAGTCTATGGCAGATTATGGAATGACGTGATTAGAGATGACTGTGAGCGTAAAGCTGATGTATTAAATATGTTGAAAAAGAGCACTCTTAGATGGTTTGAGCATGTAGAACGAATGAATATAAAAGATTAGTAAAACAAATATGCATTGCAAATGTGAAGGGAAGGCGTGGTAGAAGAATTTCAATATAATAATGGTTGGATTAAGTGAATATTTTAAAAGAAGGAATGTAGTCAGAAAAATCGTAAGAATTGTATGAGAAGGTGTATGGATGTAGAATAAGCAAAAGATGTGTGTGGCGATAGGAAAGTATGTCGCTCTATTCTCCCTGCCTGCTCCGACAGGGAGATGGTGTGATGGTATGTAATAATATATCTATGTAGTTTTCTCTTCTTCATCCACACTGTCTCATGATGCGTATATGTACGAGTATTTATCATATTGTCATAAAATATTAAGGTTTTGTTATATTAAGGTATATTTTTTAATATAAACTTCTTATCGTATTATATTAATTCATTTTAAATAAATCTATTATTAAAAAAAGTAGGTCAGTATAGAATTTCATTTATACTTGATAAAAAATAATTGCAATAAAACTAATACACGCTTTGTAAATTTGTTGACATCATAAACAATAAATTATTTTGTAAAAAGTCACAAAATAATAATCGACGTTTTATTTATCACCTTGCACTTTGCATTGGACTTTCTTATGTTATGTAGTCATCGATATCAGTCGAACAAAATATAAATGAAGACCTACGAATGATTGTGGATTTCAAACAGTCAATACGTGGTAATATGTACGTATGCACTTACTGCAATTCTAATGCATTCCAATACAATAAAAGATTTTATCCAACTTCAATTGTTAGCAGTCGTGTTGTATATTTTAAAACATGTGCAGTGTATTGTTTTCACAAGAAAAAGAACGCAATATTCTATAATAATTGTATGAGTCGATTTGATAACATTTCATTTATAATAACAAGAAAGAATTGTGTTAATACTCTTCCTTATCGTATTAAATATAAATAAAAACAATGATTATATTTCTCAAGTTTTGAAATAAAAATTAACGTGTCAGTAGCATTGTAAACAGTGATTAAGTAGAGTGTTAAATAAATTGTTGTTTAAAACTTTTAAGAAACTGCGTGATAAGTGAACAAAGGTAAAGTTGAATTGTAAATTACTTAAACAGTACCTTTACAATTACGTGCGATGTTGGGATAATCCATATAACTAAGCCTTCTCACTTGATCCATTTATTTAGTGTTGAACTTGACTTGTGCAAAGGCTGACGTTTCTACCTTGAAGTGTATTTTAATTCAAATCCTAAGAAATTTAAGCTAGCGTGAACAGTAAGCTTAAAGGCTTTGGAATTAACCTGGTAAATAACATCAGTAGAATGGATAGCAGTGTTGATGACTGTTACGATTTTTTGCAGAATGAAGATAATTTACTTTCAAAACAAAAAGTTACGAACAAGAAAATGGATTTCGAAACAGACAGTGGTATTTGTGCATCAGAATTCAGAATCACAGATGACGAAGCGTCATCCAAGAACGAAGTAGTATTTGACAGAAATTTGCAAACACCTGTAATAACGATCGATAACGACGCAGTTGTGGATCAAATAGAAATGGCAAAAATCGAAAGTTTTTATGAAAGAATTTTAACACCCGAAGGAAACGTCAAATTCAAAAATTACAGAATTCTAGCACCTGCTCCAGGACCTTTGAGAATGTATTCACCTTCAGGGGATATACATACAACACCCAAAAAGGGGAAGATCGTTCCAAAATTTGACCTTTTCCATGATTCTCTTTATCCAAGAGATAAACTTTTGGCCTTAATAGATCATCGATATTTTGGTAGTATAGAATTAGAAGCAATTTTAAAACCTTCAGGCATTTCTCGAAATGCGATGCAGATATTGAGGATATCAAATAAATCAAATTTGGATGACAGAATAGACTTTTTGAGAAAAGTAATGACACCTAGCCCGTCATCCATTTCAATGTTTTCAGATGAATCGGTTTTTGTTGAAAGATTCTTGACCCCTTCACCAAATTCTGAATTGTATCTTCCACCAAAAATTTTCAAATCTTTCAGTATAGATGTTGAAGAGAAATGTCCAGAACCGAAAAAAACAATCCTTAAACAAAAATCACTGCAATGCGATGAAAATAATCATTTCCTTCACGCAAACCTTTGGGATGAATTGAGAATAGCTGAAAATCCCCCCAACAATTTTAAAGAAAGAAAAATGACTGAATTTGAATATTCATATTTTCATCGTCCAACATCATCTATATCAAGAACATCAATGAGGTCCCAAGACAGAAGGAAACCCCGAGAATCAAAGAAATCTCTCATACGAAATTTTATTCAAAGGATTATGATTGATAAATCTGCAAATCGGGATAAATTAGCTAAATTAGCTTTGGCTATTGAAGATGACACCGAAGAAGAAAACGAGATTTTATCAGCAGCTCAGCGGGTTGGGAACAAATTAGAAGAAATGCTGGATGAAACAAAGGAATTGAGGAGTGAAATTGTTGAAATTCATGACGATATGAAAGTAAGTTGCTTTAAATCTTATAAAATAATATACAATATTTTGATTTTCGGTGCCTATGATCAGATAGTCAGTTTTGCTAAACAGACACGAATTCCGGATTTGATTCTCGATGGATTTACTTTAGAATCGGTTACTTTCTTGTTAGCTGTTTTTACATAAATTTAAAGAACGCATAGTAACGATCAAATATTACGATTTATAAGTCTGCTCCACGAAAGACAGCAGAAGGTTAACTTCAGGTTCTATCTAACGAGGTTTTTTGTTAGCTCTGAAGTACAACAGCTCGACAAAATTGGAACATTTGCACACATACCTTATTCATTCATATAATGGACTGGCTCTTCTCGAGAGTCTTTTTCAACCAAGGAGGTTCACCTATCAATTTTAAATTAATATTTCAATACATTTTTGAGTATTGTATATTTTAATCTACCAGTTATTTGCGTAAATATTAAACAAAATCTTCTTTGTACATGTTATGTTAAAATTAGTTGGTTTCATGAAAAACTTTTATCTTACTTATTTTAACATTGCTTATATGGAGTATTTATTTTCAATCATAACATTTTTATTTATCACTAGTACTACAAATTCATAATAAAAAAAACTTGTACTATTTGAATGTATAATAATCCAAAATCTTAAACAACAACTTGCATTTGTTTTATGTATAGTTTTCATTTTAAAGAGATTTGAGTTCTTAAAAAAAGGTACTTTAAAATGCTAACCAATTTATATACCGTTGTAACTAATAACAGAATGAAAATGAGTATCCGGAGAGGGTTCGGGCATGTAAAACAAATAAATTATGAAAGGTTAACTAGACTGGGAAGTGTAAGAAAGAAGACCAAAAAAAATTACTGGACAAAGTGAATGAAATCTTGAAAGAAGGAAATATTAAAAGTAAGAGAAATCGAAAAAGTTGTATTGGTATATGTAAGAGTATTTGGAAGAAACGGAAGATTTATGTCGTGATAAGAAAGTTTAGCAACTGGTCCTCTCTATGTAGCAAGACCATTCGATAGATTGATCTAAGTTTGGTTAGTAAATTTCAAAACCACTCAAACTAAAAGTTTTGACACTTTTAAGCCCTTTATTTAAATCTGAAATTCAATGAAATTCAATTTCCTTTTATACATTTTTTTTATTTCATTGGGTTTCAAGGGTTTATATTTAGTATACTCATAATAACGAATAATTTTTATGTTCAACGATTGTTAGATAAATAAACTTCAAGTTTTATTTTTGGAAAGTAAAATCATTATGAAAATAGTAGAATAAACTACGTTTCAATATTGAAAAGTATAATTTAAATATCAATAAAAATTTGCGTGATGTATTTTTGATAGTATTCTTGAATACTTGTTATACTCGTAGATAAGAGACTCATCAAATATATTTGGAAAGTTCTAGTAAACGATTTGATACGAATAAAAGAAACTGAAAAAAAATACGCGCTTAAGTTTTTTGCACGCGAATGTTTTGTAAGTCTTGCGGAAAACATGATATTATAAAGTTTAACCAGCCACGATAGAAAAATTAGGTCAAATAAATCTGAGAACATGAATTGTATTCAATTAAAAAAAACTATTCACAAGCTTTTTAAACAGCAATTATTCCTCTAGGTTATTGTAAATATCATAGATGTGTAATACAATACAAATATTCTCAAACCTTAAACAGCAATTATTCCTCTAGGTTATTGTAAATATCATAGATGTGTAATACAATACAAATATTATCAAACCTTAAACAGCAATTATTCCTCTAGGTTATTGTAAATATCATAGATGTGTAATACAATACAAATATTCTCAAACCTTAAATATTTTCAAAGTCGATATTTATTTTAAAATCGTTTCTATTGTACATTTTATTTAAAATAAAAGGGTTTTCAAATCTTTAGAAAATAAGCCGTATGACCTTAGTGGCATAATTGATGATACGCCAGTCTTTCAGCCCGGAGGTCGCAGTTTCGATTCCCGTTAGTTCCCTTTGACGTTTTAAAATGGTTACAGTCTACTTTTCACTTGAGGCTTATTTAAATAACTTTTTGGTTAGTAAGAAGAGATTGCCACCTATCACAAAGCCTGTATACAAAGAAATAATAATACAACACAATATAAAAGATACATACAAAAAAATCTTCTTTGATCAGTTTTCAACGATTCTTGAAATAAAGGTTTTTTTATTTAATAAAGCAATATATAGTACAAAAATTTTGCCAAAGGCGTTACCTATATACAAATTAATATCTAAAAAAATTAATCTTATGTATATATAAAAACTATGAACTTAATTAATTTTATCGTAATAATCTTAATCTTAATTTTATCGTAATAATCTTAATATATATGTTAATATAATTTCTTAGAAATACTTATTACTTACATATTACTTATAACTAGCTAACAATTCTTACAACTAATTATTTAGCAAGTTTATGTCCACTCGTTTAGGCTACTCGCATTCCATCGCACTCATTCAAACCTTTGTCCTCCCAGTTAATACTGAAGGACTATGATGTGCTTATAACAGCAAGATAGATTGGACTTACTCTTGTAAGCCCCAGGACAGCGATTAGAGGATTGCTGTGATTCTGTTGGCTTTTATAGGACTTCACGGTCCAAGCGAGGATGAATTGTTGAAGGGTTTCTTCACGCTGTTCGGCGTGAAGTTTGTTCTGGGATAGGTGTTGAAAGAGATCTTGAATGCCTTGTTCTGCACTCGTTTAACCCTGAGAGCGCTACGAGAAAAAAATATAATTGTCTATCTAGTGCTGAGATATATTTACGATTCGGACGTTCGTGATAAATATTTATTTTAAACAACAAAAAAACAAAAAAAATATAATTTTACAACATAAATATATTTTAGAATATATACCCTTGTATTCTAAATGAATGATATTCATTTAGAATACAAGGGTAGAACAAATTTCTTCCACTGCTATAGCAGTGCGCCGATCTCTCAGGGTTAAGCTTCAGGTGATCCGTGAAAAAATAAATGAGAACATTTTATTTTATTTCAAAAAGTTGCTTTTTATGATGAAAAATATGTTATTTTGGACCAACAAACTCCAAATCAAATCCCGAATTTTAAGAAGCGTCCTAAAATACGGCATTTATCAGTAATGTTTTTTACAAACACATATGAGGATTTTTTTTCTTGAATGTTAGAAAAGGCGTTTCTTTCATTTTGTAGTGCCATGTTTTTTAAATTTTTTAATAAAATCCCGTTCAAAAGCTATCCTTTTGACGCCTATCTTCTCCCCTCTCCTTATTAGCAATTTGTCCCTTCTCCCTCTCCTGTATGTATTACAATCAGATGAAATGTATTTTAGACATAATTTAGTTCAAGTTCACCGGACGAGGAAGACGGAGATCTTTGAAACCGGTAGTGAACTCAAATAAAACAGTGGTGAATGCAAAATAAAAAAATAAGTGTTCCATTTATTTTATTAAAAATATATAAATATAACAAACACTCGGAACTATTTTATAACGCGTTTATTTTTTCTAGGACGATGATGAAAAGGTTGGAGCCCTCGTATTAGAAGCCAAGACCTTGGCTTCTGAAATTCGCTCAGCCAAATATCTGGATGATATCATATCATTGTTGAATGGAGACTTGGATGCTGTGTCGGATCATAAATGTTGGCCATTTGCAGCTTATCTCGATGGAAAAAGAAGAAATCCGGACATGAATCTTATTGTATGATATATCTTATCATTAAGCATTGTATAAACAATAGACAGAGTGAAGTGCATTATGTTTTTCGATTCATATTGTGTAAAAATAAAAGTCTTAATTTCTTGTACAGAGTTCGATTTTGTTCTTCATGTTATCAATGTTCTTCCATATTATGTTTTTGATTTGCTGTCCATCAACAATATAATGATTTTTTTCTAAGAACATGCATATCTACGTATATCACCCAGGAGTATGTAAAGGATATATGTTTTAGTCCCCTATTGCTTTTGTTTCCTATCGCTAGATGTCATTCAATAACCCTAGTAAAGCTTCTTCTACACCCAAAACAAATCCTACGATTTCTCTGACTTGAAACATTTCCTTCTTTCTAAATATAATAAATAAACTTTATCCAGCCACACTTTCTTTGGTCTTTCTCCACCACGCCTTGGCATTTGCACTATATTTTTGTTACATTAGTTTTTCTTCATTCATTCATTCCACGTGTTGCATCTTACTCACCACATCAATCTTAAGTTCACATTCATCCCTAATCACTTCATTCCTTTTTCTCTCATACAGTTACACATTTAGTACACGCAATTCCACAACGTTTATTCGACGTACCACATTCAACACTTATTATGTTTTAGTCCCCCGTTGACTTTGTTTCCTTTCGCTACATTCCATTTGATATCCCTCGTAACTCTTCCATCGTCTGATAAAATACCACCTAAATAGCAGAAATATTCAACCTCTTATATTTCACCATTCATCCATATATCGCATTTACTTTTGCTTTCAAGTTTTTCTATCACCGGATTACGCATATCTTCGGATTTTGCTTCATTCATTCTCAGGTCTTTCTCTATACACATTACGAACAATTTACTTAGTAGACTTTGTAATTCATCCGCATTATCTATTAACACTACCATGTAATCAACACACAGCAATCCGCGCATATTCCCATTCGAGATATTCTAAAAAAGATACAAAAATATCATTTAAATAGTGCCAACGTATTTGTTTAACAAAAATTACACATTATACATAGATTAATTAATAAAAGAATCATTATAAGAAAAGAAAACCAGTTCATTAGAAAATGATAATTTTTCAATCAATTATTATAGTAAAATCCGCGGATAAATAAAAAAACACATATTTTAAGATGAGGAAAAACCATATTTAATAAGATAAGTTATCAGAAAGTCTAGATTCAAGACCCAAGATCCTCCTGATCATAATGCATTACAGTTTCAAATGATAGGATTCCAAATATTTTTCATCCCACACCCGTGTATCATATACGTAAAATATAATACAGAATAATTCAACGAAATCAATAAATGGTTGAAAAATGATAATCACTACAAATATTTTTTGGAAGGTGAAAAAATGTCGTCTGAAGATTTATACGAGTAGTAGGACAGTTTATGATAAATATTCTAGTTAATTGGTGGAGTAACATTACGAGTATTAATGTACTGAATGTAATTTAAATACAACATTTTTACTTTCATAAAATTGCTTCAAACGTCGTCAACCATCGAAACATTTTATCAATCCGTTACAAGATTTATTTAATAAATTAGGAAATTTAGCATGGTTTTATTACAAATATTATATACGTAATTTATCATTTATACATTGGTTCAACAAGGCAAACTTCCTTTCTTATCAGCTTTACAAGAATTTTTCTGAACTTGAAATTTTATTTGCGCTTTTACCTTAAATGTTTTCGGAGTACGATTATTCGCTCGAAACTTTTTTGAAATTTTTGAGCGACATAAAATGACCTCCGAACATAGTTGGTAAGATATCCGTCTTACGAACCAGGGGCTGCAAATTCCATTCTCGTTAATGAACATTTTTTCAAAGAATTCATTCTGGTTTTCACTAAAGTCCCTTTAATATCTATCAATTTGGTAAAAAAAAATCCATATAACAATCAACCAACCAGGTTGTACCATATTCAACACAAGTTGAATACAATACAAAAAAAATGCTATATAAATGGACCAAACGAATGGCGTTTGCCAAAACGAAGGGGACAGTACGAGTAGAATAAACCTGCCGATCGTCTTGGAACTTTATTCTCGTAATCATTAGAGCTTTGAATTTGATCTGTGAAAACTAACTGAAGTGCAACAACGAGAACATAATAATTTAGGATACACAAAAACATATTCTTCCCACAGAATAGCTGATAATTATTATCGATTATGAGGAAATAATTGTATATCATTTTCATTAATTTATCCCTTTTTTTTTGTTTTTTTACAAATCACCATTATACAGCGGGTCTTATACGCATTTGTATATCCGCATTACTTATTTTCTTTAGTAAAAATATCAATACGTTTGTTTTTAAATAACAAAAAACAAATCCTTAAAACGAATAACAATATACATGCATACCATCCCGCCATGTTTCTTTTGGAGTAGGCAGGTAAGTCAGATTTCCACGTCTTTCAACCTATACAAAAACCTTTTTCATTCGTCCAAATCCATATATCTTGTCAAACACGCATTCTGTTACTCATACTTCTTAAATTTCCCTCAGTTTCAATTTCCCTAACGATCACCTTTTCCACAGTCTATCTCTTCTTCGCTCTCCATTCATTTCACATATATTATACATTTGATTAATAAATCTTTCGTAGCTTATTCTTTTAATGTGGCCAGGCCGTATCAAGATTTTTAACTTAATTCTACCGATTTGTTTTTAACCAACAGTTATATTTTATATGATAATTCCTTATTATATCATGTAATGTTATGGTACTAGATATTCAACACAATGATCACATTTCAACTACTTTTATTCTGATCTTATCATTCCCTTTCAATGTCTAGGTTTTGCTTCTTTACATCACGGTTGACAATAGCCCACCATTTTGCACAATAATTTTTCAATATTTTGTGATTGATTTATTGGCCAAATTTATTGACCTTGTTCTCTACAACAATATACTTAAATGCGAAAGATCAATTTACTCTTTATTTATTCAAATATGCAGAAGTTGATTTATTACAAAATATAAAAACTCGGTTGAATAATGAAATCAACCCCTTAAATGCCAGACTATAACTATCAAACGCTAATGCATTAAATTTAAGAATAAAAATCACTCACAAAATTGAATTTATTCAAACTATTTTCTACAAATAATTTATAAAATAAATGGGTACTAATAATTTTCGTCCCTTTGGATAAAAATTTAAAAAAGAAAACAAGAACTTTCTAATTTATCTGAAAACTTCCAAAGAAATGCGTTAAATATTTTTTTCTTCAATGACAAATATTCATTACGTAAAAATTGATTATAAGTTATCGAATATAAGAATTATATATTTGATTGAAATGGAATTGGTTAACGCAATCCAATATTCTTTCATATTGTAAAAATTATTTATTTATTGTAATTTACTTTATCAAACATTGTTTAAACCACTTTTTGTAACGGTATAATCTTACCAGTTTCAAGGCTTTCGCATCATCCTCAGGGGAGCACAAACAATTGTGCTCCCCTGATTATGAAGTGAAAGCCTTGAAATCGGTAGGGTTATACGGTTACAAAAAGTGAAATAAACAGTGTTTGACAAAAACAAATTACAATGTCTTTTAACCTTTACAATGTTAATGCCTTAACTATAAATAATATATGATTTATTTATTTATTAAAACCCTTCGTTGTACAATTTGACGAGTCTATTGACAAATTATTGGGCAACTTTCTCAATTAACCAGAAAAAATGTTTTAAAATTTCGTTTCCAGTGTCGGGTGAAAAATTCACATTAGAGTTAAAAAACATTTATAAAAGACAAAATTTTAAGATAAAAAGAAGATAGAAATCATTTGACGATTAAATTATAACAAATTTAACAATTTCATCTGCGACTAGAATGTATGAGGTTATATTGAAGAACGATAGTGGGGGAACTATGAAACATGCTTCGTCATTGAAGGGATATGTAATGCTCTCGTCGATCTAGATTGTTGTAATGAGAATGAAATATTTTATCACAAAGTTAGATTAATTTAACATTGAACAGTTATCATTTAATATTAAATGTGGCAATAATATATAATATATTCGTTCTTGTATATATGTACGAGTATTATATATAAAAGGTCGAATTAATTAATAAATCTAAAATGGTGTTTTATCATAGTTTCATTTATTTAATATTCCTCCACGCTTTTAATTTAAAGTTAAATATAGCAATAAATATATTACATATTCGCCCTTGTAATATATATCAGTACATACAAACACGAATATATAAATAAATTAATATATTCATACATACCATCACGCTATGCCCCTGGAGATCTGACCCATCGGTCTAGTTATACTAAGGAGGGGGCAGATCTCCACGCCTTTCTATTCATGTACACTGCGCTCGCTTAGTCGGCACGTGTATACGAGTACCCATAAATATCTTCACAAATCTTCCACAATTGCTCTCAATGTGGTCAAACCATCTCAAGTTACCCTTTTTTTAATTCAACTTATATCATTCATCTCTGACAGTCATGTCATACTTTAACTGATCATTTCTTACTCTATTAAACATTGTAATACAGATATTATGCGCAAAACATGCATTTTTCAACAGTTATACTGCTTTTTATAAATTAACGGAGCTATAAATAAGATTATTTCAACACATATTACATTAAGCTAATTAACTCAAATTATATGTAAACATTATACTAATTTCAAATAAATTTGTTTTTGATGAAAAAAAATATACAAAAGAAACTCGAAAAGTTGCTTGACATCTAATTTATATTGTTTTTCTTCGGTATTTTGATGTATCAAAACATATTTTAGTAGTTATGAAAATAGCGTGCCATCCAGTAATTTATAACCCATTAATTTTATCATGAAACTATGTTTATATTGACAAATTACAGCTCACTGTCATATTTGCTAGTTGATTTTGGTCAATAATATATAATGAAACAATACAAAATGGGTTAACTAAACGGTAAAATAAAATCACGGATACGAGCCTAGAAGATTTATTTCGTGTGTAATTTATTTTTTTGTTATCAATTTGGTCTTGGAATATATATTGTATATAGAAATAGTAAAAGTGGTTTTTTTCCCTTTTTCAGCTTATATTTAGTCGAACATTTTTTTAATACGAACATGAAAATGCGACTTATGTGTCCTAGAGTTGGGTTCCATTCCCGACATAACCCGAAAACATGGTACCAAAGTCCTTTTAAAATATTTTTTGATTGGAATGAATTGCTACATCGCAATTAGCCTTCCAGACTGTGCAATATTTATTTATTTATTTCAACGGTGAAATGTCCTTTTTGATACAAAGATGAAAAAAAACAATAAAATATAGAATTTTACATTGACATGAAATCAATATTATATAAAACAATAGGAAAAACACAAGTCGAACCAAAAACAAAGCAGATTTATACAATTCAATAAATTCATCCCAGCAAGAATAACTTCTTCACTTTCCTAGGAAGTAGTCAAAGCCATGTGAAAATTCACACAATGCCCATATTGATTACCCAATCTGAGCAGTCTTGTTATGTATGAATTGTACAAATAATTAGCTGCAACCGCTTCACTATGGAACAAAACAATTGATATACGAGAGAAGCGTAGGGAAATTCGGTTAATTTATGATGAGATCCTCCATAGTCTTGTGTTGAAATAGTATACGTGTAACGTTTTATGATATATACATTTCTTCAACATTTTAAAGTAGTTTTAAAAGGGAATTTCCATCAACAAGACTGATTTTTTTATATTGGGTATCTACGAAAACGGAACTCATAACCCCTAGGTCGAAAAACGAATGTTTTGCCAACTAGGCCATGGAAGTCGTCAAAAGATTCAAACTCTTCAGATATTTTTTTGTACTATTTGAATAAGAGAACTTGAAGATCGATCATCAAACGTACCACAGCTCTCTAGATCCAAGTGGTCTAACGCCTCTTTGAGATTTTGATATGTTATATTCCAGATCTCTCATACTGAGTCTTAACTAAATGCGGGCGTATTATGGCAAATGTGGTTAGTGAGATATTTGCAGAAGAGCCCAGCAGCATTGCGAAATCAGACCATACGACATAATATTATCTATAAGTCCTTCAGTGGGGGTTTAGTAGGATTTCACTAAGTATAATTAATTGTGAATTAGTTGACTTGCCCGTTATTATATTAGTTGTGATGTGATAAAAACATGATATGATGGTTTAGCACCATTTAGTGATGACGAGCGACCTCAATGATGCCTTCATGACTTCTCGTTTATGGTAACTTATTTTACTCTCCTCTAAAAGCTTCCGTATTTTCCTAAGTGCGCATCTCCACAGGTAGAATAAATTTCTATCTATCCAAGTCCAACAACATAGAATGCCCTATTAGAAAACTTTGACTTATTAGCCCTGTTAGGCTCAGTGGCCGATCAATCCCTGGGGTGCTAAATTTCGAATAGGTTTCAATTTTAAGATGACCTCGGTGGCCTAGACTAATAGACTTATCTTTCAGCCCGGGGGTACCGGTTCAATGTTCGTTGGAACTCAATTTATTAAAAAAAAAGTTCCAGTACAGTTTTCACTGAAGTTTATGAACAATCTTTCTGGTTAGCTGAAAGAGATCACCACAGAGCAATAAACTCGCTAGGTTGTACTGTATATAATGGAAGTGTTATACAATACAATAAAATCAGTTTTCGTGAAAAACAACAGGCATGACTCCAGTAGCCTAATTAGTAAAACGCCTGTCTTGCGATTCAGGGGTTACGGGTTTGATTATCACTCGAACATAGATTTTTTTTAAATTACTAGTTTGACTTTTATTTAACCCTTATGTTACATGTTTTCGGTTGGTTATAAGAGATTGCAACATGACAACAATACCGTCAGGTTGTATTATATACAACGAATTTGTATTTTTGTAAGTCTGTGTAGACACTTTCACACTCATGTCATGTTTGTTTTTTTTTTGTTTTAATTGCTCCTGTGAATTTATCTTTTAATCTTATTATTTTTAATAAATTTTTATATTTAGTCTTTTGTAATATATAAAGCATGCACCATTCGTTTTTTTATTAATGTTATTGTTAAAAGGTACATTGTAACGTTAATTAATAAATAATAACAATACATTTTCGCGGAAAACAACAACAAAAATAGCTGAAACAAACTTTCTCCATAATATTCTAATATCGAAACTTGGTTTTATTAAAGAAAGTTAATCGTGGGGCTTATATTGCGTTAAACAGGCAATTAGTGAAATAAGCTTTTATCTTGAAATTATGTTTCAAATCTCCATTTCGTAAAATAGGCCGTTTGAATTATCTATAGGGCTCATAATCGTTTGATATGAGCGATAAACTAGTACAGCATACGACTTTCAATTAAACTTTGTTAATTTCAGCCGATTATTTTTTGAGGATAAAATTTCATGTCTATGAATCTGGATATTTTTACGTCACACGGTAGGTAAATCGGAGCGCTTCCTCACTCACGCAAACCCTTAGTCAGCCTTTTGAAAAATAATCCAAGTCCAAAAAAGACCTTTTTTTATTCTTTGATACATTAAACTGTTTTAATCTATGACAGATTTTATACAAAAATTATATTCCGTTTGAATTTCAGTTTAAAAAATGGCTAATATCTGTCAATAATGGTAGAAATAGAGGAAATAAATTCGTTCTACGTAAAATAATGTAATCTTATTAAAATAAGGATCAAAGAATATTCTAAGTAATGTTATATTTTTTCAATTATCTATTAAATGTAAATAAGTATGGTGCACATCTTATAAACATTGGAAGATGGTCTCACAGTGGCGCTAAGTGGTATGCAAAAGAGTCTCTCATCACAGAAATCGTCCTTATTCTGAAAGAAATTGGATTTTTGGCGAAAATATGAAGGAGAATTGGGATTGTTAAATACGCAAAATTATGTTGACAGAATGTGAAGGTTCCTTCGCTGCCTGATTTTAAGACATTGAAGTTAGTTCCGAAACTCTGATATTTAAGTTAAATATGAATCCTTAAGTTAAATATAAATCCTTCTCTCCTTCTATTTAAGTTAAATATGAATCCTCTGCTTCTATTTAAGTTAAATATGAATCCTTAAGTTAAATATGAATCCTCCTCTCTCTTTTTTAAATATAATCGAGTGCATCCAGAAAATATTTAAGAAAAAATCATAAAAAGAAATATCTCATCTGACTAAATGGGATTTTAAATTACTGATTCAGAAAGTTTACAAAATATACTTTTTTGTTAATTTTCCCCTTGAAAACAGTAATGAAAATTACCAAAATTTTAATTATTACACTCGTGACAAACACTAGCGAGCCAATACAGGTCAAACTAGAGCCATTTCTAGCAACTCCGTTTCATTATCAACAACTAATGAAATATATACATGATTTAATAATAAAAAAGGGCAATGTTTACATTTAGAGAGCAAACTTTCCTTAAGAGCGCTCTAGCTCGGAAATCAAACAGAGTCTTATTTAAAAAAAACAAAATAATTTCCCCCATCAAGAAGGAATACCTGTCACATATTGAGCTTTTATACTTCTTCATAATCACTAGTTATGCAACCTCAGTTGAGTCTAGACCTTCTCCAGGAACATTTTCCACTTCCATCTATCCTGCATCAGGCTTCTTCAGCTGTTATGTTTTTAACCTCAATAACATAGTCCATCCTTCGAAGTATTGACCTTTCAACTGATCTACGGGCTTCAGGTTAACTGCCCAAAATACTCCTTGGCTATTATCCATTCTTACCTGCATCAGACTTCTTCGGCTGCGTTACGTTTTTATCTTCAATAACATAGTCCGTCCATCGAGGTCTTGGCCTTTCAACAGATCTACGGGCTTTAGGTTTACTGTCCAAAATATTCCTCGGCGGTCGGCCATTGTCCATTCTTACCACGTGACTTATTTCAAAAATGTTCAGGGATCTGTCGTCAGTTCTTGAAATGTCCAACATTTTAACCTTATTAGCACAAGTCTAATCGATGTCTTAAACATCAGAATTTTGATGCAACATGATCTTTAGCTGAGTTTTTAGGTCAAGAATGTTAGTCTATCTTGAGCTGAGTTTGTAGGTCAATTAGCCTTTATTAGCCACTACGAGTATAACTCGTATTCTTCGCTTTAATTCCTCTCTGGTATCATTTGTGTTATTTACTTGGAATCAAAGGCAAACAAAGTTTTACTTCTTGGAAGAGATAGTCTTTAGTTTGTAGATCTGCAGCTTTTCATAAATCCTCAAATTCATAACTTTCGCCAATCTATCCAAAGCGTTTTAATACATATTATTTACTTGTATTATATTGCAATTTAAAATAATTTATAAATGAGCACAATCGCTTCCCAAACACATATCTTCGCATGTATTGTTTATTTTTTCAGCATTTATGAAACGGGAAATTTCACGATAGAAAAACTGCCACAAAGTTTAGTCTGCAGCAGAGCGTACAATAGTTAACATGCATTAACCAAGTTAATAACTCGCTAACTACATTATCGATTATAAGTCTAGCGCATATTTATGGATATTACTGTAGTCAGTACTGTTCAGAAATTATAACGGAATGGCGGTAGCTTGCAAAGCAATGTAAGAGAAGCCCTAATTGAAGTGCCTCAAGGATGAGATTGGCACGTTAGTATTAAAAAAAAATTTTTTTAGATATAACGTTGTGTTTGATTTATTTATTGTTAGAAATTTAATTATTTGGTTAATATTTATTTTAACTATTATACATTATTAATATTTATATTTAAAAAAATATTTTTTTGTATACATTTCGTCCGTGCCTTAGCGGAACAATTGTTTGCTTCAACCCGGAGGTATCGTATATAATTTCCGATGTTGACTTATACAAAATTACCGAAATAGCTTTTCACTTGCAGGCCTTTTAACAGTTTTCGTGTCTATTTGAAGATATTGTCAAATATGGTAAGCGGTTTATTGTACGTAGAAAATAAAGTGAAAGTGACAGAAAATGAATAATACTTAGTAGTGTTGCTTGTAAGATTATGTGCAAAGTGTTTAGAAGAATACACTTATCTCTTCATTTACGCGGTATGTTTTGATGTGAATTAACTTAAGGTGGTTTATTCTGCTTAAAATTTTAAATGAATAATAGTGATATGTGTTAAGTTAAAACGACAACAGTCATAATGGAAGAGTCATCCGAGAGTGATTTTAAATATCATCATCATTGTCAACCAGGGTCGACCCACTGCTGGATGAAGGTCTTCCCAAGTTGACTCCAAATAGTTCGGTTTTAAATATATGCAGCAATAAATTGTATAACTCTCATCAAAATATTTTTTTACTAGTTATCAATAGCCATTTATGTAGAGTTATTTAAAAAATACTAAAAAAAGAATACATTGAAACATGTTCAACATATATATAACTTATTTAACATAATACTTTATTGCTCCAACTAAGCGATTTTCATTAATGAGCTGTTCCTGAAATAAATTACCGTTTAAATGGAACGATTACTATAAATGCAAATAAGTCATAAATAATGAAAAGGGCGATTCTGTGAATATTTTTAATTTATGTGTTAGCAATTAAAGATAAGAGAAAGTCGAGGAATTTATAATAGAAAAACTGTTTTTGAGAGATGGTAAGATAGAGAGAGGCATGTTGCTACAGAAGACAAGGGCAACGGTGCATTTACTATTGTTTTTGAAAGTAAGTCAATTACAAAGTTTTCAAAAATAATTGTGCGCAGTGGTTTACTAATGCTCTATTGATGTATGAAAGCAAAACCTGAACATTGAAAAGGAGGATTAGGGAGGGTTTATGCTTTACTTAAAATACATGGTATTACAATACACACATATCTCGATTTACGCGGTAGATAGGTTCCAAGAAAATTCACGAAAATCGAAATTGCGCAAATTGAAACAAGAAATTTTGACGAAATTATAAGTTAATTTCAGTAACACCGAGATCGACTTAAATTAAAGTACATAACGCATTTAAATGTTGTACAAGAAAACACGTTCAACGAATCTATCCAAAATAAAAAAATTGGTGTAAGAAAACTTTTTTATTTTTTAGTAAAGTATTATTTTTCAATACACTGGTACCAATAATTCAATGTGAGAATAGAATAAAAATGAAAAAAATGCACCCTACTAAAAATGGTTGCATGTGTAGCTATTTATTGTATTGTCGATTAACCTCTCCCTTACCTTCATTGGCGAGCACACTGATTGAGTAGATGAGTGTACGTTGCCCAGATGTCTTATTTTATTGGTTAAATTCAGACAATATGAAATTTGACTGTCTTTTAGCTAGCATTTTTCTAAGCCACGTTAAGATGAAACCGCTTAAAAATACACGTAAATCGAGGGATAGGTGTGTATGATAGAGTGAAAAATGATCGATTGAAAGATAACTGTTTGTTAAAGACGAGTGTAATACATAGAATTACAAAAATGATCGATTGAAAGATAACTGTTTGTTAAAGACGAGTGTAATACATAGAATTACAAAAATGATCGATTGAAAGATAACTGTTTGTTAAAGACGAGTGTAATACATAGAATTACAAAAATGATCGATTGAAAGATAACTGTTTGTTAAAGACGAGTGTAATACATAGAATTACAAAAATGATCGATTGAAAGATAACTGTTTGTTAAAGACGAGTGTAATACATAGAATTACAAAAGGAATTTTTAGATGGTTTAGTGACATTGAGATAATGATTTGTGAAAGACAAAAGTCAGAATAATTTAATGCGAAGAAGATGTAGACCTTCGGAAGAACGGAAGGAGATAGTTGAACAATTTTTGACTGAGAGAGAGATTATGAGAAATAGAAAAGAGCATGTTTAACTGGATGGATGAAGATGAGACAAAAGCTGTGGACATAGATAGACAATTGTGAATATATTTCCTCTCTGCCTGTCCCAATAAGTGAATTATATGTCGGCATTCGAGTATTTTATTTTAACTAATTTACTTTATGTTATATATTTAATTAATGATTATATATTATTCCATAAAATTTTAAACTAAATATTAAATACGAGTATATCAAAAAAGTGATACAAAAAAATAATTACTCCTTAGAAATGTTTGTCCCACCTTTATAAAGGTTTAACTATCGAAATGCAGGTAGTAAACTTTATCAGGCCCAGTTGTATCGAAGCTATAATTTAAAACATGTAAAATAATGCAAATTCTTAATTATAATAAATTCTGTTTCAATTTTATTGAAGGTATATATATTCTAAAAATTTACTAACTAGAATATTTGTTCATCTTAAATAAACAAAATCTAAAAAAATGTTTGTCCTCATCACATGTCGAACCCAAAACTTATAGATGGAGAACAAGTGTTCTGCCGCTTTATCAAGTTTCCTATATATTGAAAACAATCTGACTGTTCAAATAAAAATATTATGATATAAAAAAACGAATTAATGTCGTGATAGAAGTATCATATTCCAAATAAATTTAGTACTGATAACATTATTGGTAACTCGTTCTTATCATTTGAAAATTTCTTAGAATCAAACGGACTGACGATTAAGTGATAATTTTAATTTAATAAAAAAAATCGTTACGTATAAAATGTACACAAATTAAAACTATTGAATCAGGCTTATGAACTCATATGTCAATGGGTTTCTAGCACAAATTGGCAACGATTTTTTTTTGTTTCTAATATAATCTTATTTAAAAGTTGAAATTCATTTCACTCAAAAATATATATGCATCTGTACTGAAATAGTGTTTAATACATATCATCACGCAGTTTCTGTGTCAGGAACAATTCCTACGATTACTCTAAGATTTTACGTTTTCTTCTTTCAAAACACGTTTTCTTGATCCAACTATTCCTTCATTGGTCTTCCTCTAACAAGGTTTCCACTCATATTTTTACTATACATTTGCTTTGGTAATGTTTATATATTCATTCATTCCACGTGGCCAAACCATATCAGAATGCTCTTCTTGATCCACTCAATAAGCATGTTCAATCAACCTTAAATTTACGTTCACAGTACTCTCAATCAAAATAAATCAATTTAATTTTTTTACTATTTTACCATACATGCACATTGGCCATTTGATGATAATTACTAAATATCTCATTTTTTAAATTCTGCTTTTACCAATTTGTGGTAGAAACTTGACAATATACAACATACCTAAACAGATACGAAAATAAACACAAATTAAAATAACAGCAACCGGAAATTTTTGATTATGAATTATTTCAATTTTTGATCATTTCTTTAAAACCAAATATTAACATATCATATACGAGTGTATGCTTTAAGTGAGCCTTTCAAACATTTCTAACAATAATTTAAATAGTAATTAGTAAATAAAATCTACCCTTAGAAATATACTATCCCGCTTAATCTACCCTTTAATATATTGATTTTTTTTAATCTTTGTGCATGTCGTAGGCATGTAAATAATTAGACTGTGTAAAATAGAGCAAAAAGTGGTTTGTATCTTCAAACATACTAGTCTCACATCAATCTTCGTGGCCTTGTTTATAAAAGCCACTTTTTTCCATGTCGGAGTTACTAGTTTGATTTCCCATAGTAACAAAAAAGTTCATAATTTTTTTTCCGCAAGTATTTTAACTTCTTTCTGATAGTTGTGTGAAGAAACTAATATGGCAATAAGTTCGCCAGATTGTTCTGCTGTGTACATACAACTGAAGTGTAATACTAGGCGTATCCAGAAAGTAAATGTACTGAGGCTCTCACAACCGGATGGATTTTATTTTCGATATGTTGGCTACACTTCCGTGTAGCCTGACCCTTCCCCTCCGCAACGAGACCGGTTCGAGGTCAGTACGTTGAGAAGTGTCGACGCGACAACACGTTTCGTGAAAAATGTCAATCCAATCTCCCTCCAAGTGCGAAATAAATAATGCCGGGCAAGAGTTTTTGAGGCGCTGCAAACTCCATGGAGATGAATTTCTCCACTCCATCGTTACTGGAGATGAAACTTGGGTTGTACACTTCACGCCTGAAACCAAAAGGCAGTCTAAACAGTGGCGTCACACCTCTTCACCCTCCGCCAAAAAGTTCAAAACCACAATTTCAGCCAAAAAAATCATGGTATCCGTGTTTTGGGACTGTCAAGGCATAATTTTAATTGAATATATGCCTCAAGGGGAGACCATCAACTCTGCAAGATACTGTGAGACCCTAAAAAAATTGCGGAGGGTGATTCAGGACAAGAGGAGAGGCATGCTGACAAAGGGAGTCTGCCTGCTGCACGACAATGCCAGACCACACACGGCCAACGCCACGAAGGAACTGCTCGCCTCGTTTAAATGGGATGTCCTGAACCATCCCGCGCATTCCACTGACCTAGCACCTTCAGATTACTATCTCTTTACCTCCCTGAAGCTGCACATGGGTGGAAAAAGGTTTTCAACCAACGAGGAACTAAAGGAGGAGGTGGAGAAGGGGACAGAGGGGTTGGCGGCAAACTACTTCGAGGAAGGCATCAAAAAGTTGATACCCCGCTTCACCACCTGCATTGAGAGGAATGGCGACTATAGCAAAAAATAGCTTACATATGTACTACGGTAACCACGTAATTTTTTTGTTTATTAAAATAAAAATTTGTAACCTACAAAAATTCAGTACACTTACTTTCTGGATATGCCTCGTACAATACAATAATACCAATGAATGTGTTAAACCAAAGTCAAAGTTACATATTCTTTATTGAAACGAAAATTTGCTAACAGAATTATTTGAGTAAAAGAATTATTACGAATATTGTAGAACATCAGTTACTTATACTCATTTGAATTTATTTATTAGGAATTTGTTTCTTTCAATGTACGTGGTTAAAATTTATGAGGAATTTATCTCGTATGATTCCAGTAAAACCGAAATAAAGAAACTACCTACGTTAAAAATTAGACCAAAATTAAATAATTACATATATTAGACCAAAATTAAATAGGCACTGCATTTTATACTAACAATCAAAAGTGATATAAGGTACGTCGTTGAAATTTAATTCCAGAGAAAATTACCAACAAAAATTATTCAAGTTGGGATGAAACGCGGTGATACATTCTTTATAAAAACTTCACAAAGATTTTGAAATTCCACGGGTGAATTTCCAACAAGAATACAAAAGGAAAAGCATGCGTAAATTTTCAACCCAGTCTATAAATTGTTTTTCATAAATAATACGATAAAATATTCAAATATTTTGTATCAAAATTTCAGTGCCGAACAAAAATAAAATCTGAAACGAAATACTTAGCTGAAATTGATTAAAATAACTTAAATATCGCCAAGTGCATGATTTTTCGTAATCCTATAAAGATTAAAGGTTGAGACATATATTCAGAGAAAAGTATTAAATATACATCTTTTTGAGAATATTACATTATTTTTCCTTGTATAAACAATTCGAGTAATTAATTAATTGAACGTAATATTTTTTCGACACACTCGTAAAATAACTTTTCAACACACTCGTAAGATAACTTTTCAACACATTCGTAAGATAACTTTTCAACATACTCGTAAGATAACTTTTACTTAAAAACTTATTAACTTTTAAAGATAACTTTTACTTAAGTTGACGATTTAGATAAAAAAAATAAAATACTCGTGTATTATTTGCTATTTTTTAATGAAACTCTCCAGTGTTCACTGTGCAAAAAAATCAATGTAGAAGTAACTAATGACAAAAGCAATAAATAATAACCCACACAAATTATTGAAACAACCAAATTATAATTTCATCGATTGTTTTTTTAATTAGTTATCTATGACTTTCATTCCCGTGCAAACAAGCGATCTGATCTGACCAGTGTTTTATTTGTTCTTAATTTGAAGCCAATAAATTAATTTTAAATATTTTGTGATATAGTGATTAGTGACTAATAAAAAAAAGCAAAATACTATAGTATATATATTTTTTAACACCCTTTTTTCAAACATTAAAGGTCTAACAAAGGGGAGTCTCGTGTAAGACATAATAGCCTCAAAAAGAGGTATTTTTTGTCGATCATGAAAATATATAAGATTTTATTATATTTAAAAAAATTAGAACACCGTGGAATGATGTGCAAATTTCATTGAAAATATTTAAAAGAATAAGTTTTTTTCATTGTTTTATTTTGCATAAATTCTTGTTTTTAATTCTTATGCTTATTAACCCACATTTTTGTATATTTTCTATACGACTTTTTTTACACAAATTTTAATAGTAAAATATTTTAGTCCTCAAAAAAATATACCCTTTTATGGAATGATGTGCAAAGTTCATTGAAAATATTTAAGAAAATAAGTTTTTTTTATTATTTTATTTTTCATAAATTCTCGTTTCTAATTCTTGTGCTTGTTAATAATGGTATCCACATTATTTTTAATATTTTCCATACGATTTTTTTACACAGATTTTAATAATACAATATTTCTCAAAAAAATATATCCTTTTATGGAATGATATGCAAAGTTCATTGAAAATATTTAAAAAAAAGTGTTTTTGTTATTTTATTTTTCGTAAATTCTTAAGCTTATTAATTATTAATCGACATTTTTTTGTTTTTTTTGTATACGACTTTTTTACACAAATTTTATTAGTTAAATATTTTATAGTCAATAAAATATACCCTCTTATGGAATGATGTGCAAAGTTCATTAAAATATTTAAGAAAATAAGTTTTTTTATTATTTATTTTTCATAAATTCTTGTTTCTAATTATTGTGCTTATTAATAATGGTATCCACAATATTTTTAATATTTTCCATACGATTTTTTACATAGATTTTAATAATACAATATTTCTCAAAAAAATATATCCTTTTATGGAATGATATACAAAGTTCATTGAAAATATAAAAAAATGTTTTTTTATTATTTTATTTTTCGTAAATTCATGTTTCTAATTCTTATGCTTATTAATTATTAATCCACATTTTTTTGTATATTTTCTATACGACTTTTTTACACAAATTTTATTAGTAAAATATTTTAGTCAATAAAATATGCCCTCTTATGGAATGATTTGCAAAGTTCATTAAAATATTTAAAAAAAAGTTTTTTTTTTTTTTCATAAATTCTTATTACTAATTCTAATAAATAGTATCCACATTATTTTTAATATTTTCCATACGACTTTTTTACACAGAATAATAAAATGTTTTAGTTCTCAAAAACACACCCTTTTATCATAAATAGTGATATGAAAATATAATTTAATTATAAAAAAGATTTTTCCATTTTTAATAATTTTTCGTAAGTCTTAATTTCGATACCTTAAATTTGAAACCAAAAGTATCCACATAATTTTCGATAAGATTATTTTCAAAATAACACAGATGTTATTAATAAATATTTAAGTTACTAAAAAACATACATTTAAAAATATTAAATACATTTAGTTGCATTCATAATTTCATTTATAAATATCATGTATTTGTGATAACTGTTTACATATTATAAATAATTAAATAAATCATCATAATTAAGCATATTAAATCGAACAGAGACCCGTTTTCAATCGCTCCACCCTTAATCTAAATAAACAACCGTTTCCTAGCAATACACAAACAAGCCTTGATTAACCTCAAAAATAATGTTTTTGTATACATTATTTGACACAAGGAAGGATTTTCTAATATGTAAAATAATATAATTTAGCAACAAAACAATATAATAACTTTAAAATGGCTATGACTTCAGGTAAAAAGGGGGGCCAGGTCCAGCTACAGGCAGAAATCAACAACGACGAAGAATGGGAAAAGCTGATAGAAAAGGAAGGTCTAATAGGTTCGTATCTAAAATTTCTGGCACGCAAATTTCTATATTAATATCTAAATTATGCATTGCGAGGATGTCGCCTGATTTGCATTTTGTATTAAATATGCAAATTCAAGTGTACTAAATGATTTAAGCGTTTTCGTGTTTGTGAAACCGATTTGAATTTTATTAATATAGCATCTGTGAACTTGGAAGGTTTTTGTGGGAAATCAATCTTTTTTGCATTGTAATGGGAAAATTGACCTCGAATTTTGAAAACTTTCAGATCTAATCACACAAAAGATAAGATATTTTAAAACGGTTTGTTACATACAATTATATAAAAGGTAGTGTGTTATTTGATGTTTTGTAGACATAATTACACAAAAATTATGTTATTTGAAAAAAATTTAGGAATATTCATACAAAAGATAGGGTGTTATTTGAAGTTTATTATAGATAAAATCATGCAAAGAATAAGGTGTTTTGACACTTTTTGTAGATGTTATCGTATAAAGGATAGGGTGTTATTTGAAGTTTATTATAGATAAAATCATGCAAAGAATAAGATAATTGACCTCGAATTTTGAAAACTTTCAGATCTAATCACACAAAAGATAAGATATTTTAAAACGGTTTGTTACATACAATTATATAAAGGGTAGTGTGTTATTTGATGTTTTGTAGACATAATTACACAAAAATTATGTTATTTGAAAAAAATTTAGGAATATTCATACAAAAGATAGGGTGTTATTTGAAGTTTATTGTAGATAAAATCATGCAAAGAATAAGGTGTTTTGACACTTTTTGTAGATGTTATCGTATAAAGGATAGGGTGTTATTTGAAGTTTATTATAGATAAAATCATGCAAAGAATAAGGTGTTTTGACATTTTTTGTAGATGTTATCGTATAAAGGATAGGTTGTTATTTGACGTTTCTGTAGATATAATCATACAAATAATAGGGTGTTATTAGATATTCTACTATTTTAGAATACGAGTATCTATCACTTTGTCAATTAATACTCATAAACTGCAATTATCTAATAGCTTATTTAAAATTAGTATGAATTACCTAAAGAAAATCTCATAATTTTCATTACGGTTTTCTTTCGCTATTATTTCGTTCTTTTACATCCCCTAAAAGTTAGCGATCATTGTTTGTTAAAATAAAATTGTTAAAATAAAATATTAAATTTTTATTTATGTTCCAGCTTTGTTTCAATTTACCTGATGAAGTGTTCGGAAACGATTCTTGAAACTCGAGCCGCTATAATAACATTATATTATTGAATTTGCAAATTATTTTCATATTTCATTAATTAATTTAAACATTCAAATCAGTACATACATTCCAACACTCAATATCCCTGTCAGGGTGGGCAAAGAAGATAAAGCACCAAACGTTTTTATCAACATACTTATTTCATCTCCTCTACTTCAAAACATCTTCTCCATACATCTACTTCAATAAAACTTCTCAAATTACATCAAGTCCAAATAACAAATATCATTATATTGTTTATAGTTAAGGCATTAACATTGTGGAGGTTTAAAGACATTGTAATTTATTTTATCAACCACTGTTTATTCCACTTTTGTAACGATATAACCCTACCGGTTTCAAGGCTTTCGCCTCATCATCAGGGGAGCACAAACAAGTCTTGTTTGTGCTCCCCTGGTGATGAGGGGAAAGCTTTGAAATAGGGTTATACCGTTAAAAAAGTGGAATAAACAGTGTTTGATAAAACAAATTACAAATATCATTAGTCATTAAATGTGGACAAAGACGGGGAAAATGCGTAAATCATAATGATTTACTGAAGACCGTGGAATAGAACATTATTATTTATTTATAAAATTTCTATAAATGCTTAATTTACGATTTCCAGAATGTATTTTGTACATATTACACTTTCGTCGTACATATGTTAGTTCAATCTGGAGAGTGTACTGTCATGTGCAAATATATTACAATTAACCAGAAATATTTTAAAGAGGCCTTTAGTGGAAGCTACTAGAAACTATTTTTGTTTTTTCTACCTCCATTTTGGAAGACATACGTCTATGCAACTAGGCCAGGGAGGTTGTCAAAATGTTAATTTTCTTTTTGGATACGTACAGACATACCATATATATTTTGGAGTAGACAGAAAGGAAAGTTTTCAACACTTTGCTATCCACACAAACAGCCTTTACCTTATCCACACTCATACTATATATGCTCTTATTTTATGTGCTCCATGTTTCTTTCCTTTTGCTCAGTCATGATGTTCCCTAATTTATAATGTTTTTAACATTCAGTTGTAGACGTCTACTCGGAGTGGTGTGGACCATGTATTGGAATGGTTGGTAATCTCAAAAAATTAAAAGTGGAAATCGGAGGAGATAATCTACACTTGGCAATTGTAAGTAAAAGGATAAGTATTTTAAAAATACTTCCACATACTCTTTAATGCCCCTGAAATGCAATTGAAAAAAATCATTCAAACTTTTAGGCCAAAGCCGATGGTATCGCATGTTTGAAGCGATTTCGTAAAAAAAGTGAACCAACTTGGATATTTATTGCGGTAAGAATATTTTTCACACTTTTTTATTTAAAAAAAAACAGTTTCCTGCGGTAAATCGCGGTTCGAAAATATTAAATAAAAATTTCAATGTATCGCCAGATAGTCAATAGCAGTTAAACATTACATTAATGCATTACATCACAATACCTTAATTCATCCCATTTCATATATTACACTATCACTAAAAAGTACAGTTCACTAATACATATTGAAAAAAAGAAATGGATGTCGCAAATCAACCAACTATCTAACATAGTATTACAGAAATAAGACAACCACCGCTTCTCCGTCTCAAGTCTCGTCGACCAACCTGGAAAACTCTGGAACAAATCGACAACATGCTAATCGCCGGTTGACCTAGTTGGACACTATAACCTGGTTGGAGATGACACTGGGTGTGGGGGGCAAGCACAGAAGAAGAGAGAGAAGTGTAGGAGCCATACGATCTAACACCGGACACTGTGACTTGGCTGGAGAAGACACTGCGTGTGGAGGCCAAGCGCAGAAGTATAGAAAAGATAGAAGTGTAAGAGCTACACGATCTAACACCGAACACTGCTACCTGGTTGGAGAAGACACACTGCGTGTGAGGGCCAATCGCAGAAGTAGAAGAGAGAGAGAAAAGTGTATGAGCTAGACGATCTAACACCGGACATTGTAACCTGGTTCGAGAAGATACACTGAGTGTGAGGGCCAAGCGCAAAAGTAGAAGAGATAGAAGTGTAGGAGCTACACGATGTAGCACCGGACACTGTTACCTGGTTGGAGAAGACACACGGCGTGTGAAGGCCAAGCGCAGACATAGAAGAGAGATAAATAACATTCACATAACTATTATAGTCTGTGATATATTTATAAATACATTTTTTATCATTTATGTTGTTAATCTCTAAATTTGTCAATTAAACTTTATCATCAAGGTTGATCTCGAAAATTACGGGGCTGGGTGCAAAGTTTGGGCACGAGGCCTAATAATTTATTTATTTATACCTACATCTACGTAAGGGTGAAAAATAGGCCAAGTATTGCCCAAATATTTTCATCCATAAAAGATTAATTTAAAATATACTTATTTATTTCGCCAAAATATGCAATAGATTGGTTATAATTATTTATTTGTCATGGACGTATGCAATAGATTGGTTATAATTATTTTTAATAAACGAGTTCCGTTACTTAACGAGTTTATTTCAAATCACTATTTAGTGACACCCAAAAAATATAGTGTTTCAAATTATGGTATACAAAGAACAAGAATTATAAGCCGCATATTTGAAATAGACTAGGACCGAATAAATTAGCTAAACTCGTTTTATTATTTATCCATATGAGCGCGGCGCTAGGTGCGGCTGCAAAATTTGCACCTGCCTCAGAACGGCCCTGTTTATCATTTTTTTATATGTATGTATAGATAAAAACATAGTGTTCGGTTACTATCTGTGGTTTCTGGCATCCACTGAGGGGCTTAGAACGTATTTCCCATGGATAAGTGGGGAGTACTTTACCATCTGCCTACCCCAAAATAGGCATGGCTCGATGAACGAAACTAAAATTAATTGGACGTATATATACAAAAATTATTTGTTCTTCATATACTTTATTTTTTGGTTGTTTTAAAATATCGAAAATCATATTTAAATAATGGATGTGTAAAAATATCAAGTTAAATGGGGTATTGAAAGAAGGGGAGCGACTGGGAACGCACTTAATGTAATATACAACAACCACACTATATCAACAGTAGTAAAAAATATAATACATACCGTATAGGCCCGACTTTATAGGGCGACCCCTATTTTATCTGCTTTTTGGAGAAAAAACATTTCCCTAACCATTAAAATATTATGAAATATGTTATAAAACTCGAATATAAGGTGACCCCCCCAATTTACGTGTCGCCTTTTTAAATAAAAACCTCGCCTTATAGTCGGGCTAATATGATAATAGTATGTTAGTGCCTACCTTGACGTATGGAAGTGAAATTTGAACTTGGCATAAGAAGGATTGAAGTTATATTAATGCTGTGGAAATGCGTGCATGGAGAAAAATTGGTGGAGAAAACTGTAGTGTCAATGTAAGAAAACGGCATAATTAAGACTTCAGATATGAATGCATGGATAAAAAGAATGTTTTAAGTAAGATTAAGAAAGGGATTTTAAGATGGTTTATAAAGAGAATGAATAACGAAAGAATGACAAAACGAGTATGCAAATCAAAAGTGCATGGTGTACGAGAAAGAGGTAGATCGAGGAAAACGTGGATCGATCAATTGGATCAAATTTTGAATGAAAATAAAGCAAAAAGTATGAATAGTAGTAGATTGTGTATGACGAGATGTATGAATTTGGAGGTGACAAAAATTGTAAGCTTGGAATTAAGAGTTTGGAGATATGTTCTCTCTGGTTGTCCCAAAAGAACATGGCGTAATGATATGTAAGTTAAATGGGCATTTCTGGGTTGAATTCCGTCTTAAAAAAATGTACTGTACAAACCCTTACAAAATGAAATAATGTTTCCTCTATATTCTCAGAACAGAAAAATGTTGAGCATTTTTTTGCATATATACGTCCAATTTTGGGAGCACTAATTACAAACTACATCTGTGATTTTCAACATTTTCGTTTACGCTGTCGTAACATGCAATTGACAATAATTTTAAAACAATTCAGCCGCGACTTTAAATTGAGGCCACAATTGATGGAACAAAACGCCTCTATACAGATCGGTCCTTAGCCTGGCACACCCTGTCCTCCCATGTTGGGACAAGTTTTTAAATCTCTCCATCATCAAACATGTAGATCGTATAAGTTGGGCATTAAGTAAAATTGGTGGAGAAGATTGTAGAATATCAATGTTAGAAAAAGGAGGAATTAAGACATCATTTAAGTAAGATAAAGAAAGGGGCTTTAAGATGGTTTTTAGAGCTAATAAATTACGAAAGAATGTCAAAACGAGTACAAGTCAGAAATGCAAGGTTTGTTGAATCGGACATGGTGAACAACAGAGGGAAAACATTTTTGGTCTCAACTCATTTGTGTCTCCGTTTAAATTTGTATTTATTTTTTCAATTTATTTATATGTACATATCAACACAACTACATAGTAATATTAATAAATAAATTGCACAGCTACATATTAATAATGATAAATAAATAGCAAAATCCTGGAAAATATTTCTGCTCAATGGTGAGCTAGTGCTCGTCGTGATGTATGAAACCTAAGCCTGGACATTAAAAGAGGGTGATAAGAGCAGAATAAATTTTATAGAAATGCGTGCTTTGCGTAGAATATCTCATACCCCATACAATATTTGATGATTAAGAATTGTTTGTAAGAAATAGATATTATAAATAGAATTAAATATCTTGAAATTATATGGCTACCTTGATAGAATGAGTTGCGGAGACTTGCGAAACAAAAATATATATGTCTTAAAAGAATGGTAAATCAGTTTGACTTAATTATTGTTATCGCCATGTGAACCTATTTTTCAGAGTGGTTATATTGTTAACTTAATGTTTGGGGCAGATGCTCCACGACTGACTAGACTCATTATTGAAGAATTGAAAAATGAAGCACAAGCACAGAAAAATGAAAGAGAAAGAATTCAAATCCCTTTTGATCAACTCACTCCAGCTGAACTGGTAAATATACCTACGCATAAATTAATTGTCAAAGTAGTTTGTATATTAAATTAATTGATAAATAATGAGTTTATTGATAGCATGTATCCTGTAGATATAATATGTATCCTGTAATAAGACATATGTGTTAAGACTATGGAATAAAAATACATTTGAGAGAGATAAGAAATCAAAAACATCTAGGTTCATCTCATAAAATCCTCGTAATCGTGAGATTCACCTCCTTCAATAGAAGGGCAGCCTGGTCACGAGGACATAAGATATTTTTCTGCCCACATCCTTGTATATGTAAACCATATTACAAAAAGAATAAAAGATAATAAATAAGCAATTGTAAGAGTTATCAACACAATAAATATGTAGAATTCCAGATTAAAAGCCAGTGTAAATAAAGAAAAGAAGCAATAATAGAATAATACATACAGAGTAGTAGAAAGTAAGGGAAAGAACAAAGGATGGACAAGTTATCTTCAATTTGTAAAACACTCTAATTGTTTATTTTGAGAGCATTCCGAAAGGAGCACGGATTCTCCTGTTCTTTCAATGGTGTCATTAAGAGAGGAAAAGGAAGATGGTTAAAAGAGGCTTAAAGACTCATTGGTGGAGAAAATAACACTAATACCTGATAAGAGTATAAGTGTCATATAACCTTTTTTTTTTTTAATATCTGGCATCTCTGGTTTATCTGATTAGTTCTTTTTAAACAGGTAAGAAAAACTATTGATGACAAAAAACTAAATGAAATTGCTCAAATAGAAGCTCTGGCAGCAAAATTGGCAAGGCAAGAGAGACGGAGAAAACGATGTGAGCTAATGTCACCATTCATTGCTGAACTTGATGTCTTGGTCTTCTGGCCACATGCTTTTGATGGACACAAGATGATATATGAAGCTTGGGATCCATTAGGTAAATTTACATATTGTTTATTACTCACTCACGCTGTTGCCTAAATTAGGTGAGGCAATCAGTAATGTAAACCATTTTCTCCTCCTCTGAAAAGGAAATAATTTACATGATTGACTAAACTAATCCATTAAATAAGTCTTTGCACTGTATTATGTATCCTTTTAGGTCAGTTGACCTGAAGAAGTTCTTTTTTTGTATTGTTCCATCGACATTAATCATTCTTCTCCAGTACAAGCAACCTCCTCTTGCCCTATATAGCACCTCCTATAATGAGTACCCCATGACCTTTTCCCGTGGTCACTTCATTGGATAGGTGCTCAGCCTCTGTTCATTTTGTCATTCACACTTCCCACTAAGATCCACTGCTCAATGCTGTTGCTCTTCCCCTGTACTATGTGTCCAAATCATCATAAAATTCTTCTCCCACACAGCGCAGAGAAACATATCTCTACCTTCAGTTTTTCAAAGTTGTCTTCTCTTGGAAATGAATATTATAATATATGTACTTCTTGTTATCTACTCCGAATTGGAAGATAAACATCTTATCAACTTGACCAGCATCTGTGTCCTAGTTAATACAACACCTTTCTTCCAGCTCAGGGGTTCCAGGGTCGATTCTCGTTGGAATCCTAATTTTTTCAATAAAAGGTTGATTAGATTCAATAGATGGTAAAGTGGTTAGTTAGAAAAAATGGCCAAATGGCAATTTACCCACCAGGTTGTACTGTATCCAATGAAAGTGTATAATAACACACTTGTACAAAGAAAGTGATCTTAATTCAACATCCTTTTATCCAAAATGATCTTGAACCACTCGGAAGGTATCTTGTATAGTTTGTGTATTTTAAATGACTTTCTATAATAATACTTTTAGAATTTGTCTCCAAGTAATCTGCATAGTATTAAAACATTTCAGGTATATCTGTAGCAGATAAAGAAACACCTAAGTTAAATGAAGATCAAATAAGTGACCTCTTTTTTGGAAATGATATAATGGAAAATGATGCAGCCAGAAATATTCTGCTAGAAAAACCGTGTTTGACTATTTTGTTGAAAATTGTTCAGGATAAAGGAGACATTTTAGGTTTGTTAAAAATCTTGAAATTAGCAGATTTTGATGCTGTCTGTAGATATGTGTCTGAGTATATATATGTTAGTGCCCTATTGACTTTGTTTCCTATTGCTACACTCCATTAGTTATTCCTCATAACTGTTTACTCCATTATCTGAAAAAATGCTACCTAAATAGCAGAATTCTTCAACTTGCTGTAATCTTTCATTACTCACCCATATATTGAATTTAATGTCATACTTTTTTAAACCATAACATTGAATTTGCTTTCTACTCAAATACTTTCTATATTTTATATCAGAAAAAGTAACAAAAGTAATCTACAATGATACATCGAAATCAGAAAAAACTCAGACGGGTCATGATGATGATAAAGAAGAGGAAGGACCCAAGACCATAGCTGAAAAGTTGTCTATTAAATTAGAGGATGGCTCACTCATACCAGGAATCTACACTCCCACTGATCCAGTCTCCAAAGCAGCTGCAATAAACCTCCTCTTTCCAAAGGTAATAGTTTTTTAATGGGCCTTTATGTGATCACTTTTTTCTATATATCTCTTTGCAACTCTAAATGATCAATTTTTTTTTTTAATAAATCAAATTTATTTTCTTTACCTTACCTGTGTTTATTTCATGCACAATTCTATCACATCAGCAAGTCAGTGTGATTCCCAAAGACCATTTAAGATTTTATAAAGAAATACAAGATCAAAGGTGCGTCCATGTGCGAAAAAAGACAATCTATCACTCTACGAACCAAGAACACTTAACAACCCCTCCTTATGACAGACGTCTCAAAAATCGATGTTGGACCGCCTCAACTAAACCAACATACAACCTTTAGTTAGGGTTTTATCTTACAGAGACATAATACAGGTTGCTTCTTACCAATAACTTATATATCATCAATGATGACAAATTCTTGAATGGTGCTTTTAATAACTTAAAGCATCATCATTATCTTCAGACTCTTGGTATTTTTGTTGGTTTTTCACTACCTCATTATCTGCCGCTTCACGTGCCCATCTTCATCCTGCCACCACTGAAGTGGTCCACCTGACTTGTGGTCTACCTCAGTTTTGTTCTTCCATCCAGGATATCCATATTATCATGCTGTAACTTAATCGCTCAATCGTTGGTCATCTTGTCTCATAACATAACATTTTCACAGCCATTTCTATCAGCAATATTTACATCATTGGAAAACTTTTAAACCTTACTAGTTATATGTATTGTATATTTTCAGACGATAGCACAATTTGTAGAGCCTGAATCACCTCCAGTACCTCTACATGTGGCAGTTGTTTATGATGCTTTTAAGAGAAGAGAAGTTATGGAAGCTTGTGTGCAATATCCAAAGGATGTCCTCAAATTAGGTTTCTTTTCATGTGGTGATCCTCAAACTGCAAAAAACATAGGAATGACCGCAGAAGAGTATGAAAACAACCATCAACAGAAAGAGTAGTAAGTGTAAATCCAACAAATTAATACATTGTATCTTATCATTGATTATCTATCATGAAAAGCAGATTTCACAAATTTAGAGCAATATGATTTAGCATTTTTTTGCATTCATTTTACCTGCCCCCAAGTAAAAATGAGCATAAATTTAGTTTAGTGTCTTTTAAACTGTTCTTAGTCTTTCTCTATATTACTTTTATTTGAGTCTGGTTAAGCAAATAAGTTTCAGTATCAAATCTGAAAACATTCTACATACAGAATTCTAAAGACCGAAAAAACCAAGCAGTCATCAAGTCAAACAGGGCGAACCAGTCTAAATTTTCTAACAGAACTATATATTGCTGGACCTATTCATTATGATGAACTGCGTAGGGTATTGTGCTTTAGTACTTAGTTTTTTTTTTATTCATATGTTACCCCTCAACATATTCGAATTGATAATGCATATTGAAGAGTATAGCTGGGAAATAATATTACAATAGAGTCTTCAGATTAAGCACCACCGAGGAATGCAAGCAATTCACAGATCAACTCATATGTGTGTGACAACAACACTCATAGACATCTATGAAATGCGAGTATTGTTACCAGATGAACTTTTTAACGAGACTTTTTTTGTGTAACATCAGGGATCAAATCCAAAACCCCAGGGTGGAAGACCAGGGTTTTACCAATTGGACAACATGAATTGTCCACGGTGCTTGGTGAAGATTTGGGAGACTTTCAGGAGATTTTCACAGAACATTTTTTTCGAGAGGATTTTTAATATAAAGAGCCCTTGAGATTTAATCATAGACAATAAACACTTAGAATGCCATAAAATCTACTCATCAAAACATTGGCATCCGATTCCTCGAGTCTCTTGCAAATGATAAAAGTGCTTCTCTTGAACAGCTGTGACATGATGCCCAACAACCTCCAAGTGACATGATGCCCAACAGCCTCCAGTGCATCACCATTATCGTGGTGGTTATAGACTACTGCTACATCGAAAGACAAACCAACGCATTCATCACATAGTCCTACCATCATCATCCTTCAAAGGTTTTTGTTCTCCTAACTGAGAAGCCTTCTCTCTTAAGATTTGGCCTTTAATAAGCAAATATATTTAAAAATTTCTTAATTACCTAATAAATAACAAATTTGTTCCAGTGGAGAAAAACTAATACTTATGCTGTCAAAAGTAACTCCCGAGCCACTTCTAGCTTTCTTGGAATTGGGACCCACCTATGTGAGTCCTAATGCTGTAGAAGGAGGGAAAGAATGTAGTTTCTTCTTTCCTGCAGGATATGGCGAGAAACCACAACAAGTTGTCACTAAAGTCAAGAAAAAGAAAGGAAAGGTAATCATTTTGAAAATAAATTTAAAAATTGAAATACAAGTACAGAGTGCTGCAGAAGTAACACCTGGTTTTGAAATGTAAATAAAACAGACTTCATACATGATCTGCAAAATTTTATTTTATAATCTGAAAGATCAAAATTTACCATTTTTTTCATTTTGAAAATGATATCAACCAAAAACCGATCTTGATTTTCTGTAGACATTTGAAGCCTCACGCTGAAGTTCCGCATTATTCTTTCCTAGTTATTTCTAGTGGTATTGACCCGATAACGGCCTGTGTCACTCACTACTTAGAAGTTTTGTGATATTCGAACGCTGCAAGTTCTACCATTTTTAAAGCCAAATGTATGTTATGACATTTGCAGCCCATAACAATATGGTCTTCTTGTCAGGAACTGTAGCGTTTCAACCTAGCCAAAAGTGCATATAAAATAATCAACTGAACTTTTATGTTTTAACTCTTATATATGAACAAATAACCATTACATCACAAGCTAAAGCGCTCACAAATGAATGTTTGAAAAGATACTTGAAATTTGATCATTAAAATTGATTTTGCAAAGATATTACCGATAGAAAATAAAATTCAGTCATGTTTCTAAATTTTCACTTAATTTTTTGGTAAAGAAAAATGTGAAATGAATTTTACATACTTGTACTTGTCCATGTATGGCTATGAGAAATGCGTCCACTTCCTGAAGTGGCCGGGACCATACTGTCTCATCTAAGTTACTGTAGCTTGCCATGCTATATCACGCGAGCGGGTTCCTCTGTGTGCCTTACACCACGTGACATTACGTTGGAAGTGAATGTGAAAACAACACTGGAGATTAATAATTTTTGTAGTCATTATATTTCACATGCTGTATTTTTTGAAGAATGAGATTTAATACTTAATAGAATTTCAAAAAATAACTGATATACTAATCATTTTTGGTAAAATTACAAATATTAAACCAAACCGTTAAAAATATTTATTTTTAATATTTACCAAATATTTTTCTCCATACTCATAATTTTAGAAAAAGGGTGAAGCTGCAAAAGCTGCTACAACAGAAAAAGCAGAAGTCGAACCATCTGACAAATCTATTGAACAAAATGTCGCCACTGAAGTTGAAGAAAATGGAGACAAAAATGAAAGTGACGATGGAATGGAAGCTCTCGAGGCTGAAGAGGTAAATATAGTACACAAAATTCAAAAATATACCTATACATAATCAGTGAATTACAATTCTTTCATATAGTAAGTAACCTTTAAAACATATCCAAATTGATGATTCCGACATACTGAAGAGTGTGGCCTGAAAAAAACATTGTCTTTGGCCACAGTAATTGAGCCTTCAGATTACGAGCCACTGGCACATAACTCTCGTATCATCTTAGCACATGCTGGCAATACTACCTAATTAAAGAGCTAACAACACTCGCACACGTGCTAAGCACAGTAATAAGCACAGTATTGTTACCAGACATGCTCTTTTACCTAACTGGAACTCTTTTTTAATCGAGCCTAAATCTCCTGGGTGGAAGTTAATCATCTTACCAACTAGGCCACGGAGATCGTCTATGTATAGTGTATTGAACTAAAATAATTAAGAGAAACAATGACTAGACAGGAAGAGGTTCTCCTGGCTGAGAAATATACAGAATTGAGCAAGCTTTGGAGTTGAACAATTGTTCCAGTTGGCCATGATTTAGATGACAAGTGGTGGATGCAATCTATGGCTCCAGATGATAGAAACCAATATTTAAAAGCACTTAAAAAATATTAAACTAGCATTGAGAACAATTTAATGTAGCAGGCTTATTGATATATTAAACAAAAAGAATTTGGCAAGGTAAGTATGAAAAAAACATTTTTTTGAGTAGTCATCACTATTCAAAAAATATTTGAATGCTAAAACTGATATTCAAAAAGTTTCATCATTCATTCGTATGTCCCGTGCAACTTGCCCAAATTCAGATATATTGAAGATCGTGGTCAAGAGACAACATTGTCTTTGGCCATATCAATCGAGCCTTCGGGTTTAAAACCACTGTAGTAAAATGAAAATCGTTATTCATAATTGCATGTGTCATCAATACTACCACACATTAAGAGCCAACAACAATACTCTCACATACTTCTAGCGTGTGTAAGTATTGTTACCAGACTGAAACCACTTAATGTAATGGACTAGTAATGAACCTGAACCTTCAGGGTGGAAGTCAAGCATCTTACCAACTAGACCACTGTGATAGTTCATTTTCATCAATTATAATACACTTCTCTAATTATTTTTAACAGAGTAATCAAAATTATTTATGCAAAAAATATATGTGATTAGAAAAAAGTTTTGTGAAATTATTTTCATAATTTATTCCTAATGTATGATTCTTTTTGGAAACAGGGAGATATTGGAGAAGAAGAAACAGCAGTGGAAGGAGAAGATAAGGCCACTTCTCCAATACAGAAAGCAGAGTAACAGCATAAACTTTTATAGGAATAAATTAATAAATATGATACATAATAAATATAATTGCACGGAAATAATGTTTCTGTTGTGACAATTTTAGATACACATATAATAAATACTTTTTTCTCCATATTATGAAGGAAATAAATTAACAGATAATTTAGAGAAAAATGCATTGTACAGTAGTCTGTCATTATCTGTGGTTAAGCTTTCCGCAGTTTCAGTTACCTGCAGGTAACAGCAGTTCGAAAATATTAAATAGAAAATTCCAACATATCACCAGAACATCAATAGTAGCTAATCACTATGTCTCAATGCCTAAATCATTCATCTCACTTAATCTATTAATGATCATAAGAAGAAGGATGAGTTATTTTATTTATTAAATTTATAAATTAAACTGTATCATAGGTATGAATATAAAGGTAAAAACAGTATAACATATATATATATATATATAGGGTTCGGTAATAGTTTCAGACATTGGGATTTTTTGGAACGTATTCCCGTGGATGAGAGAGGACTACCGGATATAAATTTGTAACAAGTGCAGCTTTTTGTTACAGAAAATGCCCAATAAAGCAGGTCTCGTGTGTGATTTGTTATTTCAAGCAAAGGGGTTAAATACTACACCAAAATAATCACATTACAAAGGAATAATAATAATAATAGCAGCAATTAATTATACAAAATTGAAATTCATTAATATTTCATCAAAATAGACGTGAGGATACCAGTCAAATTAGAAATATGGAACATGCAATAGTTAAAAATCTTATTTATTCATTATGTTTCAAAACAAAACATATTTTTCTTTTCAAAATATTTTGATCAGTCCACTATGAATTAAACTAGTGATTTTATTTATTTATTTTAACATATAAATATTAGGTGTACAAATAAGTTTCCGCCGTTTTTTATAAAAAAATGGGCATTTATTGTGAAAGAACGGAACCTCATGTTTTATTCGAAGTAGTACCCATCGCTTGCCACTACTTTTCCCCATCTTTCTGTCAGCATACGAATACCGCGTCAGTCATCATCATCATCTTTTGAGGCTATCCACGAATCGACTCAATTTTTGGTATCTTCATATGATGTGAAGTGCTGCTCAGACAGGCCATGCGTCATCGATCAAAACAAGTGGTAATCAGAAGGAGCAATGTCTGGTGAATACAGCGGGTGGGGTAAAACTTCTCAATTGAGTGTTTCCAAATAGGTTTTGACCGGTGCCGCAACATGTGGACTAGCATTATCATGCAGGAGAATAATTTTGTCGTGTCTGGCGTAGTAGTGGGCGCGCTTTTCCTCGAGTGCTCGACTCAATCTCATCAATTATGTTCGGTAGACAGCCCCAGCAATGGTTTCATTCGGTTTGAGCAACTCATAATACACGACACCAAGCTGATCCCACCAAATACACAACAAGAGTTTTTTTCCATGAATATTTGGCTTAGCCGTAGATGTTGAAGCATGACCAGGGGATCCCCATGATTTCTTCCTTTTTGGATTATCATAATGGATGCATTTTTCATCACCAGTGACTATACGGAGCAGAAAACCCTTTCGTTTATGCCTGGCAAGCAGCATTTCACATGTGGAAAATTGGCATTCAAAGTTTCTCCGTGTCAGTTCATATGAATCCCAATTTCTTTGTTTTTGAATCATTCCCAATGATTTCAACCCATGTGAAATTGCTTGTTGAGTCACTCCTAATGTAAGTGCAAGTTCTTCTTGCGTTTGGCACGAATCTTGATCCAATAATACTTCCAATTCCGCGTCTTCGTACACTTTCGGCCTTCCGCTACGTTCTTTGTCTTCGATGTCAAATTCACCGTTCTTAAACTTTTGAAACCACTCACGACAACTTCTCTCACTTAAGGCAGCCTCACCATATGCTTCTACAAGCAATCGATGCGCCTCAGCTGCAGATTTCTTCAAATTGAAGAAGTAAATCAAAAGTTCCCGCAAATGACGCTTATTCGGCTCAAAACTTGACATTTTCGAACCCAAAAAAATATGTTATACTGATAAAAATTCACTAATATTTCAAGGTCATGTTGTTGACAGATGTCCAACCTTACGATAATGACATTTTACATCTGACAATTTTAACCATAACTTACTGGTGGCGCCAACTTTTGTCAAACGGCGGTGACTTATTTGTACACCCAATACATCTTGTGAATTTATTGTTAAAACTAATGTTTCATTCAATCGACCAGTCAATTTTATCATTTGTTTTTCAAATAAAACTTTGAGCAATACTCACAATGCTACTACGAGTAGGTGTAAATATTGATATAATTCATTCATGAAGTGTTAATAAATTTGTAGTATATAATTAATTGTAATAAATAATTCACTAGTTAGCTGTTAATAAAATTTAAATATAGAGCGATTGGTTACGTGTAAAAAGTTATAATAAATTGTTTTTGAAAAATTTCAATAAAATGTATTTTAACACACAAAAATCTTCATTTCCCCCTGCTTTTTAATCTCCCAATACACAACCCAACACATAACTTGTAATAAAATGAATGTTATTTAAACCCAAAAAAGTAATAAATTATATTTAAAACATCTGAGCTATCTGCAATATGAAATGGTCTCAAATTTTACGAGTCATTAAAAACTGAACACTTTAAGTACATTTAATAGTAACCTTATAAGAATCATGGCATGTAGCATCCCTTGGCTAGAATTCATCATATATTAGATAGATAGACAAGCTGGAGCCACATAATTCTTACAAAAAGGGATACAGTGCATTTCTCCTGTCAAATAAAACTGAAAATCCACCAATGGTTGCAAAAGTTGAACAGAAGGGTAATAAATGCATGACTATTAACCCTTAAATGCATCTGGACGCATATCTGCAACAGTTTATTCTGACATCTATAAATGTCAGTGGGAACTAAAATTAAATCTTTGAATTATTGATTTAGCTAAGATGTAAACTGATAATCATTTTTTAAACCATTTTTTTCGTCGAAATTTTCGTCAAACGGGGGACGCCGCACCACTGTCAAATAAGGTATTTTCAAAGTGAAATATTTTGAGTATTTTGTGACTTTTCGAAAAAAAAAAAATATTATCGGTTTCAAAATAAGGTAAGATTTGCAATGCTGCATATAATGTTACGAAATATTTGTAATAAAAAAAAATAACAAAGATAATTCATATGTGTAGATCATCATGCATTTACGCCATTTTGAATAATGGTTGCATAGTGAGGCGTTTTCCCATATATGTTCCAATAAATAGATTTTTATTGTATTACAGCATGGCAAAAAGAGACATTATACCAAATGAAAAGCTAGAGGAATATTTAAACCAAATTTTGGATAAGTCTACGTAAAACTTTGTTTACTCCTTACTGCATGATGATGCATTTCTGCAACATATGATTTATATTCAATAAAAAATGGAAAAAATGTATCGGGATTTTTAAAATTATTTTTCCCTTTATCTATAGGTTAATATGCACCATAATTATATTTTTTAAAGTGAATTAAAAAAATCATGCATTTAAGGGAAAAGATAAGGTTGCATGCTGACTCCATTCCTATTCATAATTGAAACAATATGACCACAAAGTGGTGATTTAGATATTGATCACAAACCAATTTTAATTTCAAATTTCCTGACAATGCAGTTCTCTTGAGAACCCTGAAGTAGTTTATTTACTATAGGATATAAAAACACTTTTCTTGGGTCAAAATTTCTCTATATGTTTGAGTCGATATCAAATGCAATTTTACCTGGAAATCATGAGGACTTCTTTAACACTATATCTTATGAAATTTCAATATGTTATTAGATACTCGTAGACATTGGCAATTTAAGATATTAATTATACTGGTGTTTTTGTGTGCCCGATTTTAAATCAGGATACACAAATAATATTTTGATTCTTTATCATTTTATGGATAGTCATATGAGCTCAGCCATACTCACTTAGAACAATTATAGATATGTTTAAACATAGAAATATGTCAAAATACTTAAGCTTTGAATTAAACAAAAATGAACTTATCCATTTTAGTGAGTTATGATTCAAAACATTGCTATAAAAACAGTATTACATTAATTTTCAGATCTGTGAGCATGTAATATATATTTTTCGAGTGGATTTAAAGTCAAATAACTTTTTAGTAACAAAAACAACCTGACATAGAAGAAAAGTAGGAACAATAATATAAGCTTTATAGTTACAAACTTCGAGTAATTTAAAAAATATATTCTACTTAAAGTAATTTAAAAAATATAAAATAAGAATAAATACTCCAGAGATAATAATTTTGAGATAAAAATAACAGAATTTTAACTTAAAATATTAGAATAAAAACAATGATACCTATAATTTGTTTGTTGAATTTGTCAAATCGGTACAGAAAAAATTACACCTTGAATCATATGAATCATACAGAAAATGAATTAACAGAAGAATTCAATTAGAAAAAAGACAATTTTTTGTGTATAATTTCTATTTATTTTATATATAATGTGTTAACATAATTCTTTGTACTAGAAGTGTATCGAATAAAATATTCTCATTGGAATCTGTTATTGAGGATAAATACATAATAATTAGTTGTCCTTAAACCTAAAATATTTACAAAGCACTTTCAATATAATATAATTTGTTAACTATATACTTCTTTTGGACTGAAAAAGTACTAAAATTATCCATATCAAAAACATCAACTGTTCTTTAGTACATTATTATGTATTAGGTAAATTTTCTGGCAGTGAGCTGTCTTATTTGGTTAAAATTAAGCGAAAACAAATGCTGACAATTAAAGTGGCTATATTAGATAAATACCATTTCTATTTGTATTCATAAAGGTCGAACTACAAAAAAAAACATTACTTTGAAAATATTGCATATAAACCTTGAAAATTTCATCTACCTAGGGGTGAATTTAAAGGCAAAACCCTGAAAAAAGCTAACAAGATGTCAACAGACACCGAAATTATTAAAACATCAAATAAAGTCTTCGTAATAAATATATACAAATGAAAATATGAACAAGGAGTTCATAGTCTTCTGCACCAATCACTGATAAGCATTTATCAAATGCTTAATTTTTCATTTTAAGTTAAAAAAAACATCAGAAGCACTGGTGTGAAAGAACCTATGGTGATGTTTCTACTTTCTTTGTGGTGTGATATAAAGAGCCTTATTGAAAAAAATTAGCAATGTAAGGCAAGAAAATTCACCCCAAAAATGTAGGACGAGAAATTTATTTTATATTAAATACTTTTATTTGATAAACTATCTATATACTTTCCATTAATAACTTTACTGCAGCTATACAATCTAATTTTTCAATAGTTAGTTAATACATATGTATATAAATATGAGGTTCTTTTATTGGTAATTTACAATAATTTGAAAACTATTCATAAATCTTTGAATTTTCTCCTATGAGGGCATGTACAATATTTTTTTTATCAATTAAAAAAAAACATATATTACTGAAAAAAATTGTACATTCCATATTATGTTACCTAAGTCTCAATAATTTGTGACATTTTTATTAAAACAACAGTAAAAATCTAAAAACCCTACTAATTTTTATTCTTTTAAATTTTATACTGAAAATTAAACTTCAAAAATTTTATAAAAATGGCCATGTATTTATTAAAAAGATTTCATTTCATGACATAAATTTATTAATTAACCGCATATTTTATTACAACAGGGAAGAGGAATTAAAAAATTATAAACTAATTTGTCAGCATGTATGAAAAGACTTAATATTTTAAATATTGTAAACATTGACTTTTTCTTTAATTTAGAATATGCGTTATTAATTGTTCGATGAGAAGAAAATATACGGGTATATTCGATATAAAGAAATAAATAACGTACATTAAAAAATATACAACCTAAATAAAGCAATGAGAGATTAAACTATTGAATTTGTTGAATACACAATATTTTCTTCACAAGTACAATGTTATTTTGCTATGTTTAACTATATTATTGAAGTGTAAAGCTTCAAAAGTTGCATGTAGATCACCTGGTTACACCACAGAATCTTTTCGTGTCCTGGAAAAATCAAAACCATTAAACTAATAATAAAAAAAAAAAATTTGAAATCAATTTTGTTAATTTAACGGGAAAATTGGAAGATTAAACTGCCTGTCCTGCAAAGTAAAAATATATCAAACGTTTTCAAGTTTCATTGTCCTGATCAGACGACAGATGTGTATATATAAAATATAAATATACATATACTACAGCTGTAGAAATATTATTATTATCATTATAGGCAAGCTAATGCTGATAAAATATACATCAAAATAAAATGGTATATGTCCTAGAAGAAAAACCAAGGAAATAAAAAAAACACTTCAAGAAGAAACAAAAACAGCACTTCCGAGTTTGTGTATAGGAATTTGTCTATTGACTTATTTTATAGATTTATTCTTTTCTTTGTATTTTTTTATGAAGCAGGAGCATTTATCACAGTATTTCCTCCTTTTTAATATAAAATATTTCAAATTATAGATCAAGAATTTTGGATTTATTTTTAGTAATATTTGTTTTTTTAATATTGATACAGGTTATATCGAATCACATGACAGGTTATATCCAACACACATTAAGAAAAAATACAATCATTTGAGATAATACTGAGAAACAAAAGTTTATGCTTTCTTATGAAGTGACTTAATTATATCTACTACTACTTTTAAGAAGCTCAATCTATTTATAGAGCCGTAGGAAATGAACATCTCCAAAAATTTATTTGATAAAGACCCATGTACAAGTAGGGATATTTTGAAAATAAGACACCGGAAAAAACCTTGTCTGCCAAGAATGTAAATTGGTTGAAAAATGGTCAGTCCATTGGGAAAGGTGACAGATTTTATTTTCGCATAACCAAAAGCGCCATCTGTGGATGAATAAATTAATTAACTAATGACATATTTCGACTATCTTCCATAAAAATTTCAAAGCGCTGGCATCCCTGGTTCATTCGTAATGATGTAACAATTAAGAGTACCTTCTGAGTCTCGGTTGAAAAAAGAAAAAAAAGGAGCAACGTGCCAACATTAAATTTTCTTTAAATTAGCTAAAAGTGCCCCAGAAACTTTTGAAATTATTCAAACTGTTTATGGTAGCGAAGCAAAAAGTCATAAGAACGTTTTTATGTGGTATGCAAGATTTTGTGATGGTAGAGAGAGTATTGAAGATGATCATCAGTCTGGACCATCATTGACAATGACAGTCGAAATGATCATTGTGCATCTACTAGGCTCATCGAGGAGCTCACTGGAATTCCTTAATCTACTGTCCATCTCATGTTAATGGAAAATTTGGGCATACGGTGGTTTGGGAAAAAAGTAGAGACTGCAGAGACATAAAAAGAGCGGCTGATATGGATCCAAACTTCATGTCAAGCACTGTAACAGGTGATGAAACATGGAGCTTTCAGTATGAGACTTACAAAGCGCCAGAGCTCAGAATGGAAGGGTCCACAGTGTCCGAAACTGACAAAAGTGTGCATGCAGAAGAGCCGAATCAAGACTGCTCACAGTTTTTCTTGATTCCAAAGGAATTTCCATAAGGAATTCACGCAAGAAGGTCAAATGGTGAACGTCAATGTGTACTTGGATGTTTTAAATTATTTATGGGCCAGGATTCTTCGAGTTCGACCCTAATACCGGCAACAAGGGGCATAGTCTTTGTTGCATGATAATTCACCAGCGCTCAAAAGCAAGATTGTACGCGATTTCTTGGCCAAAAAAGTATCCTTCACCTCCGTATTCGCTTGATTTGGCTCCATGTGACTTTGGGCTATTCCCGAAACTGAAATTGGTGAAGAAAAGAAAGCGCTTCGACACGATTTCAGACATCCAGAAGGCTTTAACCGCGATTCTGGAGGCAATTCCAAAGAATGAGTTTTAGGATTTCAAGATTCTGGAGGCAAGCTTCAGAAAATTTTACAACTGCTTCCAGTATTGTATTGGCTCACAAGGAGTGTATTTTAAATAAAAGGGTAAACTAAAAATAAACAATCTCTTGTATTTCATTTCCCATCAGTCACCTTTCCCTTTGGACAAACTGTATATTTGCGTAAAGATATAAGAATCTGTCCTGACACTCGGAAGTGACAACCAAGCATACTCAAAGAAAAATCCTAGGGTAGAGCTACGAACAATAAACACATTTCTTATTTATACAACAATTAAAAAAGTTACCAAATATAATTGTTATCCGTATGTGGGGCTCTCATGACTCCCACTCCTCCACCCAGACGCCTGTAGTTCATAGCCCCACAGAGACGCCACTGGTTAGATTCAGGATCAAATACTTCAATTGACTTGAGATAAGCTGTGCCATCAAAACCACCCACCGCATATAATTGGCCATTAACCACCGCTAGACCTACCTAAAATAAAACAGAACAATTAGAATAAGTATATATTAAAATGCAGCATTGATTATCTTTCATTGGAAACTTGAGAAATTAAGACCCTGGAAAATATATATGGCTGAATAAAATCAATGGGTACTGACGAGTCAAGTTCAATGAAAAAAACTATAAAATCTTTCAAAAGGAATCGAAAAACCTCACAAAACCCATGTTAACCCGCACTAATGAGGTCATATAGTCACAAATTGACATTGATTTCCATGGAATTATTTTACATATAATATGTTAACATAATATTTTGTAATAGAAGTGTATTGAATAAAATATTCTCATTGGAATCTGTTATTGAGGATAAATACATAATAATTACATTGTAATTTGTTGTATCACACTGTTTATTACACTTTTTGTAACGGTATAACCCTACCGGTTTCAAGGCTTTCACCTCATCATCAGGGGATCACAATTGTGCTCCCCTGATGATGAGGTGAAAGCCATGAAACCGGTAGGGTTACACCGTTACAAAAAGTGTAATAAACAGTGTTTGATACAACAAATTACAATGTCTTTAAACCTCCACAATGTTAATGCCTTAACTATAAATAATACATAATAAGTAATTCTTAAATGTAAAATATTTATTATGGTTTATAAACTGTAGTTTATTATAAACTCCTAAAATAAGGTAATTTCTCAATAGAGACAGAGAAAGCCAAAATGTTAAAGTTGAAAGATTCAGGTGGGTAGACTATGTGTTTCAGTAAGCCCTGAAAAAGTGTAATGCAAGAATCCGAGTTAGAGCACCATTGAGGAGTGTCTGCTCTCTAAATGGGGCCACATAAATTAGCCTTTTATTATTATTAAAAAAATAATAGACAAAAATGTTACCCCACTACGACGAGATGTCATGGCTACTATTGGACTCCAAGTGTTAGTGTGGGGATTATATCTCTCCGCACTTGACAACTCCATACAATCGTCACGGCCACCAACAGCGTAGATCAGATTGTTGAATACCGCACATCCCAAGTGCTTGCGACGAGTAGACATCGGACTCACCACTGACCACTTGTTTTGTCTATAAAAGATGTTATCAATATAAATATAATTAACAGATATAACATACCCAATATTCACTTGAGTCCTCCTTTATAAATAAGGCAGTCATCTTTTTATCCTTTCAAATTATGTAATTGAAATTTTTTGTATTGTTTTTTTTTAAATATCACAATATTGTATTGTAAATATTAGACGTTAAGATTATGGCTTATTCCCATTTGGCATTTTTTCCCAACCAATAGAAAACTAGACTAGAGCCGCTTTTTATAGATGCGATAGGAAACAATCTCGAAAAATTTAATGTTACCGTTTTAACAAATAGCTTGGTTCAGCTGTCTTGATAAAAAAAATCACATTGATGACAATACGAGTATATTGTCATCATTGTCCAATCAACTCATTTTTTAATTATTGAACATTGATTGATTTTTTTTTGGTTGGGAATATCATTATCCAATTAATCAAATTGTAAGCCTTGAGCTTTTCATTTTATCTGCTGTACTGTATTCCTCACACTGAGTATAATAGAAACACTGTTCGGATTTGGCAATGAGTACCACATTCTTGTTGAAAATGTAGTTGAGACATATGTATACTCGGTAAAATCCTTTCAATAGACTAATTAATTTAAACTTCTTGAGAGAATAGTACTTGATACGGTGTACATTACAATAGATTTTTTTCAGAGTAAAAAATATCTTAGGCTTCCCTGTCAATATATTTTTGTTATAGTGAGCCAAGAAGGGGTATCATTAGAGAAATCTTAAAGTGAAAACTATAATTTTAAATGTATACATACATACCATCATACCATTTCCTTGTTGGGGTAAGACTTTCCTATCTCGATGCACATATTTCGACTCTTCTACATCCATACACCTTCTCAAACAACTCTTAAGATTTCTTTGATTTTCAACATTTTCTTATTTCAAAATGTCATTATTCCCTTGATCCAACCATACTTTCCTTAGTCTTCCTCCAGCACACCTTCCACTTACATTTGCACTATACATTTCTTTGTTAGTCTTTCTTCACTTATTCATTCTACGTGCCCAAACCATCTCAGAATGTTCTTCATCTTACTCAACACATCAGCCTTAAGTTCACATTCATCCCTAATCACTTCATTTCATGACATTGGACCTACAAACTAGATATCCCTAGTCAAATAATATACACCACCACCGGTAATGATTAAACAAGCCTTATGTGAAAACCACAACTGAATCTTTTTTTAAAATCTGATACCCGCAACCTTAGCCACAGAGGTTATCAAGTTTTGTTTTTGAATCTGCAAAATGAGATCTAGTTTTATTTTTAAATTGGTTTATCCATTGAATATTTATATTTTAAAGTTATAAATTATTTATTGTGAAACATGTTTTCGAGTACTTGGATCAAGTTTTGTTATTTTTATCAAACATCACCTTATAAAAAAATATTTATCGTAGACCCAGTTATTGATATTGAACGCTTTTAGATAAAGCTTGATCTCACCCGGTAAGAATAACATGTTACTTATATTGCTTGAGTTCACTATACTAACAGGCGGTGTGTATTTCTAAGTTGATAAAGTTCTTTATTGTTTGTAAAGAGACAACATTGCTATACTCTTACAAATACAATACAAAATTGATGGTTTTTGAATAGTAAAATTTTACCTCGGATCATATCTTTCAACAGTGTTCAAAGGGCATTGTCCATCAGAACCACCAATGGCGTAAAGGTAGCCACCAAGCACAGCCACTGCCACTCCCAGTCTTCTGGTGGTCATAGCGCTTACTTTACACCATTTGTTTTCTTTAGGATCATACCTGAAAATTTATATTAAAATCTTATAACAAACATATCCAAGTATAACAAAAAAAAAAGCAAAGGAAAGTCTAAAATGATCAATGAGGCACCAGGTATTGTTAATTTGATCCTTTTGGGTTTAAAACGCCCAAAAATATTTTTCACCTTTCTGATTTGATGTGAATTTATCAAAAAATACACCATTTTTTAATTACTGCACACTTTTTATCAAAATTCTACTGGTCATGTATAGATTGAAATTCGAATATTTATTGTCAGATGACAATTTGATTGAATTAAAAATGTCAAAAATGTTTTTTGATCAACTGCCACATAAAAACTACTCTCTCACACAATTAATTTTAAATTAAAATCAGAGTAATTACTAATAGAACTCTATAATAAAATATTATGAGAGAAATAAACAATTATTATTTTATCCTATGTTTCTAAATACAGGTTGTTCTCAATATCCAAGATATTAAGTATCTCTGTTATAATTTAGTTTTAATCCATAAAATGTTAATTAGTCACAGTAGTATACTAGGTTAGTCAAAAAGTTTTGAAAGCGGAAATGAAAATACATTTTTTTTGGGGGGAAATCACTTTTATTGCTCAGTATAGTCTCCCATAAGATCAATACACTTGGTCCAACGATCTTCCAACTTTGTTGTCCCATCACGGAAGTGACTTTCTGGAAGGCCTGCAAAATACTCCTCTACGACGGCTATAACCTCTTCGTTTGATGAAAAATGCTTTCCACGAAGGAATTTTTTGAGGTGTGAGAACAGCCAGAAGTCAGAGGGAGTTAAATCTGGCAAATAGGGTGGATGCTGCAACAATTCGTACCCCAATTCACTGATTTTCGCGATGGTTTTTTGAGCTGTGTGAGCAGGTGCATTGTCTTGATGAAAAATGTTTTTTTTTCTGCAAACCGGGTCTTTTTTCACAATTTTTTTCATCCAACTGGTCCAAAAGGTCACAATAATAATCAGAGTTGATTGTCTTACCAGTTTGGAGATAATCTATCAATAAAATTCCTTTTGCATCCCAAAAAACTGACGCTAACACGTTCTTGTCTTGTCCAATTTCTGGACACGAACTCGCTTCGGAGCCAAAGTGCCTGGTTCACACCACTCCTTAGCCTCTAGTTTTGATTCAGGAACATGGTGGTAGACCCAAGTCTCATCCATAGTGATGAATCGACGCAGAAAATCCTTTTTATCCTTTCGAAATTGCTCCAAATGTTGCTCGGAAAGTCTCATTCGAACGTGTTTTTGTTGCATTGTGAGCAAATGCGGCACCCATTGTGCACACAGTTTTTTGAAACCCAAAACTTCAGCCAAAATATGCCATGTTGTTCCATGTGAGATGCCTATGGTATCAGCTATCACATCCACAGTCGATCGATGATCTTCCAAAACCATATCCTGTATTTTCGCTATGATTTCTGGTGTTGATGCACTTTTTGGACGTCCGAGCGTGGATCGTCTTCAACGCTTGTACGGCCACGCTTAAACTCCAAAAGCCATCAGTGAACGGTTGGAAATGAAGGAGAAGACTCCTTTAATACTTTCACCATCTTTGCATGGATCTCAGTAGCCGATAAACCTTCCAAAACAAAGAATTTAATCACTGCACGATATTCGGATTTTTCCATTGTTAAAAAATACACTGACACGTCAACTTCAAATGGCTTGTAAACAAAGAATGAATTGACAGATCGAAATGAAATTTTGAGTACGTTCTTATGGAAGATGAAATATTAAAATGGCGTAGAAATTTTGGTTTTCTACTGCTCCATAGATGTCGCTTTCAAAACTTTTTGACTAACCTAGTATAAGCTTGGAACACCAAGTATTGAGTCCAGTTCACAAATGCTTTAATAGAGGGAAATAGGTTTGCTTGAGAATCATGCAGTCAAAAATAAAATCCTAAAACATTAACTATTCAGTAAGTAAAATATTCTATAAAATGTATTTACATTTGATGTTTCATACATACATACCATCATGCCATTTTTTTGTTGGGGTAGGTAGGCAGAGAGGACAGAGTGCCCGACTTTCCTATCTCGATACGCATCCTTAGCTTCTTCTATGACTTTCCTATCTCGACACACATCCTTAGCTTCATCTACACCATCTCATACAACTATGATTTCTCTGACTTTCTACATTTCCTTCTTTCAGAATATCATTCACGTAATCTAACCATACTTCCTTGGCCTTCCTCTCATACGCCTTCCAATCACATCTGCACTCTATATACAGTCAACTCCAGTTATAGTGAACTAAGTTTTAGTGACCCTTTGGCTAAAGTGAACCAAAATCTACTAGTTTTTGTTCACTATAACATAGGTTTTTACCATACACATTTGATATATGGGGTTGGGACAGAAAACTTTGGTTCACTATAGCCGAAGGTTCACTAAAACCGAGTTCACTTTAAACGGAGTTGACTGTATTTGTTTTGTTAGTCTTTCTTTATTCATTCATTTCACATGCCCAAACCCTCTCAGCGTGTTCTTCTTCATCTTACTTGATACATCAATCTTAACACATCGATCAATAAATCCCGGAACTAACCAACAGATGGCGCCTCAAATAACAAATCCATACCATTCTCAGTTAGTACCAGCCTTTAGAAGTTACGTGTCTAACTTTCATGACATTCCGACATTGTGTCATTGAGTTATAGTGGTTTCAGTGACGCTACTTTTGCTATTTTCAAAATAATGGAAAAAACCAAATTTCGTGTGTTGATAAAACATTGCTTTTTAACACATTGTTTGCGGGAAACGATAAAACTCGTTCTATCCCGTTTTATAGTAGAGAGCGGGAGACGAGTTTACTCGTTTTGGTTTGCCAAGTGGTGGTATGCGGGAAACTTGTAAACACGGTCGCCAAATGGGGTGGGAACTGCGCGTTATCTATTGTAAGGGGTACCTAACGCATCTACCTGTTGATACAATGAGGTTGGGTGATAACAACACAAAAGGCAAAATAAAAGCGGTTATGTTTACAAAAAAATATGTTTCAATGATAACAAATCGGGATCTTGTTTTAGCATTGTTGATCGTTTCTCTAGTGACTCCAGTGTACTGCTTTCGTTCGGAAGTCTTAGTATCGTGTTTCTGAGTTCATTCTGCTTTTACGTATTTTATTTTGTTTTGAATTATCGAATTTTCGTAGAAAATACCTAACTATCGTGGTGTATTTGTTCAAAAACTTTTTTTACTTCGCCACTTTTTACTGCCACTGTTTTTTTTTGTGATAAACTATTTTTGAAAGTTAATTTTATTGTCCCTGAACATGAATCAGGATGCAAACGAGAGTGATGATGAATTGTTTGCTGACAATTTATCTAATTATTCCTGCCAAAGCGACATAGAAGATTTTTCCGATTCCGAGGATGACGATGATAGTGAAGAAGATATTATTCCTCTGCCATCAACTTTTTCCCGAAGACGAATTTATAAGATTCTTATAAGATTCTTATAAGATCTATTGAAAATTTCGTAATTATATTGTAATTTTATGTGAATAAAATAATTTTGATGGTGAAAGAGTATTTTTTTCTATGTTTACCTAGAATGTAGTAATTTTGTGTGAGTAAAAAATAGAGCAACCCATATTTTGCATAATAAAGATATAGATAGTTTTATTTTTAGTAAGATACAAAAAGTTTTTCGAAAAAATACTAATTAGTTTGAGAGATATGGTTTTTTTACGAAAGTCTAATTTTGGCGCAAAAAAGTCTAAAAGTACCCGCATTGCGTCATCACTTGTCGCGAAAAGTACCCGATTACAATGTGTTAATGGGAAAAAATACCGTTCTAACTCAGCAATGGTTTGAAAAGTGTTATCCGGGCTCTGCTCAGTCGAAAATAACAATTTGTCGGTGGTATGCTGATTTCAAACGCGGTCGTACAGACACAAATGATGCTGAACGCTCTGGTCGTCCAAATGAGGCTGTTACACCAGAAAACATACAAAAAAAACTCAAAATCGTGATGAAAAATCGCAAAGTAAAGTTGCGTGAGATAGCTGACATCCTGAAGATATTATTTGGTAGTGTTTACATTATTTTGCATGAACATTTGGTCATGAAAAAGCTTTTTTCGAAATGGATGCTGTGTTTGCTCACAATGGAACAGAAACAACAACGCATCAATGATTCAGAGCGCTGTTTGGCACTGTTCACGCGAAATAAACAGGAGTTTTTGCGTCGGTATGTGACAATGGATGAAACTTGGATCCACCATTATACTCCGGAATCAAATCGGCAGTCAGCTGAGTGGAGAGCAGCCGGTGAAAGTCGTCCGATGCGACCAAAAACTCAACAGACGGCCGGGAAGGTTATGGCCTCTGTATTTTGGGATGCATATGGTATAATATTCATCGATCACCTTGAAAAGGCAAAACCATCAATAGCGAATATTACATAGCGTTATTGGAGCGTTTGAAGGCAGAAATTGCAAAAAAAACGGTCCCATATGAAGAAGAAAAAGTTCTCTTTTATCAGGATAATGCACCGTGTCACAAGTCGATGGTAACGGTGGCCAAATTGCACGAGTTGAACTTCGAATTGCTTCCACACCCACCGTATTCTCCAGATTTGGCCCCCAGCGACTATTGGCTGTTCGCAGACCTCAAAAAGATGCTCCAGGGAAAGTGATTTGGCTCCAATGAAGAAGTGATTGCCGTAACTAACGCCTATTTTGAAACCAAAGAAAAATCGTTCTACACGGCTGGCATAAAAAAGTTAGGAAAGCGTTGGAATGAATGTATCGCTCTTGAAGGAGACTATGTTGATGAATAAAGAAGAATTTTGGCAAACAAATGTTGTTTTAGTAGTTAGTCCTAGGCCTTATTGATCGATGTGTTAAGTTCACATACATACCTAATCACTTCATTCCGCATTTTGTCATACATTGTCACTCCATGTATTCTTCTCAATGGACTTATTTCCATAACATTTATTCGGCTCCTCTCAGTCTTTTCTATGTCCACGTATCACTCCCATACGTTAAAGTAAGCACCAAAATACTATTGTGGACTATCATCTTAGTAGATGTGCTGCCCGGTTTGAAGTTTTATTATTTTTCTTTATGAGTTTTGTGAGATGGTTTGAGCGTGTAGAACAAATGAATGAATAAAGATTGACAAAGCAAATATATAGTGCAAATGTGAGTGGAAGGCATGAGATTAAAGACCAAGAAAATAAAGTGGATCAAGTGAATGATATTTTGAAAGGAAAAGTAGCAAGTCAGAGAAATCATAGAAATTGTATGAGGTGTATGAATGTATAAGAGGCTAAGGATATGTGTCGAGATAGGAGAGTCTGGCCCTCTATCGTCTCTGCCTACTCTGACAAGGAAATTATACGATCAAATCAATTTATATTTAGAATACCAAAAATGTCATAAACATGTTTGATTCAGGCTACAATTTCAATACATTGCACATCTACCAGAAATAGGAAATTCAAGCACAAACTATGAAAAAAATTAATTACTTTTCAACATGGTTAAGACATTGAACCCCATCTTGTCCACCCACTGCATAGAGAGCTCCGTCCAAAACTGCTACACCCACTGATGTACGACATGAAGTTGTTGGGGCCACTTCACTACACCACTGGTTTGTTTGAGGATCATATCTAAAAATTAATTTAATAAAATCATGTAATCATTATAATTAGATTAATAACGAATAAAGCAGTAATAAAAATGTATTTTTTTAAATATTTTTTACTTTGACATTTAAAAAAAACATTTTTCTGACATTTCAGCACTCAAGATCTAGGGCAGAGTTGTATGACTGCAAAATTCATTGAACAGCTCCTAATACAACAGCAGAAAGATCTTTGACAGTAAATCACCCAGGACATGTTGGAAACTACCAACAATACATATTACCTTAAATAGGTCATCACCGGCAATGAATCATGTATCTATGACCATGAAACTATGACCCTGAGACAAAAGTCAAGACTCAGTGTAAAACGTCAGAAGTAGAAAGACACACTATTTTCTTTAACCGCAAATGTGTTGTTCCCCATGAATAAGCACTGAACAAGGAGTACAACTACCTAGGAATTTGAAGATTGAAAGATACCAATCTCCGTGTTCTCTCATCTCTGGGAAAATGAAGACTAGCCGATTACCACAAAATACATCCACCTATTCATCTAGAATTTATTGACTAAATACTGCATTACACAAGTCTATCAGCCATTGTACAGCCCTAATATGATTCCCTACGATTTCTGACTGTTCCTAAAACTGAAATTTTCCTTAAAAGGAAAGAGATTTAAGGACATGGGACAAATCAAACAAAATACTACGAAGCAGCTACAGGCTACATTAAAAACTGACTTTGAAAATTTTTGAAAGTCGAAAGAAAACTTGAATAAGAATGTGATTTCCCAAGAGTAGGTATTTTGAAGAAGACTGAGGCGCCGTTGCTCAAGGACAGCTTTTTATTTTTAGTATATTTATATACGAGGGTCATCCAGAAAGTAAGCTTACAACATTTATGTAGGATTGAAAAATGTTTGTATTTAATTGAAATTCACAGGATACTTCACAAATATATTAAACTATTTTTCAACGTAATTGCCGTCGAGATCTAGACATTTCTGTAGTCGGGGCACCAGCTTTTGTATGCCAGTGTCATAGACCTCTGCCGCAAGCTCTTTCAGCCACTTCTTCACAGCTTCCTCGACCTCCTGATCGTTGGAAAATTGTTGGAGTGTAGTGACACATCCACGTCTCCTCCCCCGTCACGATAGTCTAGAAAACCTTCTCCCTCCTGTGCAAAACAATCCAAAAATTCACGCGCGGCGGTCATGTGATATTGACGGTGCTCTGGTGTGAGCATTCTGGGCACCCATCTCGCACACAGCTTCTTGTAACCAAGATTTTCCGACACAATATCACCAAGGAGACTTTGAAAAATGTCAGGAAATTCTTCGTGAAGGTCGTCAAGCGTCACACGGCGGTCATTTCGCACATGTTCTTCAATTTTTTGCACAAATTTGTCAGAAATCACTGCCTTGCCTCATCGTATCAGTACAGCCTTCTCTGAACAGCCTTACCCACTTCGTGACATGTTATCAACTCATCACATCATACCATAAACTTCCACGAGCTTCCAATGAATATTCGCGACGTGTTCTACAAAATCAAAAAACGGATGACCGTGCGGATCTCGCACAGACGAGGTGGCGGGAGCGTGTGACGACCTCTCCATCGGAAGAATTTACTGTGACTGAACAAAATGGCCGACAAACACGCGGGACCAAACAAACTGACCGTTAGGATCCCCCCTACACGCCAGATGCGCCAACTTCGAAACAAAAAATTTCCCCCGGCCTCAGGAACCCTTGTAACCTTACTTTCTAGATGACCCTTGTAGTAATTTACTAAGCTTCACCCACAGTTTATTGTATAGTGAAACAGCTGTCAGTAATTTAATGTAAATATATAAAGCTATCAAAAATGTTTAATTGATTTTCTTTTAAATCTTTTCACTATAAACTTACCGTTCAATACTATTAAGATAACTTTGTCCATCATGGCCACCAACAGCATATAAGAGATCATTTAGTACAGCTACTCCCACTCCGCATCTTCTTTTAGACATAGGTGCCACCATCTTCCATTCTGATGTTTGGGGATCGAACCTCTCTACTGAAGCTATTGCATCGCCAGAACACCATCCTCCAACAGCAAATAACACCTCTCCTAGAAAATTTATTAAAAATTTATTACGTTTTCAAAGGATCTTTTGTTGCTGTTGATTTAAAAACAAAAGTACATACATAATTATATAATATTAAATAAATAAACATTATTTTTACACATTCAGTACAAAAAAGTCTACTGATGTTCATATAAACTATTGTTGGGTATTCAAAACGCCCATTGCCATTCTATTGCAAATTTATTTGTAAGACAATTATACCTGTTCTCACTTTTTACTATTTTTTAAGAATAAATATAGGCAATTTTTTTAAAACCGCCATGATTTTAAAATAAATGTGAAAAAAACTAAATAAATTCAAAACAAATAAATAAAAACGGTATTTACTAAATCACAAACTCTCTAATTTAAAAAGAAATGTGTTCTTTTCTAAGATTTGACTTTCATTTGATTTTTTCATATCAATTATATCTAAAAAAAACTGAATAAATGAAAAACAAATATAAGAATATCACAATGTTGATAAGAAAAGGTAATATTTTGAATCATAAACAAACAAGGCTACCACAATGGTAGAATTGAAACAAATAAGGAAGATGACATAATGTAGATTGATCAGCACATAATAAATATTTAAGGATTTTACTTATAAATTTTTAAAAAGATATACAATGTTTTAAACTTTCCTCATAACAGCTCTAAAGTATATGTGTTTTCAACAATGTCCCATGTGGGGTTTTCCTCAGTTTTCTTCCACCGCATACACAATACAAATCTGTCATTCTGTCTACATTCATCCTCTCCACACGAACAAACCATCTATCTAAACATAACTTCCTTTATCTTATGACATCCTATTTCATCATGCGTCAATTTTTATGTCCTCATTTCTTCACCTTTCACTCATTAACTTACAACAAATCTTCCTTAACGCACATATCTCCTGCTAAATCCATGTTTCGTTTGCATACATCTAGATTAGCACCAATAAACTTTTGTTTCTTATCATTTTTGCTTTGTTTTGATATGGCACAGTTATTGTTTATGATGTTTATAAAACAATTAAATTTATTGCAGTTTACTTGATAAAACCAGTGTTAAAACTACTTTGAAAAAGTAGCATTGTTACAGCCTAATATAGCATACTACTTAACTTTACAAAATAAAATATAGTAATGGAAATACTTTACTACTCTTAGGGCGAAATGTGCTGCTAAACTTCTCATGAAAATATAACACACTGAATAATGAAAATAATGTTCGTGTGAGTCAAGTCATAAATTAATATGATTTTTCTCAAAAAATACAAATGCAAAAAGACAGCTTCAGATGGGTATTCATTTCTGAATACTTTCTTTGAATATCAATTTCTGAATAATCCAAAAGAGATTTTTATTCATAGTTTCCATTTAAAAACTTGAATTTTAGCAATATAAAAATAATAACCTCTTCTAGTTGGTTTCCTAGGTCTAGTCCGAGGTCCCTGCATGAGTGGTCTTTCTTGTGGAAGAAGCAGATAATTTTTAGCCTCGTCTACTAAATCTCTGCATTCTTCATCAGATCTAACAAGTAGGTCTGAACTAACAGTCCCTACTAAAAACTTTGGACTCAAAAGAGGAAGCCGAACATGCTGTAATACCTATAACACACATATAAGATATCAATTACTAAAAGTTAAACTCCAAAATATCCTATTAGATCATCATATTAATTTACAAAATCGGAAATAATATTATTTTTTCAGACTACAATTTTTTTAATAAAATAAATAATTGACAACATCCATGACCTAGTTGGTAAAACACTTGACTTCCACCCGGGGTTTTTAGGTTCAATTCGTGATGGTATCCGATTTTATTTTTTTTTAAATCTCAGTCTGGTAAGAGTTTATCTGGATACAATACTTACGAGCGCTAGACATGTGCTTGTGATGTTTCTTCTTCGCGGGATAGTAAAGCAGTACATATGGGGACAGACATTGAGTTACAAGCCTACTAAAATGTTTCTAAGCCAAAACACTTGGTGAATCCCCCCTAAAGATAATGTGAGGGGCTGAATGAATGGGGCCAAAGATAATATCACACTCTTCAATATGTCTGAATCACTAAGGATATGTTGAAAGGTACCATATGAATAAATGTAGTTTAGTAATAATTTTTTTCAAGTACCAGAAAGGATAAACAATAATTAATAATATTTGTTTTTGTTTTCGCAAAAATATTGTATAATTGGTTCGATATATTTTATTAAAAATATAGAAGACAATTTTGAACATTCTAAACAGAGTATTTATGTAAAACTAGGAAGTAATGGAAATAAACTGCTATTTTAAATAAATATATTGGATTTTGTGTGTGAAATTAGGAAGTAATGAATATAAATAAATAACTATTAAAATCAATATACATACTGGACTTTCGATACAATTTTCTTTGCCCCAAAATTTCCTAGTAGTTTTGTCGTGTTTGCTGGAGTAGTTTGAAACATCTTTATCAGTTTGTTTACCTTTTTGAGCATTGAATATTTATGCATATGAAATGTGTAATATAGAAATTCCCAACACAGATTTACTTAAGATATATATTTTAATATTGTCAGTCTAAAATATTTATCTTAAATAGTAATAGTATATGTTTATATAATAATTTAAAATTTATTTGTAGAAAAAAAATGTAAGTTTCGAATATTGAAATCCTTCGGCATTGGATTAATTGTATTATGTTACACTAGGAAAACCTGGTGAGTTATTGCCATATGACAATTTCTTCTTCCAAAAAATCTGAGACATTTTTCATTTGGGTTTTACAGGGGATTGGAAACAAAACCCTCAATTTGAAAGTCAAGTTTACCACCAATTAGGGTCCATAATTTTTAATATGTCAAGTTATGAATTCAACTGTTTATAAACATCCCAATAATAATCACTTAGACTGAGGATTTACTTACTTGCGCTAGATGTTGCCGCCTCTCAGCAACGTTATATTTTACCCATGACATTACTGAATTAAATGTCTGTTCTTCATTTCTGACATTCAATTCATCTGATGAGATTATATCCACTAATTGTCCTACAGGTAACAGGAGAAATTCTTCACTCTCCATTACCTAGAAAAAACATAAAAATATGAATTAGTTAATGGGTATTAAAATAACTGAAACAAAAGAAGACAAAGTGATAAGTTAAGAAAAGTTAAATAACACCAGCTGCTTGATAATTATGTTTATGATCAGGATAAGAAAATGAAAATAAATAAATATGTTTAAAAGAAACAAGCAAAAAAATTACGGAAAAACATAATACGAGGGTTAATTGAAAGTTTCACAGCCTTAACATGAAGTTTCCAATTTTGCTTACATGTAATATTGTCATTTTGTAGTGGCAACGTTTATCTGTTTAATGTCAATCATTTACATTAATTTCTTTTCATTTGGCTGAACTTTCCATTGTGCGTGTCAGCGTAATTTTGCAAAATCGACTAAATTCAACAGAGAGTATTAAGTATCTTCACATAAAGGGGATGACTTGGAAACAATCCATGATGACATACAAGTCATTGGGATCATCATGTCCATCTTAAACAAGTGGACAGCTGAATTCAAACACGGTCGGGCTCTTACAGTGGAAGGCCTTCGACATACTCCACTAAGGAAAACATTGACAAAATATGCGACATGATAATGGGTGATCCAAGATTGAAGGTTCAAGAGACAGTTGCTATGCATTTTGTATAAATAAATTAGTATACAACATTATTGCAAATAGATTGGGGTTTTCAAAAGTGTCTACAAGATAGATGCCAAAGCTTTTAACAGTCGAATATAAGTGTACTTGTCTCACTCTTTTGAGATAGTGGAAAGTTTTTGAAAGAAATTAAATAACAGTTGAAACAATGAAAACGTTTTGGATCTCCAACCCAAAAATAGGTTCAGGTGATTCTGTCAACCAAAAAAGTGAATGCATCTGTTTTTTTGGGGTGCAAAGAGGGTCAATATGACATATTACCTAGTAAACAGTAAAGTCTGAACATTACATTTTGGAGAAGAAATAAATAGTAAAAGGCCAGATATGCTATAAAAAACCGTGTTATACCACTAGGACAACATCCGTATTCACATGTCGGCACAATCAATAACTAAAATTAATCAATCTGATTTCTAATTGCTTCCGCATCTGTTGATGGTTGGCACTTTATTTCCATAAACTCAAGACTCATCAGTCTTGGAATACGTCCTTCTAAATTCAATCTCTCCTAAACTTTTGCCTTCTCTACTACACCACCATGTTGCTTGTAGACAACCTTCTGTTGGTAGTTAATGTTTTGATGACACAGCTTAGTTCATGTATATCATATGGCCTTACCTTGTCTACAGTGACTTTTAGAGAGAGTTCTTCTTATTTCTTACCTCCATAAAATTGTGCTGTGTGAATTTATCAGCTATACGAAGTAGTTCTCTACAAGAATGAGTATCAGCAAAAGCTCTGATCCCGAGGCAATTTGTTGGATCAAGTTGTCTTTTGAGGAACTCACAGCAAATATCCTGGAAGAAAAATCAAATGCATTAGGAATATATGTAAACCATGTACCAAAAAATATGAAAACATTTTTTAGTAATATAATTTCAGTTACATATATAAATTAGTAATTTGTGTTATCCAAGAAAAAAAATCTAACTCTAAATAACAAAGTATGGATGCATAGTTTAAGCACTGAACTTCTGTAGGTCACAGATTTCCAACCTACACTGTCCTACTCCCCTTGAATTTAACAGGAATTTTTACACTTAGTTTTTGAGGAAATATATTTATTTATTTAACTACTATAATTTAAAAAAAACATTACTTATTATCTAATATATGCAGATGATAATATTTCATCTCAAACGCTCGCATGTAATTTCAGGTTCGATTCCTGATGAAACCCAAAAAAGGATCCTAGTATGGTTTTTCGAATAAGGCCTACATCTTTTTGGTTAATTTGAAGAAATTTCTAAGCATTAAGACCGCCAAGATGTAACATATATAATGGAAGTTAAATACAAAGCATCTGGACTTTTCATTGTATATTTGTGTTATGATAAGGATAGAGTATTGTTGAAGTGAAAAAAAAATGTGACTGTTAATTCTCAAATGTAAAATGATTTTTTTTAAACTAAAAGAGTAAAAAAAAACAATACAATTAGGATTTCAGCATTTGTTCAAAATAAACAATATCCTTTCAGGTATACAGAATCATACCAAACCCAATAAAATTTATTTCCTCAAAAAATTAAATAGTGAGTATAGTAGAGGAGGGTTTGCGGTTATTTTTTTAGCAGAATATTCTAGAATTATATTTATAAGTATGATATTTGTTTTATTTTTTTTGCTATAGTCTTAATCTTGGAAAATTTTAATGTGATATATGAAATTAAATTAAAATCGCATGGCCTGAGAAAGTTCATTTCAATTACAGGCATCGAAAAATGCTTCAAGAGCATTGTACATTAATTTATTATCAAGAATATCTTGAGCTATTTGAATTAAATTGTAAAACTCATGAAAATATTTTTCCCCTACTTGTATTTCAGCAAGTTGAAGAAGGCAAGCTGCAGGTAATAAAGTTTGTACATTTCCCTCTTCTACCATAATGTGCGAAGTATAACAGAAATCGATCAATAATTCCATAGCATTCTCGTCTATGTCTCTTATTGTGACTTCCGTTTGCCTAGATTCAGCAAGTTCCCCAGTAAACATGGCTCTGAAGTACGGACTACAAGCTGATAGTATAACCCTGAAATATAAAATTAATTATACATCAATTTGGCACCACATAAATAAGGACAATATCTTTAATCAAAATTACTGCACATTACTCATTCTAAGTTACCATTTTTACAATTTTCAGGAAATGTTAATTTATAAAACTTTTGAGTATTAAAGTGCATGATTATAACATATCGATCAATAAGTCCCGGGACTAACCAACAGATGGCGCATCTAATAACAAATCCATACCATTCTCAGTTAGTACCAACCTTTAGAAGTTACATGTCAAACTTTCATGACATTCCGACATTGAGTTACAGTGGTTTTAGTGACGCTACTTTTGCTATTTTCAAAACAATGGAAAAAACCGAATCTCGTGTGTTGATAAAACATTGCTTTTTAATGGGAAAAAATACCGTTCAAACTCAGCAATGGCTTGAAAAGTGTTATTCGGGCTCTGCTCCGTTGAAAAAACCATTTATAGGTGGTATGCTGATTTCAAACGCGGTCGTACAGACACAAATGATGCTGAACGCTCTGGTCGTCCAAATGAGGCTGTTACACCAGAAAACATACAAAAAAAAACTCAAAATCGTGATAGAAAATCGCAAAGTAAAGTTGAGTGAGATAGCTGACATCCTGAAGATATCATTTGGTAGTGTTTACACTATTTTGCATGAACATTTGGTCATGAAAAAGCTTTTTTCGAAATGGATGCTGTGTTTGCTCACAATGGAACAGAAACAACAACGCATAGATGATTCAGAGCGCTGTTTGGCACTGTTTACGCAAAATAAACAGGAGTTTTTGCATCGGTATGTGACAATGGATGAAACTTGGATCCACCACTATACTCCGGAATCAAATCGGCAGTCAGCTGAGTGGAGAGCAGCCGGTGAAAGTTGTCTGAAGCAACCAAAAACTCAACAGTCGGCCGGGAAGGTTATGGCCTCCGTATTTTGGGATGCGCATGGTATATGTAATATTCATCGATCACCTTGAAAAGAGAAAAACCATCAATAGCGAATATTAAATAGCATTATTGGAGCGTTTGAAGGCAGAAATTGCAAAAAAAACGGCCCCATATGAAGAACAAAATAGTTCTCTTTCATCAGGACAATGCACCATGTCACAAGTCCATGGTAACGATGGTCAAATTGCATGAGTTGAACTTCGAATTGCTTCCGCACCCACCGTATTCTCCAGATTTGGCCCCCAGCGACTATTGGCTGTTCGCAGACCTCAAAAAGATGCTCCAGGGAAAGAGATTTGGCTCCAATGAAGAAGTGATTGCCGAAACTAATGCTTATTTTGAAACCAAAGATAAATCGTTCTACACGGCTGGCATAGAAAAGTTAGGAAAGCATTGGAATGAATGTGTCGCTCTTGAAGGAGACTATGTTGATGAATAAAGAAGAATTTTGGCAAACAAATGTTGTTTTAGTAGTTAATCCCAGGACTTATTGATCGATGTGTTACGATTTGCACATTCGACTTTAATGCAAGAAGTTGTCAGTTGAAAACCCCTTGAATAACACAAGCATTTCTTCCACCTACTTTTCAGCCGAGATATAATGATTTAATTTTTTTTTCAATTCAGGAATCTAAATAAAATATGGATTACTACAGGCTATCAATCATGTTTTGCACTCAAATTTTGATATGAATATTTTGGACAAATTCTAATGACAAATGAAGTCTTAATTATGTTGAAGTTATATGGTGGAATATTTTTTTCAAAGTTTAGTTTTCATAATTTATTTTTTGCAGTTTACCAGTTCAATTACAATGTGAAACCATTGAAAAGTATTACTTAGTTTTTAAAAATAATATATTAAAACATTACTCCTCTTGTCAAAGAAATCTGTATAAATATTCAACACAAAATGATGAGTTAAATTTTAAAATAGAATAAATTTTACCGGTGAGCAAAAATCTTCCTGTTTCCTACATTAAGGACTACATCACAAAGTTCTCTATGTCTCCTCAGCACATTGAGCTCCTGCAAAGTGGCTCGAGGATGCTTCTCTGAAGAATGGGGCAGTCGGGCTGGCGAAGGGGGTCCTTCGCATACCCCCATCTCACCCATTGTGCTGAAAATTTCAAATCAGGATATCAACATCAAACATTCAAAATACTTTTCTTTCAAATTGTCTAATGAAAAAATAAAAATATTATCCTTGTTATAAAAAAACGACATGATAGAGATATGCTGTATAATGTCATTTTCATTTGCAGTATTCTACTTGAGAAAATCATAAATTAGATTTTACAATGTTTCATTGTTTTCATTACATTTAACGAAATATGTTACGAGCAAATAGAAATGAATAGAATTTCACATTGTGCAATACAATCTTAATTGACTTCTTTGGATTGAATAATGTCATATTAAACCATCACTCATCTTTGTTTTATATTCTAAAAATCTTTAAAGAATAGCAACATCAGAATCTTTCCATTCTATTCTACCATAAAAGTAAAAAAGTACGCAAAACAGATTTTTTTTAATTTGTAAAAAAAATTGTGTAAAAACTCAATCAAATGAAGTTTCAAAAGCAATATGGTTATTCTTTAGGAAATCTTTTTACTTAATCAGATGAATTTTACACTTTGTAGAATGAGTGGTTTTTGTACAATAATATTGTTGAAATATTTTACAAATAATTTCTATTAGAAATTATGAACCTGGTGTTGTTTCGAGAACTTCCCAGCTGCAAGCGCAGCGGGGGTGATGTCCAGCCCCACACGGAGTCAATCTGAAATACAAAAAAAATATTTTCAAATATAAAGATCGATGAAAGCTTCTTGGCAAATTAAATTATGGATAAGAAACCACAATCTAATTATTTTAAGTATCAAATGAAAAACATCCACCATAGACATTATCCCATTGACTTTTTTTGAAATCACAGCGGTGCTAAAAAACTAATTTAAAATCCTTAAAAAGTAGTAAAAAGGTGAGAGCAGTTATAATGAGCCATTATATACCCTTTAAAACATTATCAGTACCGTTAGGCCACTCTGGGCTTACTTCCTTTTGAATCTATCTAAAGAAATTTGGAATAGAATGACGATGGGCATTTTGAGTACGCAGAAAAGTTTATACAAATGCCTATAAGCATTTTCAGCATTGAACGTCTTAAGCAGAGTTAGATCTAGCTTGTATTTTCAGTCAATAAACAATCCCATTTCAGGATTATAGAACTGATTATCTTCTAGAACAGATAAAAAAAATTATTGACCTTATTAAACTATGCTACACTAATTGTGGTCAGGTATGAATGTTATAGCAGCAATGTGCTTCCATATCTTAAGACCATGCACTATGGTGGTATATGAGTATGACATTTGCCACAACAATGAAAAAAAATGAGTTCAAATTACGCTACAAATATGACAAAAAAAAATCTAATATTAATTGCTAATGATGTCATGATCAATACACATTGAAATAAATATGGGTGTGACTTTTCAGTTGAATTTAATCCATTAATCATCAGTCCATGATCTTTATCTTTTTCTTTATTTGGACGGTCTACAGAAAACTCGGAATTCTTCTATCAGAATAATTATTCTTTTATATCAATTTGGTGAATACTAGAATAAAATTTTACATAAAAAAATTATAAAATAATAAACAAAAAAAAAATTTAAATCAAGTTTTTTTTTTAAATAATAATTTCATTAATTAACACCGAACATCGTTGGCCCCCAAGGTCGCCTGACCTCACTGTTCCAGATTTCTTTTTATGGGGATATTGTAAGCAAGAGGTGTATACAACTAAGCCACGCAATAAAAACGAGTTAAAAGAATCCATAAGGGTCCTTATTGAAGCAATACTCCGGGCAACATTAACAGCAGCAATGAATAACATTTTGGTCAGATGCAGGGTTTGCATTAACGAAGGTGGAGGACATCTAAAAAAAAATATTTTAAAAAACTAATTCCTATTTGAAAAATTTAATAGAATTCTTGATTTAAAACAATAAAGAAATAAAAAAATTTAAATAACAAAAATATTCACATTTGTTTTTGTAGCAACATTCGTGCCCCACCCTGAATGAGACAGATATTTTTTGCATCTAACTCATTTACAATCTAAATAAAAACTAAATTGGTAAAAGCTGTTGAGGTTCAAGCTTATACGATTCATAAATTTAAAAAAAGTGGCAAAAGCAAACATGTGAACTCGCAAACACAATTTCTCTTTCGCATCTCTCATACAATTTAATTATCAAACTCTGTAATACATCTTCATTCACCGCTAACAGTGCCATTTTGTCAGTATACAGCATTGTGCATACATACACATATATAGTTATAAAATATCTATTTGTAGAATATATAGTTGCAAAAATATAATTACCCACAAAATGGACTGTTGCTATCTAAGTCCTTAACTTTTGCACATTAGATTTTTCGATTTTCGTACTTGTGACTAATTGAATTTTGTTCATTTTACTGACTGTTTTTTAGTCATCACAACTCAAATATTCAATCTAATTAATGAATTGTACATGAATATGAACATGAGAATGTTGAATTTATTGAATCTCACTCAGAACCTTTGTCAAACTAAGAACTTATTGACTTACAAATGGTAAATAGAATACAAACTGTAACAGAAGAAACGGATAATAAAGAATCCATTGTTAACACTTGGAAAGACAAGAACATGAATGAATCGTTCATACATCTTGATAATTTATTTAACACATGGAAGGAGTGATTCTAAATGAGAGTATATATCACAAGAATGTATGACATTCAGAGAGAAGCAGCATGATAATAGAATGATATATCAAGAAAAGAAAAAGAGGCGTAGTATTCAACTATCTCTAGATAAGTTGACTATATAGAAACACCTGATAGTATTATTAATATGCCTCCTTAACTTGATATGTCAGTAAATATTTTTGAGTTTATATTTTGCATTCTTGAATATTATTAATATCTATGTTTCCATTTTAAAATAAACATTATTTTATATTGCTCTGTCTTCGTGCATTCAACTTTCGCACACATTTTCAGGAACCAATTATGTAGGACAGTCAAAGACTGCCTATACATGTAAATTTAATAAAATATGGGTTAGAAATAAAGAGAATTTATTAATGGTTTATAAGTATAAGTTTTATAACAAATAAGTTGATAACTACCTAAAAATTAATATGTGCAATAACTCAGAAAAACTGTTTTATTGAAGATTATTTAATATTTTAAACTGTCCAATTTTCATCACACTTGTTTTTATTTAAGGTTAAAGAAAAATGAGAGATAATTTAGATACGCAGAAATCGTAAGCAACAACTCAAACAAAGATTGAGCATGTTAATAAATGTTTTAACTGATATATAATAATCAACAGGTCAAAGCTCTCATATGTAGCAATAAGTATACATAATTAAAAGAATATCAACATTATTGAAAGTAAAATAGATCCAACTTACAAAAAATCTATCCATTAACTAACTAGCAACCACAAACGTATTTTTCTGCATGTTTATATAAAAACTCTCCATAAAACTTCCTCTATCAGTTTAATATATTTGGTAGATATAAAATGTAGCGAAAAATCTGCAATTGCTTTGAAACTGTATTTAGAATCCGTGTCAGTAAAACGTATAACAATAATGTTAGCCATACATGACATTTTTTTTTAAATATAAGCTATATTTTTAACATTCAATAAGATGTTTGCTGTTTTTTTTATATATGAGTTAGCTGACGAAGTACTTAAGATAATTGAACAAAGTTAATATAAGTTACCACTGCTTTTAAATTTTAATCTAAGGACTTCATAAAAACTAAAGTAATCACTCCTGTTATATAGAAAATAAACAATTTTACGTAACCCATGAAAAAATACATTAGAAAATAAACATTTATATAGAAGAAACTTGCAATTTGGTAAATTATTAATTTTCTTTATTAGAAAAACAATGTTATATTTACATAATTTATATAGAAAAAAACAAGCAAGTATTTTTTAACATATCTGAATAAATTCCCAAGAATATGAAATAATTGACAAAAGTATTCACATATACTAATAAATATATAGATTTAATCATTATTTAATAACATTTTCAGTAAGTACAACCACTAAACACGGAAGTGTACTTTTTAGGTAGACCTGGTTAATTATGAGGCCAGATATTTACACGGATATTTAAAATAAATATGATGAAGGACTGGAAAAAATCATTTAGAATCTCAAATTCAAAACCAAGAGACATTAATGTTGGCAAGAAACATGACATATGAATATTTATATGCTTAGGCGGTCCCTAGAGGCAAAAATTTCGCAAAATATCATGTCAATTATTTTACTAACCTTTGAAATTGTTGACGCGACACGATGTTATACATAAAACTACTACTTGGAAAATAAATACCAAGTAAATTAAAGGTATATTGTGTATTAAACTAATGCTTAAATGAACACTAAAACATAGCCATCACAGTTCTCAGATGTTTTATGTTTACCATTTTACTCCAAGGCGAATGTCATAAAAAATATTATAATAGCTGGCAAGACATGAAGTACTTATCTATAAGAACAATCCGTTCTTCAGCATAGTCAACAAGTACCAAGCACGGATATTAAGATTTTTTTAGATAAAAAAATTTAATCTATAAAACGAACATTTCCCAAATGAACGAACAAACTATACATATACAGAAATATATAACTTAAGAACTAATATAATTTCTATATTATAAATATAAGCCAGCTTAACTTTAATATATTAAAAGTAATTATATTTTTACGCGTAATTTTTATTTTGAAGTAGTTTAAATATTTAAAACCATTCAAATTTATCTCTAATCGGCGTATTTGAAAGTCTTGGTCACATTTTCTGGTCCAAATGCTTTAAAGCAGGGGTGGCCAACCTTTTCAGCAGCCGGGCCAGATTATTGAAATGAGATTTCCTACCGGGCCATACAACAAAATTTCTTTTATTATTCAAAGCAAACAAGAAATACATTGTTTTTTTAAGAAGATATAAAAAAATGAGAATCAAACATATTTATTAGAATAGAGTTAGGCAATACAAAAAATAAAAATAAAAAATAAACAAAATATAATAAATTTTAGTGAGACGTCTGATTTTGTTGAAATCAGCTTAACGTTGTGATTGTTTGTTAACACGAATATACCATAGAAGAATTTGTCACGATAGTTGAATCAATGTACTGAGATACTTCCATATATGGGATATGATACGAACTACGCACGATAGAATGTTCTTTTGGTGGTTTTATGTACACTAAAAGAAAAAAATGTGTGCGTATGCTCCGCGGGCCACAAGTAGACACCCAGCGGGCCGCACGCGGCCCGCGGGCCGCGGGTTGGCCACCCTTGCTTTAAAGCATTAAGTTTTACCTGCAAACTCTTTAGATCGTATGATGTGACTTTTAAAATACCAAAAATATGAATTGAAATATTTTTTTGTAATAATACTATCTTTATAGAATAATAAACCATAATTCATACTTAATATAAAGTCAAATAATAAAAATAATAATTTTGCTAAGTAATAATAAAAAGACCATTTACATAGTATTATAATTTAGAGAACAAACTTTTCAAAAGCGCTCTAGCTTGAGATTCGAACCCATTACTGTTGACAATAAAAAATATTATAAAAATACTCACAATGATAATAATTAAATAAAATAGTGTTAAGATAGTATAGTAGATACTTCAACCATTAGATTTGGTACTTTCCGTATTTACACATTTGCATATTTAGTCAAATATTTTTCGCCTTATTTATTAAAATTCTAGATAAGTACAAGAATTGAAAGAATTTGAATACCATATATTTTACGAAATTAAAGTCAGTATTAGCAAAACACTTACCATCACATAATTTCCTTTGTTGGGGAAGACAGAAAGGAGAGTATATAAATCTCTTATTGCGATTTTTTTTCTTCATCCTTAATAATACCATTTATTATTTTATCACGCATCGAAAAACTATTTTTTCTTCTCAATGTCATCAGTAAGATACAGGCAAATGCCTAGTTTACTGAGGACACGGCAAATAAAAGGCAACAAACCCAGATCCATTAAAATTGTGTGTCCAAATTAAATTACCTGCTGTTTTTTCGCAAATTGAATATATTTCTTGTCATGTGTAAAATAAATCAATGCAAACATTTCTACCACATCAATTGGTTATAATTACAATGTAAATAATCGTACAAATTTTACAAACTAAACTTGTTGAAGGTGCACGAGGAATTGAAAAATCACAAGACAAATAACTGAGATCGAGTATGCCACGGATATGATTTCATGATGAAATTTTATTTTTTCGCAGACAGTGATTGATTCGCGGCACGATTCAGAAATATCGCTATAATGCAGTTCAAAGCTATTTTTATACGTTGGCTTTATAAGTCTTTATCTGTTTTGTGGGCTAAAAAATAAACTGGTAAACAAAATCTCACTATTCTATCTTGTGGAAAGTTTTTGAAGCTGTCAACTAATTTAAGCGCGCTTTAGCAGACGACTTGAATGAGATCAGGACGAGCTGTTAATCGGTTCACATCTAAATTATTGCGTACATGTGGCAGGACACAAAGTCGGGTTTTAGAAAACTATCAAACGCGATTAGAAAATAATACAGCTTTTACAAGATAACAAACTATTTGATGTTTTTACAACACTGAATTTTCTATTACCTAGTAAGACGATATAATATTTTTTGTTAGAACTTAAACAACGTAACAGTTAAATTCTATAAATGATTAGAGGTGTCGTTTTAATCAGATGTTGTCGATTGAGATTCGATTTCAGACTAGGGTTAAAAAGAGAGAGACAACCAATAGGCGAACCATTTTTGAAATAACGTTACATTGTTCAACACCCACAAATCAGAGGTTAACGAACCGTACGGATGATACATGAAAAAACATTTTTTATATCTGGACTTCACTGGAGGCAAACCTTTTTTCCTATTCAGATATCTTTCTTACGATTTGGCATTCTTCGTGAAAATAAGTGTTTCGTTCGCCTGGTTTCTGCGAGACTAAATACTGCCTGCTTCAGCAACCGATCGTTAGTTAGTTGATAATCTTCATGATGTGGATACTTGTTAACTTCATGGCCATCTGTTTACCAAGGTGATTATTACAAACCACGATGCATTGATATCTGATAAGACAGTAGCCCGTGCTGAAGGATGGAAATAACTCAAACGGGAAGTCTAATCTGCCGCGACACTGGGGGAGAAGCATTATCCGTCGTCTACCCCTGCATCAACGATAGAAGCTTTAGATCAGGTCAGAGTAAACAACGGTCCACTGTCCACTCTCATGCGTTCCATAAGCCACGGATTAAAAAAATGTTAAAACAATCTTGGACGCCCGCCGGATAATATATATTCAGATCATACCATAACCCGACAATTCTCAGAAGATGAGGAGAATTTCATCGAAAGCTCAGAAGACAGGGTTTTTTCAGGACTAAATAAACTCCCCTTTGAATACCCAAAATTGATATCATATTCAGATCTCAACGAAAACACCATACAAAACATATAAGCGTGTAAAATCTCGTTCCATACTTTTATCAGGTGCATTTGTCTTTTTTATAACACCAAATTACACGGTAATGTGACAAAAATCTTGCTACGTCAAATATAATATATGAAGATAAAGTAAAATACTGCTGCCCACTGTTAATTTAGACATTCATACATGGCCCGCTAGTTAAAAACTTTACCCAGACCTGCTTTAGACTATTTCGATCTTTTTGTATTTTCCAATAATCCCGCGCTCGTAAAATATCTTTCTTTGTACATATGGTATTGTTTACTAAGAAAATGAAATGAAAAAAGCGTGGAACTAGTTGCTTTTGTGTAAAATTTTAAGTCCTCTAGTATTTCGTTAAAATTTATCTACTCGTATGTTTCTATGCATTAAATTTTAAAAATGTTCGGTTAAAATTCATTATATTTTAATTTTAATATCCACTCTTAATTGCTTAATAAAAAAATTATGCAAATAAATCTTGATACATTCCACCTTTAAATAAATATATTCAAAATAATATAAAAGGGTGTCTCTGAAATAGAATTTTAAGTAACAAGGACGATAAAGAAACAACTGGAGAAAGTGCTGTTTTTCTGTTAAGATCTTAACAATATTATTTTAGACGTTTTAGAATTAATAAGTTTCCAAAATATAACAATCACCTTCTTCTTGAATAATTGCCGTGAACAAAAAGTATCACTTATGATTTCATCAACTATGTGAAAAGACTTACTTATATTATATAGGAGTTCACGGCCATTTTTCAAAGAGAGAGAGAGACTTACTTATATATGGCAATGAATGTGAAATGTCATATCACAATATCGTGTCTATGGAACTCCAAATTGACAAGTCAACAAATCAAAAGAAATGTCAAAAGTATTATATGAAAATAAATTTGATTTATCAAATGAAGATGGTATTCGTAGGGCGTGCGAAGAAATCGAAAATGAAGAGGTAAAAAATGACTGATACCTTCTTGTGTATTTTTTTCTTTCTTATTTTTCTTAAAATATTGATATCTTTCAGGAAGAGGTTAATGCAGCTCTTGAAGCCTTGATTCAAAGACAGTGTCATTTAGGTGGTAAATTGAGATCAATTAGCCAAGCACTTCCCAATTTACAAAATTTGAAAGGTGATGCTTCTCGCCTTGCAGAGCGGATAACATTTACTTCAAACTTGGCAGAAAATGTCAGTGCAAAAGTCCGGCAACTAGATGAAGCTAGAGTAAGTAGTTTACTTATGTATAAATACAATTAACACACAAAAGGTTATCTTTCTTTTCTAAAATTACACCAACAGGAAATTAATTTCAGATTTGAAGTTGTTTTTTTTATTTTTCTACATGAAGGTTTTTGGATATAAAAATTTTCAAGTCCTATAATAATAATAACAATTAATACGTTCCCATTCCAACTCGGGCTGCAACTCGGCAGAGGTTATCTTGTGACACAGAAGAACTGAGTCAAGTCCATCCACAGAACTTAAGCTGCCCTGGAAGGAGTCTATTCATTCCCCTTATATGCCAAAAAATGTCGTTTTCCACCTACGGATATATCGCCGATACTTGGTTGTCAGGGGCTCATCAGTTCACTAGCAGGTGCACTGCGTATAGGCAAATTAATTTCAGATTTGAAGTTGTTTTTTTTATTTTTCTACATGAAGGTTTTTGGATATAAAAATTTTCAAGTCCTATAATAATAATAACAATTAATACGTTCCCATTCCAACTCGGGCTGCAACTCGGCAGAGGTTATCTTGTGACACAGAAGAACTGAGTCAAGTCCATCCACAGAACTTAAGCTGCCCTGGAAGGAGTCTATTCATTCCCCTTATATGCCAAAAAATGTCGTTTTCCACCTACGGATATATCGCCGATACTTGGTTGTCAGGGGCTCATCAGTTCACTAGCAGGTGCACTGCGTATAGGCGAGGTTGGCTTTTAGGCTGTTGGGATGGTGTTGCAGTCGCTTACAACCAAATTTATCTCAACATAACTAAATTCATGATTAATAACGCTCTCTTGGCATTTGTTTTTTTTTGTGAAGAGACCAACTGTGATTTATTTGATCAGCGGCGGCCGGTCTAGAGGTGCACTGAACCGGAAAAATAATTCACAATAATTAAATTATACATTCGCAAACATGAATTCCAAAAATGTTAAATATTTGTATAGATTAAATATGTAAAAGAATACTGACAAATAGTACGAGTATTTTTACTTAGTGAAAATTAAAATTTTTTTTAAAAATAAATGTTTAAAAAATATTCCTTTCAAATTGACCGGCCAAGTTTAACAATACTACCGGAGCGATCTCCAATACGCACCGGATGGAAACGCAATTCATATAGGGCAGACAGAGACATACAGTAAACCGTGAGACAGCGATATTTCATATTCGTTCAGTGTCTCGAGGTGCCTTGGTGCTCAGCGCACCAGCGCACCTCGAGACCGGCCGGCGCTGTCTTTGATGCTGCTGACTAAGTCGCAGCAGGATGCAACAACATCATTTTCATTGGATGGCTTACTCACTCTATTACTATTTGCATTATCAGAAATGTCACTTATTCGAGGTCTTTTAATTACTCATTGATCCATCTCCACATGTTAATAAGGTTTTTGCCATAAACATAAAGGGTAGCATAGTATGTCCTTCTCACTTGATCTTGTTCATGTCAGGGAGCACGAGATATTGTTACAATGTAGTGAGTACACATCTTGACGTGCTTATGATGTAGTGGTGGTTAAGTAATAGTTTTAAGAATAGTATTTTTTAACAAGTTTATGTTTTTTATTTACACATACATATCATCACATTGTTTCCCTGTCAACACACATCTTAGCCTCTTCTACATCCATACGCCTTCTCATATGATTTATCTGACTTTCTACGTTCCCTTCTTTCAAAATGTCAATATCATTAACTTGATCCAACTATGCTTTCCTTGGTCTTCCTCTCACACGCCTTCCACTTACATTAGCACTATATATCTGTTTTATTAGTCTTTCTTCATTCATTCATTCCACATGCCCAAACCATTTCAGCATACTCTTCTTCATCTTAACATCAGCCTTAAGTTCACATTCATCCTTAATCACTTTTTTCCGTATTCTGTCACATTGTCACTTCATGTATTCTTTTCAGTGCGTGCATTTCTGCAGCTCCTCGCAGTCTTTTTCAGATTCACGCTTCACTCCCATACATCACAGTTTGCACTAAAATACTATTGTGGATTATTATCTTAGCAGATTTTTATACTGTCCGATTCGAGTATACAGGTAACCCCCGTTTATTGCGATCCCGGCGACTGCGGATTCATTATAATGCGATCTTTTTTAAAAAATATTAATTTTTTGTCTCGGCGCGTGTCTGGCTTTGACACATGTCAGGAATTGTCTTATTGAGTGGTTGCTCATGCGTGCTATCTTTCTTTCTTGCCCACTCACATCATACACATGTACATATACGTAAAGTTACGAGCGTGAGTGAGACCAAAGAACGCCGGTACAAGGTATATGTACATAATATTACGTACAATATGTATCGATCTTGAGTCAGTGCATCATTAATTGGGTTTATCCTTCAGTGTAATCTTAGCTGCAGTGTCAAACGCACGCTAATTAAATTGACTACACACATATTTTATATCCCTTCGTAATTTTTAAAATGTCAAAAAGACGATGTGAAAAATCGGTTAAGAAAATTCGCAGTGTAGTGACTAGAAAAGAAACTAAAAATTTTTGAAATGATAAGAGTGGTGGTAAATTTACAGTTGTAGGAATAGATTTCAAATTGCCTGAGTCTACAGTTCAATCAATTGTGCAACAAAAAGACAAAATTAAAAAGGCTGGCGAACGTAGTACTCCAATTACAGCGACGAAAGTTTCACAAACTAGAAGTTTTTTGATGACAGAAATGGAAAATTTATTGAGCGAATGCATCTTCTTCTTGATGTGCCCTGTCAGGTCCCCCCGACGTTGGCAATCACTCTGGCGAAGGCTTCTCTGTCTTGCGCGATCCGGAACAGCTCTTCCACACGTCTCATTCCGGTCCAGTCTCTTATATTTCGCAGCCAAGACGTCTGCCTTCTCTCCATAGTGATATCCTGGGAATGATAATCAGGGTGGTTTCCCGTTGCCTTCCCTGATAGGTGTTTCTGTAGGGGTCACCCTCCCTTAGCCGGGGGGGTCCGGTTTTATGGCGCCGGACACTCGCACATTCATCCTCTCCTATCTGCTATGGCACTGATGGTAATATGCCAGTGACCACATTGCCCAGGGCTCGCGGGGCTTAAGAGGCCACTCGTGGACGCTAGGAGTAGGACTATTGGTAGTGTTGCTGATGGAATGCAACTATGGCGTTACGCGGTATTTTATAGGCACACATTTTCCGGCAAAACATGCACCACCGCGACCCTACCAAACTTTGAGCCCCAATGCATAGAGACCCTAAATCAACACCACATGCCTATGAGTACCTTCACTTAGTCTTTGGTATCATTTAAAATCTCAACATGGATGAGCAGAAGTTTTTAAAGCAAGCAAAGGATGGCTTGATCGTTTAGAAAACGATCAAAATCACACGGCGAACCCTTTACTAATGAAGAGCTGCAAGATATGGACTGCCATACTATGTCCTAAGAAAATGACGTCTCGGAACCTGTTCCCGTGCGAAAGCTAATACCTTAACGACCGGTCCCGCACTGGCGCGGAAATTTGACCCAACCGTTAAGGACCGGTCCCGCGTTATCGTGGGTTTATAAGTAGTCGAACTCAATGCCATCTATAGAGTAAAGCAAAACATGTGTTCATTCGAAAATAAATTCATGCCACTTAAAAAGGTTCGTGTCATAGCTATGAGTCGCTTGCATGAACATTAGTATCTCATTTCTGAGATTTTTATCTTGAGTGTCTGTGATATTTTTTGTGGTCCGACCGAATTTGTTTGGATAATTTTTTGTTTTTAGTCGAATTCTACACCATCTCTCGGGCAAATTGAAAAATAATTTCATTAATATTTATTTTCTTGCATTAATGAAAATTAATGCAAGAAAATAAATAAAGAGCAGCAATAATAATCGGGTGAAAATATTTCAATATCCTATGTCGAAATGTAAAGATATTTTTTTTTTCTATAAAAACCTTATCTCATGGGTGATTTGTTTATTTTTATTTTAGCTGAGCTTAAAATAAACAATGCAATACTTTTGAAAATAATAAATTTTATATTTTACGACATGTCAAAGACCCATAACATTTTTTCTTATATGCGAAGATTTGTTCGTTCACATCTGTTTTCGTAAAATGAGCCGTCAAGCGGAGTTATTTTACGTTTGTAATTTTATCTTTGAACCATTAAACGAATACTATTATTTTGACAGTGGCTCTCAACCTTATTTAATAATTATTTATAAAATATTCATTTGATTAAATATACTACCTTGACCAAAAAGTTTTAGGACTTTATTCATAAAATCGAAAATACAAGTTTATTCATCAAAATCGATATGGTTCCCTTCAAAGTACTCCCCATCAATTGTAACGCACTTACGCCAGCGCTTGATCCAATCCTCGAAACACCGCTGGAACTCAATTTTCGGTATGTCCATCAGAGCCGTCTTCGATTTTTTCATGACATCCTCTCGGGTGCTGTAACGCGTTCCGCGAAGCGGTTTTTTAAGTCGGTTGAACAGGAAAAAGTCGCAGGGAGCCAGATCAAGTTAATTCGAAGGCTGCTGGATAGTATTCATGTTGTTTTTGGTCAAAAACTCATGGAAATCATGTCTTTCGCGATTTCAACGCGGTCCTTTTTTTGCATGAAATTGAGGTGTTTCGGCACCAGTTTTGCAGCGACACATCTGAGGCCCAAATCACTAACCAAAATGTTTTGAGCGGATCCATAAGCGATGTTCAAGTCCTCTGCCAGCTCTCTGATGGTCAATTTGCGGTTTTCGGCCAACATTTCTTTGATTTTATCTGTTTTCGACTGCCACTGCGTTCGTCATCCTCGACCGACTCACGACCACTTCTGAAGCGTTCGTGCCACCGAAAAACACTTCTCCAACATTTCCAAGGTCTGCGGACCGTTAAATTCGTTTTTCACACAAAATTTAATGCAAACTCGTTGATGCACAGTTGATGCCATTTTCAAACTTGTAAAAAATCGAAAACACGCACAAAGGTAGATGTACTCAGTACAGCGTAACTTTTACAAATGTCAAACTATGACGCTGAAATTTGAAGGGAAGTGTCAATGATAGATCTGGTAACCTAACAAAAAAAAAAATTCCAATCGTGGGACTGACAGCGCCACACGGTGGCCGATCCTAAAACTTTTTGATCAAGGTAGTATAAATGTAAAAACACAATGAAAAAGGTTTTTTTTATTCAAAACTACAAAGAACAAATCATGTTTTACAATTCCTGAAAGATTCATAAAAATTGATTCATAAATAAAAAAGAAAAAATGATTTTAATAAATTTTGGGAACAAGTACAATTTTTATGCAAAAACGTGCGGTCCTAGGCGTAAGTCTCATACATTTACATGCGGTCTTTAAGGTGTTAAATGTCAAAATTATTGAAAAGGCCCTTTCTCTTCACAATCAATGCATGGAGTTGTAAGGAAGTTGTGTGGAACAAAATGAATGAATTATGTTATGTATGACATTTTTTTTGTTATTAATAATGTTTATTTTATCAACAAAGTATTTTTTCGAATTTTAAAATGATATTTTTTAATCCTCCGTTGATTGTGAAATTTCACTTATCGCGACCATGTCCAGAACGTATCCCCCGCGATCAACGGGGGTTACCTGTATACAATATATTTTAGTACCTTATTGACCTTGTTTCCTATCACCACATGCCTTTCAATATCCCTCTTAACTCAAATAGCAGAATGCCTCAACTTGCTCCAATCTTTCATTATCCACCCATATATCATATTTATGTGTATATTTGCTTTTTTCCTTTCACACTTTTCTACCACCATTACTTTGCATTTCGCAACATTCATTCTCAGATCTTTCTCTTTGCATCTCATAAATTTACTTATGCAATTTACTTATGCAATCCTGCAATTCATCTTCACTCTCTGCCATCACTACCATGTCATGTGCATACATTTTTCGTTAAAAGTTGCTAATACATTTTGGCCACCCCGATCCCCTAATTGCGTACCCTGTTCTATAGTATTTTTTGAATTCAGTCAAGTAGTAATAATGGCAATTTAAATGGCTTCATTGAACAATTTTTTTTCATGTATTTCTGTACTGAAATATGTTTTTCTTAACCTTCAGAGTCGAGTTTCTGAATGTCAACAACGAGTGCATGATCTTATTGACTTACAACTCTGTAGTGAAGGAGTCCAAACAGCTTTGAAAAATGAGGATTATGAAAAAGGTAAATAAATAATGCATGACTCACATAGATTAGAATATAGATGAAAATAAACTCAATCCTGACGATTTTCAAAACATAATTCATTAATTTTTCTACTGCCACTTAAAGATCACATTTTATCATTTCATTACATCTAATGAGTTTGATTTTAGGTGCTGCCCATGTTCACAGATTTTTATCAATGGATCCTTTGATTTTGAGACAAACTGCTGCTGATGTTTCTGATGCATCTGATAGTGAAGGCGCTAAGATAGAAAATAAATCTGTTAGCAGCAGTGCTGTAAATCAGTCATGTGTTACTCTACATAATGCTGCCGATAAACTAAGGACAGCTGTCACTAATAGGTATACATCATAAAGTTTTAATTCTTCACAAAATATCAATTCAGATATATCTCAAAATGCTTGTATTCTCGAGAAATTTATTGTATTATATTTTCGTTATATACAGTACAACCTGATGGATTTATTGCATTGTGTTAATCTCTTCTCAACCAGAAATATGTTAACGGCTTTAAGTGAACCCCTTTTTTAACCTTTCCTTCCCTGTGTTGGGTATCTTCTACACGTTGCTTCTAATAACCATCAATATTTCTATAAATATAATAAATACGAGGTTAAGATTTTAGGTATTCCTCCATAATATATTTACGCATTGATTTAAAAAATAATATTAATAATAATCAGAATTTATCGACTACATCGTAAGTATTTTCTGAATATCGGAAACAAATTCGCATTTAAACGCTGTGAGTGCCTCGATCTTGGGTCTTGACGATAGGTGAAGAGTATGCGGGAAGCGCGACACTATATTCGCATCTCACTTTTGCATACTTCACTGAATAGCGAGGAGCTCAATTGTCTCAACTTCGCAAGTGTAAGCCACGCCCGGGTTAGCCACCAACCCTGCCGCGCCGCAGTAGCTGTTGGGCTGGCAACGAGACTAGATCTACGCCCGTTCCGTGAGCGTTGCCAGATGGTCTTTTAATGTTTTCAGCAAATAAATCTCAATTATAATTTTTAACTTCAATTATAATTAATTAAGGGGATTATCTATGAATGTTCTTATTTTTCCGATTTAAAATCGCTAATTTTTTATCGCGTACTCACTACCCAACACCGGAGCGCGCGTTTCAATTTTATCACCGTAAGGGAAGGGTTAAACAGACAGAAACTCTTTTTAAAAAATAATGGCAGTTGAACACAGAACCCCCGGGTTGGGACACGGGAATATTACCAACTAGGTTGGGATACGGGAATATTACCAACTAGGCTGGGATACGGGAATATTACCAACTAGGCTGGGATACGGGAATATTACCAACTAGGCTGGGATACGGCAATATTACCAACTAGGTCACGGAGGCTGTCCTATTTCATATGTTTACTTTTCATTTAGAAAATAAGTTTACTCGTTATTGTTACCAGCCATAAAGATGTTGACAGCTTTAAGTGAACCTCTTTTTAAAAACAGACTGAAACCCTTTTTGAATAATAGGTACCAATGGGAATCAAATGCACAACCCCTTGGTTGAGAGACAGGAATCTTACCAACTAGGACATTTAATTTAGAAGATAGGTTCATTGATTACAAAATATGCTGAATCTGATGAGAATTGTTACATCCCGAAGTGGTACATTGTCTTTTAATTAAGCATCCTTTGCTCGATACTCAGCAGATATAAAAGTTAATCATATCTATGAACATTTGAGTTTTTTATGCAGGTCATGCTCATCTCCAATTATTTTACATAGGTCATGAGTGAATATCTTAAATATGTACCATAGGGAATCAAGCCTGTGGCATAAAACAAATCTGCAACACAAATCGAATCCATAACGAAACACATAGTGACCATAGAAAAACTGCTATGGTGTATAGGTTCAATAAAAAAATTAAGACTTTTTATTTTTAATGTGTTAATTTCATACTTAGAGTTGATGTACATATGTAGAATATTTGATGTTGCAAAGCAACCTGCGTCTCCTGCTAAGAGTAAACATATGTGTTTGTTAAAGCTTTAAGAATATCATCCATTAAATTTTTTGATAAATCAATTCTTATTCTATGTAAGCAGTGTATAATTTATAACAAATGTAGTTTCTGCATATTTAAGATTTTTCTTCTTCCAAAAATTATTTAAATTAATAGTATTAGTTGTGCATTAGAATAATACCAGTCTTATTAATATGCTTCAATTAACACATTTACGGAACAATAAAATCATACATTTTTTTCTTATAACATCTAAAATACATTATTCACTGTTACGTAAGTCTACTTGGTTAAATTTTGGTAATATTTTGTAATATATCATACATATATATCGAAAATAAATATACATACTTTATAAATATAAGATTAATTCAAACAACTACTTTTGAATTATTACTATGTAAGTTTTATTTTATCTTCTGGCGATTTAAAGATACATTGAAGGAACTAATTTCAATGATTTTAAATATTTAAATTAATTTGTCTTGTGTGATTGTAACTATGTAAAAGACACTTGTATTGTGAATCAAATAAATATTTATTTTTAACAAAGATGTAATGTGACTATGATAAATTGAGTAATAAAATTTTACTTTTTCCCAGATTCAATGAGGCTGTTAAAAAAGAAGATCTTGCTTCCGTAGAAAGATTCTTTAAGATATTTCCCCTCTTGGGAATGCATGATGAGGGCTTGCAAAGATTTGCTGTGTATCATTGCTCAAAGGTACATGTTTGTTTTTATTTGAAAGTTTTAATATTTTTACTATAAATTCAGAAATTTTAAAATATAAAATTTTGCAATTCATCTTCACTCTCCACCAACACTACCGTGTCATATCCATACATTTGCATTTAAAAGTACCTGATACATTTTGGCCACCCCCACATTGCGAGCCCCAGATTGCGTACCACTGTTCAATAGTATAGATATATTTTTCGAGTTCAGCAGCCCCAGTTTGGCAGTAATTTTTTTCATCTTTTTTTTATCATGTATCTGAGAATGAATGTTGTAAAATCCAAAAATATGATGATAGAAAAGTGTTTAAGAAAAAGTAAATGTCATATATGGGCGAGCAATGAAAAATAAGAGCAAGTTGAGGAATTCTGTTATTAAGATAGTATTTTTTCAGATGTTGCAAGAGTTGCGAGGGAATCGAATGGCGTGAATGGCGTGTAGTGATAGAAAACAAAGTTAATGGGGCGCTGAAACATTTGTATCAAAATCTGTTAAGATGATAGTCCAAAATAGTAGTTTACTACCAACTTTGATGTATGGGAGTGTAATGTGGGTATGGAAGAAGTCTGAAAATAGCCAAATAAATCCTTTAGAAATGCGTGCACTTTGAAGAATACATGAGGTGACAATGTATGACAGAAAACAGAATGAAAGAATTAGGATGAATCTGAATTTATGGCTGAGTGTTGAATATGATAAAGAAGAGCACTCTTAGACGGTTTGGGTGTATGTCGTAACAAATGAATGAAGAAAGACTTACAAAACAAATATATAGTGCAAATGTGATTTCTCCAGAGTTCAGGTCCTACTCCAAAATCTAAATGACAGTTGAAACAATGGAAATATGCTGGATCTCTTTCCTCTTAGCAGGCTATTGCGATTCTATCCAACAAAGGTGTCCTCTGTTTTTTGCGATGCAACAGCGGTCATAATGATAGATACCTAGCAAAAGACGCAACAATTCTAAATTTTCATAGGCTTCCTGTACCATTTTCGAGAAGAGATAATGAGTAAAGGCTGGATATGCTCTCAAAATTCATATTTTTGAGAGCATATCCGGCCTTTGCCGGACATCTGGACTTTGCAGGACATCGCGTGTATTCACATGTCGGCGCAAACAGTGGCTGAAATTCACAAATCTGTTTTCGAAGCGCTTCTGCACCTTTCATATTCACCAGATTTGGACCCTCCTAACTTCCAGCTGTTCTCAGTCTTGAAAGAATACTCGTGTAAATTCTAAACAAATGAAGAGGTTGAATCTGCTGATAGTACTTATTTTTTTGGCCTCGACAAGTCATTTTTTAAAAATAACTATTGTGGGGAAAAATGCATTTAAGTTAAGGGGAATGTTGAAAAACACGAATAAACACTAAGGGATTTGCATTTTCTTTTTCAATCAGTTGAACTTTTCGATTCACCATTGGTATTTCTTATTGGGTGACCCATGTGGAATTATTTTAATTTTTTCATTATAGCTGTTTTCTAATTTCTTTTAAATTATTTTAGATTCAGGAAACGTCACAAAAATCCCTTCATAATGCTTTGGATACAAGCTCAACTGATAAACGTGCCAGTGTTATATTTGCCGATACTTTTACCTTACTATTTGAATCAATTGCACGCACTATTGAGATTCAACAACCCTTAATCGAGACTTACTATGGTCCTGGAAGGCTCTTATCTGCAATTATTGTGTTACAAAAAGAGTGTGATAGACAAGCTAATAGAATAATGGTGGAGTTTACTAAGCATCGTCAGTTAAATAAGATTTTGTATCAAATTAATGATTATACTAAAAGTTCATCTAGTACATCAAGTTCATCAACAAAAGAGAAAATTGATCCTAAAGCACTTGATATGCTAATTGGAGAAATTTCTGTAATGCATTCAAGATTTGAACTATTTTTCAAGTTTATTAAGCGTCGTGTGATGGTAAGTTATGTTATTTTTAATTAATTTTCACAATTAATTATATAATCTGGTTTCATTTAAAAAACTTTTTGTATTTATTAGTTGAAAAAAATATATTTTGGAGATAAAAAGGAGAGAAAACACTTGGACGAAAGCAAGATATCTTCAAATATTGATCCTTATAAATAATGTGTGATGGTTTGGATTGATATTTTGGAGGAATAAAATGTTTTTTGATAATAATTGTTTTTAACCCTTTTTAATAGGTATATAGTAAAATACCTTTGTTGGTTTTTCAGAGTGATATTGAAGTTGGAATAAGTGAAGTGGAAAAGAAAACATCTTTACAAACTGAACTATCAACATTGATTGTCAAGTCTGACCTGAGTAGAACTGGTCAAGATCTGCTTGGACATTATCTTCTTTTAGAAAGGTAAGATAAATCATGTTTATGGATTGAATAAGAACACTCCGAGATGATTTGGGTATGTAGAATGATCAATGAAGAAAGATTAACTAAATAAATATACATTGCAAATGTGAGTGGAAGTCATGGTAGAGGAATATGAATATCAAAGAAAGTATGGTAGGATCAAATGAATTATAATTTGAAAGAACAAAATTTAAAAAGTCAGACTAATTGTGGAAGTTATATGTGAAGGTGTATAGATGTAGAAGAGGCGAAAGATGTGTGTCGCGATAGAAAAGTTGGGCTCTCTGTCCACTCAGCTTACTCCGACAGGGAGTATGTATATAAAGTTTTTTTCTTTGATTAAAACTTTTGGTTTGTCTTAATTCAGTGTATGATAACGAAAAGTGCTTTTGCATTTAAAAACCGCTAACAAATTGATGTATTACCTATACTACCTATGTTCAAAGTCATAAATAATACTGCTGATTGCCTTAAATTACAAGAAAACTTAAATAAATTACAACAATGGTGTAACACAAATAAACTGCACTTAAACCTGAGTAAATGTGAGTCCATTAGTTTTTATAGAAATAAAAATCCAATTAATCACGAGTATTCGCTAAATCAATATATATTAAAACGTGTAGCTTCTATAAGGGACTTAGGAATTATATTTGATGAAAAACTCTCATTTATAGAACATGTGAACAAAATCACTTGGGAGAGTTCAAAAATCTTGGGATTTGTACTAAGAACTGCCCAACATTTCTCGGATTTACGAACATTAAAACTGCTATACTGCTCTTTAGTACGTAGTCGCCTTGACTACAACTCATCAATATGGTCTCCTCATTACGCCGCCCATGCACTAACTTTAGAACGTGTACAAAACAAATTTCTTAGATTCATAAACTTTAAACTTGGAATACCGCATGAAGAAAGAAATTATCCCAACTTATTAAATGCAGTGAAACTCTTGAAGCTGTGTGACAGAAGAAAAACAGCCGATATAGTACTGCTATACAAAATCATTCACTCAGTGATTGATGCACCTCACTTACTCGCAAGTATTTCATTTCGTATCCCCACTAGATCCACAAGACAGCTCAATCCCTTTTATACCGAAAATTGTTATACTAACTATAAAATCAACTCCTCTATAATTCGTATGCAAAGACTTGGAAACGAGTTTTTCAACAATTTAGATATTTTTAATATAAGTATATATAGTATTCGCCAGAATATTACAACAATATTTAGAAATAGCTACTAACTTTGTGCTCTCCTTTATTAATATAAATAACGTAATACAAACCAAATATTATGGACAATATTTTGCCTCTGGAGTTGAGTAACCCTGCATCAACATATGTGAACCTTTTAATTCTGCAAAGCAACTTGCATCTCGTTCCACTAATGAGGCCATGTGTTTTCTATATCTCAATATATATCCATAAAATTCCCCCAAAATTATCAAAGGTTATTAAATAATTTTAAAACGATGACTTTAATTTATTCTACTGCTTTTTGTATCTTCATGTTAGTTTAAGATAAAGTTGTATTATTTGTCAATAATTTTAAGTACTTGTATAACCTGTCACATGTTCATTTGTATATAAAGACACTGTTGTGTCGTTAATAAAATAAATAAATAAATAAATATCAAACACATGTAATATATCTTTTTATTTATTGAGGTGTTTACAACTCAAAAACCAAACCATTATTTTGGTATATAACTTTTAAATAAAAAGTTGTAAATCAAAATAATGTTTTGTATCCTTAATTTTTTTTGTATGGTAGTAATTAGTATATTTATTTAAATTAGAATAAGTATCATAACTTTTGCTTAGATCATAACGATTTGTGAATTGATTTTTGTACTTGATTTATTATTCCAGATATTTTATGGAAGAAAGTGTTCAGAAAGCTATACAACTGGATGCTTTAGAAGAAGGACAGTTGACCACAAGTTTGATAGATGATGTCTTTTTCATAATCAGAAAATGCATAAGGTATTATTTTATATCATTTTAACAAATGTGAATTGTAATGAAAGGGCTCTGGTTTTAAATTTTCACTGATTCTAAAGATTTCTAATTTGAAATAAGTCATTCTCATAAGTTTTGTGCTGTATTACACTTTCATTGATATAATTCTCCATATAAAGTGCTTTTCCTGAAATCGAAGGAAAAAACACCAGACAACTGAATTGAGCTCTTGGAAAAGATGGTATCTGGAGATCAATTGTCTTGGCCTACTTGGAGAGCACAGAATAGATGCCGAGTAGGTGTGAATAGATGTAAGGTGAACATAAAAAGATTTCTTGAATGAAAGTAGGACTGGATGTGATTGTGGGGATATACAAGACACACAATACCTGCTAGTTTGTCCAAGAATTGGGACTACATATTTTGGGCAGGACATTATTGATGTGAATGATAAGGGGATTTCAGTTGCCTCCTACTGGAAACACATGGCATTATTGATGGTCCAGACATGGAAATGAATGATCATATATATATAATACTATTATCGTCACCATCTTTAGTGCTATAATGCAGAATAAATCTTGGTGTTCTTCAGAATTCATCTTCAATTTCGGTCCTGGACAGCTTATCACCATTTTCATATTCTCTGTGTCTTTATATTCTTCAATATGTTTTCCTTCCATCTCTATTTTGGCCTGCCAACTCATCATTGCCCTTCAGTCTTGCTATTCATGATGCATTTTGGGAGGTTAGATTCTGGCATTTGATGTATGTGTGGCAGCCATCCAAGTCTTTCGATTTTAATATATTTGGACACTCTAGGTTCCCTATGGAGCTCGTACACTTCGTCATTGTAGTGTCTGTCCTAAATTTTGGTCTCATGCACAGTTCCAAAAATCTTCTCAATTCCTTTTTTCACACTCTTCAACATGACCCGATAACCAGTTTAGATATGTTGAAGGATATCATACGAATAAATACAGCGTTTGACTAAACAAATTATAATTTCTTTAACCCATTAACGCCCGCCGTACACGCTTGTGTACACCTGTTCAAAGCGCGAATTGGTGTTTTCTTTATATGATTATTATGGAAGTAATTACTTATTTCGAAACTATAAAATAGTAGTTAACTATAAAAAAATAAAATTTGGCAATAATGCGTAAATAAATATCATTGGTTTATCATCGCAATATGGATATGAAATAAGATTTTTTTCGTAAGATGTTTTTAACGTTTTTATTATAAATAATAAAATATTTTCTCTTGTTTTTTTATTATTAGGTATAGTTAGACTCTATTATAACGCGTGATTTTATTACTGCAACGAAAAAATTTTTTTATGGTGTGCTGGGTTATATTTTATTGCCCTGTACACAAGCGTGTACAATGGGCATCTGACTGTAAAAATGTTAATGACTCGTGGAAGCAGATCATATTCAGTTCGCTTTTGTTTCTTGCTCAGTTCATACCCTGCAGTGTGCTAAAGGCATAATTCGATAACACATATATTTGATAACCCGATAACTATAATTGTCGAATCCTGAAATCCTTAAAATTTTTAAAATGGCGGCCCGTCGTGTTTTCACAAGCCATAATACCTATACAAGACTCGAAGAAGCCCTTGAATCAATAATGTCCGATGAAAACGATGAAGTCGAATACGATATAGTATTGATTCCACCAAATCCTGATGTCCTGAGTGACGAAGAAGAAGGGAATGACGATGATTTGACGTCCTCTAATCTTCCAAAAGATGTGCCAGGTACAGTGCAAGTAATTCCACGTTGTCCTGGCCATGATATTTCGGACTGGGACTACAGTGATGATGAGCCGCTTTCTAATTATATAAGATCTTCAAAACGAGTTAAAAGTCAAGACGCACCTAAGTGGAGAAAAACTTCACCTATATATAGTACAACACATAACATTACCGATGCCATTCAGAGCAGACAAAAGACTGTTGTAGAATCCATAAAAGACCACAACCCTACAATGTTGTTTGAAAAATTCTTTGATGAAGAGGTTATGAACTCGATAACACAAAATAGTGTTTTGTACGCTGGTCAAAATAATCGACATAATTTTGAAATTAATTGTGAGGACTTGAAATCTTTTTTGGGCATATTGATATTGACTGGATATCACGAATTACCTACCGAACGTGCTTATTGGAGTTTGGATGAAGATCTTGGCATTCCATTGGTTGCAAATTGCATGTCACGTAATAGGTTTTTGGAAATAAAAAGAAACCTACACTTTGCAGACAATTCTCTAGTTGAAAATTCGAATGATAAAATGTTCAAAGTGAGACCATTGTGTAATCTCATTCAGAGAAACTCGTGCCAGTGGGGAGTTTTTCATAAAAATTTGTCTGTAGATGAGTCCATGATTAAATATTTTGGCCGTCATTCAGCCAAACAATTCATAATGGGAAAACCTGTGAGGTTTGGCTATCGGAATTGGGCAGCAACAAGTTCTGATGGCTACTGCTACACATTTGACATTTATTGCGGCAAGTCATCTACAGAAGTTTCTGCTGATCCTCTCGGCGCGAGAGTCGTAAAATCTCTGCTGGCAAAGATGCCAATTGTACCAAATGAACATATTGTGTACTTCGATAACTTTTTTACAAATTATCAGTTGTTGCATGATTTGCGACTCTTAGGCTACAGGGCCACAGGCACAATGCGAGAGAATAGAACTAAGAATTGTCCACTTACCACTGTGAAGGTAATGAAAAAGCGACCTAGAGCAGAGTATGACTACCGATTTGACACAAAAAATGAAATTACAATTGTACGCTGGAAAGATAATAATGTTGTTACAATGGGATCCAATTTTGACAGTATAGAGCCTCTGGGAAAAGTGAGAAGATGGTGCAAGGTTCAAAAGCAAAAAGTGGAAGTCAATGTCCCAAGACTGTTTATAAATTACAACAGAGGAATGGGTGGCGTCGACCAAATGGATCAGTCCATCAGTCTTTACCGAGTGTCCATAAGAGGAAAAAAATGGTGGTGGGTAATCTTTACCTACTTACTAGATATGGCTATTTCTAATGCTTGGCGACTACATGTGTTACTCAGCAAGACTGGACAGGTGACATGTATGGACCAATTATTGTTCAGACGGACGATTGCCCGAGGGTACATACGACACATAAAAACGAAAAGTCATCCGACATCGTCAAAAATACTTGGATTGGAGCAAAAAAATAATGGTCACAACCCAACACAGTACAAAACACCGTAGTAAGTGAATGCTTCTTTCAATAAATTTCTTCATGCTTTTAGTATTGATCCATTGAATTTTTGTGTGAATTCATTAAATGAATTTCTACTTGCTCTTTGTCTTTATCCATAGAATATTTGTGCAAATACTTATTCATTCTTAATTAAATATTTGTGCGAATACTTATTTTTTAATAATTTTCTATATGTTCTTAGTATTCAGAAAAAATCACAAAAATATCCATCAAATATTTTTGTGATTTATTTATTCATCCAATAATTTTTTCCATGCCTTTGGATTTATCTGGTATTTGTTTGATTTCTCTTCAGACGAGCATCTTCTACTGGAAGTATTGATGGAGTATGTGCTGTTGTCAACATGTCAAGTGGACTCTTGGAGGGTGCTGTATGTGGGGCTCTGCGTAGGGCCTTGCGCCAAGGTTTCCCCTGCGGATACCTGGATCTGGCACAGGCATACTCAGCCATTCATACAACTATTCAACAGGGTAGATTGCAGCCAGGAGACACTGAGGCTCAAAAGTCAATGTTTTTGGTGAGAAAAAAAAGTATTTCATATTAAAGTATGTAAAGAAACTCTGCTGATTAAATAAAATCAACCAAATATCTTTGATCTTTCAAGGGTATAGAGATGCCACAAAATGTCTCTTTCCAAATTTACCCATAACCTTTTATTCCACATCCTCTTAGGTAAATATAGTATTTCCTCGGTATCTGCAGTTATTGGTACCGCAGATAATATAATCTGCAAATGCTCATGTCGCTTATATAAAATAGCGTATCGTTTCTTATACTCGTACTTTAAATCATCTCTAGATTACTTATAATATCTAATGCAATGTAAATGCTATATAAAAAGCTGTTATATTTTATTTAGGGAATAATGACAAGAAAAATCTACATGTTCAGTACAGATGCAACCATCACCATTGTAAGCCTAACTACATACTACCTTGATCAAAAAGTTTTAGGACTTTATTCATAAAATCGAAAATACAAGTTTATTCATCAAAATCGATATGGTCCCCTTCAAAGTACTCCCCATCAACTGCAACACACTTACGCCAGCGCTTGATCCAATCCTCGAAACACCGCTGGTACTCAATTCTCGGTATGTCCATCAGAGCCGTCTTCGATTTTTTCATGACATCCTCTCGGGTGCTGTAACGCGTTCCGCGAAGCGGTTTTTTAAGTCGGTTGAACAGGAAAAAGTCGCAGGGAGCCAGATCAGGTGAATTCGAAGGCTGCTGGATAGTATTCGTGTTGCTTTTGGTCAAAAACTCGTGGAAATCATGTCTTTCGCGATTTCAACGCGGTCCTTTTTTTTGCATGAAATTGAGGTGTTTCATCACCAGTTTTGCAGCGACACGTCTGAGGCCCAAATCACTAACCAAAATGTCTTGAGCGGATCCATAAACGATGTTCAAGTCCTCTGCCAGCTCTCTAATGGTCAATTTTCGGCCAACATTTCTTTGATTTTATCGATGTTTTCATCGGTTTTCGACTGCCACTGCGTTCGTCATTCTCGACCGACTCACGACGAAAAACACTTCTCCAACATTTCCAAGGTCTGCGGACCGTTAAATTCGTTTTTCACACAAAATTTAATGCAAAGTCGTTGATGCACAGTTGATGCCATTTTCAAACTTCTAAAAATCGAAAACACGCACAAAGGTAGATGTACAGCGTAACTTTTACAAATGTCAAGTTATGACGCTGAAATTTGGAGGGAAGTGTCAATGATAGGTGTGGTGACAAAAAAAAATCCAATTGGGTGATTGACAGCGCCACACGGTGGCCGGTCCTAAAACTTTTTGATCAAGATACATGTCAGCAACAACATAATATTTTCCCATTCAACATTTACAGATTGCTTTTGTTTCATGATCTAAAAGATAAATAAATCTATTGAATTAAATTTAATTGATGGGAAATCAGTTTATTTGATGCAATTAATTGGTTCTATGAAAAATCGCAAAGCTAGAAAAATGTGTAAAGTGAACTGATTTTAATTTATGTGAGATTGTTTCAAACAACAAGAAAGTAACCTAAAGATTGTAAATACAATATTTTCTTATTTTCAATTAGATGACCTACAAAACATATTTCTTTCATCGGTTAAATTCAAATCATTATTTTCTTTAAGTTACTTTAATTTTTAATTTAAAAAATAATTAATAGATAAAAATTCTTATTTAAAATATTCTTTTAAAGTTTTTAGGATTTGACTGCTTATTTATATTTCTTGAAATGTATTTACTAATAAATAATTGCATAATCGTAAAAATGATACTGCACAGTGGTGTGTTAGTGCCCACCTTGATATAGAAGAGTGTAGTTGCAGCAGAAATGCGTGCTTTGCGATGATTATCTGATATTATTATGTTAGAGTAAGCAATGACTGGATTAAGGATAACTGTTGGGATTGAATGTTATAAATAGAATTAAGAACAAATCTTGAGATTGTTTGGTCATATTGAGAGAATAAGTTGCGAAAGATTTCCAAACAAGTATATATATATGTCTAAAATGAATGGGGCGTGAGGAAGGAAAGGATGGAAAGTAAGATGGAAGCTGGAGAAATTTAAACTGAGGGAAAGGTAACAATTATGAGGAAAAGGATGTTTATGGCGATGAGAAGGTGTAGAGATATATTAATTTTGCCTTCTCCAAAAGAAATATGGAATTATTTGTTTTTTAATATTTTTTTTAAGAAAAAATACATACATATCATCACACCATTTCCCTGTTGTAGTAAACAGAGAGGACACACATCTTTCACCTCTTCCACATCCATACACCTTCTCATACAATTTCTCTGACTTTGTATGTTTCCTTTTTCAAAATATAATTCACTTGATCCAAACATAATTTTTTTGGTTTTCCTCTACCATACCTTCCACTAACATTTGCACTTAATATTTGTTTTATTAGTCTTTCTCCATTCATTCGTTTTACATGCCCAAACCATCTCAAAGTGCTCTTCATCTTACTTAACACATCAGCCTTAATGTCACATTCTTCCCTAATCACTTCATTCTGAATTCTGTCATACATTGTCACCCCATATATTCTGCTCAGTTCACACACTATTTGACTCCTTTCTTTTCATTGTTTTCCCATATCAACATTCCAGTCCCATACATTAAAATCGGTACTAAAATACTGTAGTGGACTATCATGTTAGCAGATTTTGGTACTGTCCGTTTCGAGTATATATGTTTTAGTGTCCCATTTGTTTGTTTCCTATCACTACATACCATTTGATATCCCTCTTACCTCTTCTATCTGAGAAAATATTACCCAAATAGCAGAATTTATTAATGTGTGCTTCAATATTTTATTATTCATCCATATATTGCATTTACATATTAATGTGTGCTTCAATATTTTATTATTCATCCATATATTGCATTTACATATTTAAAGAAAACTAAGCAATAAAATGATAGTTTGTGGAAAATGGATTGAATAAAGAAAAATACCGGTTTTAATTTTTTTTTGCTTAAAAGTTATAAAATGATGTAGGCAAACATAGTCTTTTAAAACTCGAATATCAAGATATTCGAAGTAAAAAAGTATTTTATAATTTTACACCTTTATTTTATAATATACCATATAAAATAAATATAATTTTTTTTAACAGGCCCACTTGAACAACAGTGATATCAGTGTAGAGTATGTGGAAACACTCTGTCAATCCATGCTGAGTGAAATCATCCAGCAGCATGCCTCAATGAGTGACAGTGAGAGGGGGAAGCTGGAGAGTTGCTTATCAGGTAGCGTCATGAGAGTAACTTTATAAATTAAAATTGAAAATATTATAAAAGAGGGTGATTGGTACTTGATCCAAAATATTTGATGGATTATATAGGGAACCAACTCTTTCAAAAAGGTTTGAATTAATATTTTGTAAATTCTCAACTTGTAACACATTATGATTATTTTGGTACTAAAATAACCAGTCACAATTGTTAGCTTTTCTCTGTGTTCTTGGCAACAATGAGATACATGACAATTTTGTGTGTGTAATAAATGTTTTTTCTTTACATTTTCTGTGGTGGTTTGGACATGTAGAATGAATGAATGAAGAAGGACTAACAAAATAAATATACAGTGCAAATTTGAGTGGAAGGCAAAACTAAGGAATTTATGGTTTGACCAAGTAAATGATACGTTGAATGAAAGAAACGTAAAAAGTCAGAGAGATCATGGGAGTTGTACAAAAAGATGTATAGATGAGATGAAGGATGTATAGTAGATGAAATGAAGGATGCGTTTCAAGATAGAAAAGTCAGTCCTACCCCAACAGTGAAATGGTGTGATGGTATTTATGTATTTTTTGTTATATATTACAAATCAGAGCTGCAGCCATTGGTTTGATTTGACAACTCTCAGCAAAAAACGGTCTTTTAGTTTATTTCTTTGTTTTGCCAAAATTTAGGCTCATATTTTATTTTCTCTCTTTACCCTGGCATTGAATTTGGGATTATATGTATATATGTGTGCGTTTATAATTTTATACATATTTATTGAATTTATAATTGTATCAACTGCTTATTTATTTGGGATTATATGTATATATGTGTGTGTGTGTGTGCGTTTATAATTTTATACATATTTATTGAATTTATAATTGTATCAACTGCTTTTTATTTGGGATTATATGTATATATATATATGTCTGTGTATGTGTTTGTGTGTGTGTGTTTATAATTTTATACATATTTATTGAATTTATAATTGTATCAACTGCTTATTTATTATCATTTAATTTATTTGTATTATAATTTACAAGCCTAGGTAAGAATGGAAGAATATGGTTGAAGTCAAGGTAAGAATTTACCTTAAATCATAATTTTGATTGAGGTAAAAGTAAAAGAAGTATGAGAAACAGAAGAATGTATATGAAAAATTGTACGAGTGTAAATGAGGTAAAGGCTGTGTTTGTGGATAGGAAGGTGTGAATATTTATCCTCTCTACCCAGTTCAATTGGGAAAGTTCGTGCTGGTATGTAAGTAATGTAAAATTATATGCTTTTCTTCACAGGTCTATCAGGAGTTACAGTGAATTTGAAGAGTGTCACTGAATATGGCTTACAGCTATTGAGATCCAGTGCTGTCAAACCAAGACTAAATCCATGGATCGATGCTTTCAATCAATATAACCATCATCCTAGTGAGGTAAAGAATTTATTTTACAATAATCTCTAATTTGTATATTATTTATAGTTAAGGTTTACTGTGGAGGTTTAAAGACATAGTAATTTGTTTAGTCCAAGACTGTTTATTCCACTTTATATAACGGTATAACCCTACCAGTTGCAAGGTTTTCACCTCAGCATCAGGGGAGCACAAACCAGATTGAATTATGTCGATACCAGTTCGAACATAATTCAGTCTTGTTTGTGCTCCTCCGATGATGAGGCGAAAACCTTGAAACCGGTAGGGTTATACCGTTATATAAAGTGGAATAAACAGTGTTGGACTTAACAAATTACAAAATCTAATTTGTTATGAAGTAGAGTAATATTTTGTTTGAATATACTCAAATTTTGTATTCTCATAATGAATTAATATGTTTAACTGTCCTTAACAAATTGCTATTAATGTTATATTTAAATCTAAAATGGTTCCACGTTATTGTATTTTAGTAAGAGTGAGGAAACCAGTTTGAGTCAATATACTCGTATCATTAAGGCTATCAGTAATATAATTAATTACTTTATTGGGCTAAATCAAATCAAATATAATCTTTCTTTCAGAGAGCTTTAGAAGGCAGGAGAAATTTAATAAGGGTTCGTAGCATGTCGGGATACCGAGATGAAAATTAATATGTCATAGAAATTAATCTGAACCCTTTCAATGGTCACAGTTAGGTGACCAAATTGTGGAGCGAAATAATTTTACCAATGCTGTTTTATATATTATAATAATATTGTCTACTAATGTTGTTTTGCCAACCACACTCTATAACATGTTCGTATTAGCAATGTGGATATGTTGAAGAGTAACTATAACAGTGAATTCAATATTTTTTTTTTGGGAACATATTAACAAGCATTAATGTTAATTCATTTTTTTTTTCAGGAGGATTTTGCAGCTTATGAGTCTGAAGAAAACTTTGCTCAAACATTGGTAATAAATTTAGATGGCCTCCTCAGCCCATTCAAGGAAACTTTGACTCCTACCAATTTCGATGCACTTATAACAATTGTAACAGTGGACTGTAATCAGAGATGGGAAAAACTTATTCTGAAATCTACATTTAATAGGGTATTTATTTATTTTATTCATAATATAGGCTAAGCCCCATTACATTGCGATTTTAGATTATACATATTAAAATTTAAACTAATATAATTTACAACCAAATAAAAATTACTTATTATCAATACTCATTTCATTAAGTTAATAAGTGTTTTCCAACATTTTTAGTCTTAAAGGATAAATTTTCTTTACTGATAACAATATGGTGTGAAATATAAAAGACACTTATTTGTTTTTCATTTGAAATGAAAGCAGTATTCCCTTTGCGCCTTTGGTATAAAGTAATCTATTTGTGAAGTTTGACAGTCAATTTAATAATCAATGCACATTCTGCTTTTGATGGCACATGTTGTAGTAATTTAATTCATATTATTAAATTGTCTAGAAAGTAATTTCGTATATTTAAATCAAATGCAAAATTGCGCTAAATGTTTATGGACAGTGGTTTTCAATACTTTCAGTATTTCATCAGTTACTTTTGCCGTAGATTGCTAGTTATTCTTGATTAAAACCTTGATTTAGTCTTCATCAGTGGTAATCGATCTTTCAGAGCTAACATCATCTTCCGGTATGGTATCACTATTACGGAGTTTTTAAAACCACTTTTGACACACAAAATACTTTACTCCGTCATCACTATACATTGTATATATTTCTTTTTGTTTATGTTACGTTTTATCCTTTGCGATAGTAAAAAAGCATCAAGCACCAAAAAAAATTATTATTGTATTTTTTTCCATCTTCAAAATAAGGTTAAAAAAATACTCAAGCGATTTGGATAAAGAATGATCTAAAAAATTCTCAAAACTATTATTACCTGTTCTAATAATATATATTTAGCATGTTTGGAATAAAATTAGCAAAGAAAATTTTGTACTAACCACATCTATCTGTGAAATATGCAATTACTTTACAAACAATGTATTATACATATAGTATAATATTTATATATTCTAAACAATCTTCAAACTATAAAAGTGTTTTGAATAAGTAAGATTATTTTGCTGCTAAATGGTTAACTCTAAAACCTCACCCTTATTCGGACCGGCATTCTTCTACTCATAGCTACTAAGGAACCCATGTTTTAAAATTAAGAATATTGCGTGAAATAGAAGACAAATTAAAATTATATTTTCTATTACTCTTAGTGTCTCAAGTTTTAAGTAACTATAAACGATATGATAAAATAACAATATTAATTTTTTGTAAACTACATACTATATATGTTGTTTCTCTGTTGATTTAAGTCGAGAGGACAAAGCACCTATTCTATATACATACATATATTAAATGGTCTGCAAAATCCACATTTTGGCTCTACTAAATTAATGCTTTAATGAATTAGAGTTTATAAAATTTACAATAAATTATCATAAATATTTTCTTATATTCATTTTCAATTTCAATTGGATCAATTGATTTTTTTCCTCTTGTAATGGTATAATTGAATGGCGTTTTGGTAAAGAGGTATATGTAATCAATTACTTATTTGTCAGTTTGAAGTTTTGCATCACCTGTATTCCTGAAAAACAGACTTCAGGTAAATTTTAAAGGTAAACTTTGAATACATAAGTAATTTATGTATTCAAAGTTTACCTTTAAAATTTACCTGAGGTCTGTATTTCAGGAATACAAGTGTTGCAAAACTTCAAACTGACAAATAAGTAATTGATGACATGTACCTCTTTACCAAAACGCTATTCAATTTTCCCTTCAAAAACTGTAGCTAATTTAAGAAAAAAAGACAATTTGGCTTAAATTTTTATTTCTAGAGCTTTAAAACTATTCTTCACAGAAATAAAGGTTTTTATGCCACTCACTTTTTGCCCACTTACAATTACAATTCATTCAACGAGCATATTTATAATGGATTTGTTTTTCTATTTTAGTTCTACAGTTTTTTGTATCCCCTGTTAAATTTACATATTAGATTGTCCTGCCATTTTGCCCAGAATGTATTCACATGTTCCAGTTTTTTTTATAAATCTTTTTTTTTTAAATGTTTATTTTGTGTTGTTTCATTAACTTTTAACCCATTTACCAGTTTTGCTCAGCAATCATCCACAAAATGGTGAATGGACAAACGTAATGTACTTGCTTATTTATATTATTTTTTTAGCTTGGAGGCCTTATAGTAGAGCGAGAAGTAAGAAACGTCTGTTCATACTTGGGCGGACTGTCTTCCTTCTCAGCTCGGGACAGGTTTGGAAGACTTACACAGGCAGCAGCTCTTCTAGCAGCTGAAAAACCTTCTGAGGCTGCTGAATGGGCTGCTGGGGCAGCGTGGAGATTAACCCCTCAGGAAGTACGGCAAATTCTCGCTCTCAGGTAAGTTGCTTGAAATAATAACATGGTTGTTGTGAAATAGTTAAATATTGAGATGTATTTTGAAATATATCTCTTCACTATCAATGGCAATTACTTGATTGATAATTTTTTTCTTATCAACGGAACGTATTAAAAATATAAATAGGAAGTATATAACTAAATTCATTATTTTTCAATAATGCTCTAAATGTAGCAACTTTCTCCGAACAGTAGCTGTAAAGAAGTGCTTAAGTAGTATGTTATTTTAGATTAAAAAATACTTATAAGTCACTTCTTCAATGAAATTTTACAACTGTTAAAATATAATCATATACTACCTTGATCAAAAATTTTAGGACCGGCCACCGTGTGGCGCTGTCAGTCACCCGATTGGAATTCTTTTTGTTAGGTTACCACATCTATCAGTGACACTTCCCTTCAAATTTCAGCGTCATAGCTTGACATTTGTAAAAGTTACGCTGTACTGAGTTGCGTGCTGTACCTTTGTGCGTGTTTTCGATTTTTTATAAGTTTGAAAATGGCATCAACTGTGCATCAACGAGTTTGCATTAAATTTTGTGTGAAAAACGGATTTAACGGTCCGTAGACCTTGGAAATGTTGGAGAAGTGTTTTTCGGTGGCACGAATGCTTCAGAAGTGGTCGTGAGTCGGTTGAGGATGACGAACACAGTGGCAGTCGAAAACCGATGAAAACATTGTTGGCCAAAAATTGACCATTAGAGAGCTGGCAGAGGACTTGAACATCGCTTATGGATCCGATCAAGACATTTTGGTTAATTATTTGGGCCCCAGACGTGTCGCTGCAAAACTGGTGCCGAAATACCTCAATTTCATGCAAAAAAAGGACCGCGTTGAAATCGCGAAAGACATGATTTCCAAGGCCGAATCCGACCCAACATTTATCAAACAGATCATCACTGGAGACGAGACGTGGATTTATGAGTATGTGTCACATCTATGTGTCACATTAAATATGAACTTTTCATAGCTCACATTCTATTTTAAATTGTATGTGTTATGATTTTTTAAAAATTATTACATACATACCATCACATCACTTCCTTGTTGGGGTTCGTAGAGAGGATAGAAAGTGTCAAACTTTCCAATCACAACATAATTCTTTTGTCTCCTTCATATCCATACATACAGTTCCTTCTGTTCCTCTTGTTACTTTTCCTTCTTTCAAAATTTCATTCGCTTGGTCCAACCATATTTTTCTCGGTCATCCTTTATTACGACTCCCACGTATGCTTGCATTATAAATTTGTTTAGTTAGTCTTTCGTCACTCATCCGTTCAATATCTCCAAACCACCTCAACATACTCTTTGTCACACTATTCAACACGTAAGTTTTTAGCTTAAACTAATTTATTATTATTGAAAAAAATTGAGAATAAATTATTTAAAAGCATTCTCAGAAAAAAAATCGTTAGGTTAAATTTTGGTTATTTGTCAACAAATCCATTTTATTGAATATGTTTGATAAATTTATTTAAGAAAATCCTCGTTAAATTTTCATACCCACGAGAATCGTACCGGATAAATAAAGGTAATATCATGAATTTGTTCATATGAATTTATACCAAATAGGCACTTTATTTTTTTACAATGTTCGTTATTTTTATTCTTGTCTGCTGGATATTATTTTTTTTCTAACCATTCAAAATTCAATATCTCCATATTTTTAACTGAACGACTGTATTATATATATTTTATTGTCGGTTTTGCGCATAAAACCGGCGAAATATATTCAAGATCGGTGTGTTTTTCAAAGGGAATTTTCGAGAAGGCCGATTCCGTGAAACGATAAAATTTCTACATATATTTTTATTGTACCTTTATAAAATACGATAATACGATAAACCGTTGGCAATTTCGCTGGATTGAACTATTATGTTTTGTGTATTTTTTTTGTATGAGAAAATCCCGGAAAGCTATTTATCCAGCTTAAGGTGAGGTTTGTGTGTGTTGCAAATTTGAATAAATACTACGCTTGTTTAAAAATCCGTATCCGACCCTCAAAATTGTTATATGAAAATATATTCTCTAGTTTTTTTAAGGATCATTTCGGAGGCGTATTCGGGGATTTCGTGAGCTGTCGTTCTAGTGCAAATGTTGATCTATGGTATATGAGTAAAACGTGGATATGGAAAATAATAGATGGAGCCGATTAAACGTGTGCGATATAAATAATATTTGGTGTTTCGATGTGTGACAGAATAAAAAATGGATGTACTACCTTGATCAAAAAGTTTTAGGACCGGCCACCGTGTGGCGCTGTCAGTCACCCGATTGGAATTATTTTTTTGTCACCACACCTATCATTGACACTGCCCTCCAAATTTCAGCGTCATAGCTTGACATTTGTAAAAGTTACGCTGTACTGAGTACATCTACCTTTGTGCGTGTTTTCGATTTTTTACAAGTTTGAAAATGACATCAACTGTGTATCAACGAGTTTGAATTAAATTTTGTGTGAAAAACGGATTTAACGGTCCGCAGACTTTGTAAATGTTGGAGAAGTGTTTCGGCAATGATACTCTTTCGAGATCAAATATTTTTCGGTGGCACAAACGCTTCAGAAGTGATCGTGAGTCGGTCGAGGATGACGAATGCAGTGGCAGGCCGTCGACGTCGAAAACCGATGAAAACATCGATAAAATCAAAGAAATGTTGGTCGAAAACAGCAAATTGACCATCAGAGAGCTGGCAGAGGACTTTAACATCGCTTATGGATCCGCTCAAGACATTTTGGTTGGTGATTTGGGCCTCAGACGTGTCGCTGCAAAACTGGTGCCGAAAGACCTCAATTTCATGCAAAAAAAGGACCGCGTTGAAATCGCGAAAGACATGATTTCCAAGGCCAAATCCGACCCAACATTTATCAAACGGATCATCACTGGAGACGAGACGTAGATTTATGAGTATGACACGCAATCCAGACATCAAGCGAGCGAATGGCGTGCTCCGAGTGAGCCGAGACCGAAAAAACCACGTCGTTTTCAGTCAAAAAAGAAGGCGATATCCCACGGTTTTAATGAATTACAACGGTGTTGTGCATCATAAATTCTTGCCAGAAAAACAGACAGTCAACAAAGAGTATTATTTGGGCGTTATGAGATATTTGCGTGAAGCAATTCGCCAAAAAGACGGATTTATGGGCAAACGACTCGTGAATTTTGCACTACGATAACGCACCGTCGCACAATGTGATCCTTATCCGTGAGTTTTTGACCAAAAAACAACACGAATACTATCCAGCAGCTTTCGAATTCACCTGATCTGGCTCCCTGCGACTTTTTCCTGTTCAACCAATTAAAAAAACCGCTTCGCAGAACGCGTTACAGCACCCGAAAGGATGTCATGAAAAAATCGAAGACAGCTCTGATGGACATACCGAAAATTGAGTGCCAGCGGTGTTTCGAGGATTGGATTAAGGACTGGCGTAAGTGCGTTGCAGTCGATGGGGAGTACTTTGAAGGGGATCATATCGATTTTGATGAATAAACTTGTATTTTCGATTTTATGAATAAAGTTCTAAAACTTTTTGATCAAGTTAGTATATGTATAAATTATTTACGTACATCTATGCATACATTACGCCATGTCCCTTTTGGAACAAGCAATATACAACTCTTTTTATCCATACACACAGCTTTCGCCTCGTGTACATTCATACACCTCGTCATACATGCTCTCCTGTTTCTTATTTTCTCGTCATTAAAATTTCTCCTTCCACACTTTCTTCGTTCTGTCTCTTCCGTGTTCTCTATTCGTTTCAGACAAACATATATATGTATATTTGTTTCGTAAATCTTGCGCCTCTTATTGTTTCAAGTGGTCAAACCATCTTAAGGTTATTTTTTTAATTATACTTTTACATAAACAAAAAAAATTAACACAAAAAACATTTTTTTGGTTTATCGATATCGATACATTACACGTGGTATGTCGGTGTATGAAATAATAAGAAATAAATGTATTCTAGATAAATGCGATATAAAGACAGTATGGATTGACCTTTCAAATAAATGTTTGAAATAAGCAAAGGTAAGGAGTACTAAAAATCGAAGGAAGTATGTCGTGATAGGAAAGTTTAGCGCTCTAACCTCCCTTTATGTCCTTACAAAAATTTGACGTGATTAAATGTAATCTTTACTGAAAGCAAATAAATTGGACAGATATTAGCAAAAACGACCTAACCCATATTTTACCTTTTACTATTTGAACAACTTTTTAAAGGCGTGATTTAATAATGAAAACTCATTAAATGACTTGATATTTTAGCACATACAGAATTGATCTATAATTTTTTCGATGTATCAAATGAACAGAACAAAATTAGCGTTTTTGTACCCATTTCACATTTATACGTCCAGTTATTTTATCACAATGTAGGTAGGATTTGTAGTTTTCTTCTAATCCACCTGTAATTTTATCACAATGTAGGTAGGATTTGTAGTTTTCTTCTAATCCACCTGTAATTTTATCACAATGTAGTTAGGATTTGTAGTTTTCTTCTAATCCACCTGTAATTTTATCACAATGTAGGTAGGATTTGTAGTTTTCTTCTAATCCACCTGTAATTTTATCACAATGTAGGTAGGATTTGTAGTTTTCTTCTAATCCACCTGTAATTTTATCACAATGTAGGTAGGATTTGTAGTTTTCTTCTAATCCACCTGTAATTTTATCACAATGTAGGTAGGATTTGTAGTTTTCTTCTAATCCACCTGTAATTTTATCACAATGTAGGTAGGATTTGTAGTTTTCTTCTAATCCACCTGTAAATTTTGAAAACATCTCGTTCCAAATAAATAGGACAGTAGGTGGTATATAACAAATGTAATGCACTATTAATACATTCGTTCTCCACTTTTTTCAACATACTATATAACCTATACACTGAACATATAATGTGAGTGGGGTTGGAACATTGGAATAAAGGTTTTTCCATAAGGCGGCAGATAATTTCTAACCCTATTTATTATTCAACATTTATATAAAATTTGGCGGGCTTTATACCAGGTGCCAATCTCTTCCAACCAACCAAACAAAACAAATAAAGGAAGTTACATGGTCGAAAAATATTGTATATTCAAATCATTATTTATTTGTAAGAAATTCATGAACAATATACATAATAAAAATAAATGTCAGATATCATCGATCAAACGAAGGGATGGGGGATAAGATAGAAAAATCGGGAATTGTAGAGAATGGAGAGGAAAGGAAAATAACTATACAATTTTTTTAGGGAATTACCCAATGTATATGAAATAACCCCCGCTGTAACGGAATTAGTCGTTAGCAACATGATACTCAAACATTAACTGTGATAAGACAAGAATGATGATTGTTGACCGCTAAAACAACAATGGAGCGGAAATAATATATATCGTTAATTGTGAGGTCGTGGAGAGAGCTGTATATAACATATATTGTAATTAATAATGGTGGATGTGACGCAGAAGTTCAAAAGTGAAACGTCATCAGATGATCAACTGTGGACAAGCCGAAGAATATATGAAAAGACAGGAACATTACTAGATATATCAAAGCAAATTTTGTAAGAACATACATTTTCCCAATCTTTCTGTATGGTGCCGAGACTGAAATAAGATTGAAATAAAATACACGTAACAAGATAAACGCCTTGGAGATGTAGTACTGCCGACGTATATTCACATACCATGGACAGCACGCAAGACAAATTTATCGATTCTGGAAGAACTGCTAATTAAACAGAAACTAGCTCTAGTCTTCAATAATACGAGTACAAGTGCGAATCCTCATGACATTGGCTGTATTCATAGACGATGGAGGGATTTTTGCTTCAAGGGAAAATAGAAGGATCTCGATCACTAATACCACCTGGTAAAAAAATCAACCAGCAGTTTACTTGTATAAATGTTACTTACCGTGAAAATCTGAGGCGTATCAATCTTTCTTTATCATTTCGGCGTATCAATTAGGTCTCAAGAGCATGACGAATAAGAAGGAAAAATTGTTTTGTATTTTATGAAACACAATTTTGTAAATGTGAATGCAGTGTGAATGTTTCAACTGAGTTGTTTTTAGTATTCTGGTCAAGTGTAGGAAAGTATGGCTGGACTAAGTCAATGTTTTGAAAGAAGGAAACATAGAAAGTCGTAGAAGTTGTATTGATGTAGAAAATACTAAGAATGCGTCTCAAGATAGGAAAGTCTGGCGCTCCGTCCTTTCTGTCACACCCGGCAGGGAAATGGCGTGATGGATGTTTGTATGTATATGAAATTTGGGATTAAGAAATGAGATCACTTCGTTACAGACCTTGCCTAGTGAAGCGGTTATATTCACAAAATATAACCGCGTCTCTAGAAACTAACGCCTCCATTCTCGAACATCTGAGACCTACAGATTATCGACAATATGCCTTCGACGGGTCGTCCAATTCTTTGGGCACATTGCTCGTGGCCAAGGAGAAAGTTTGGAGAGGTCTGTGATTACTGGAGGTGTGGAAGGACGACGCACAAGAGTAAAAGTCCTAATGCGTTGGACTGACCAAGTGAGAGACGCAACTGAACTGCCCTTAACAACTGCCCTTCGAGCCGTGGAATGCAAGAATGGATATAGGAAAGTTGTCGGAGGCTATCATGGGAGTAACGATGCTCATTCATGAACTACACTACATGATGATGATGTAATTTTACTGTCGGTTTGTCTTTTTATTAAAATTATGTAAATTTCAAATTATATATTTTGAAAAAACATATAAATTTTTATTTGAATATTTGTCTTATTTCATAACTAACCTTTTCTTAGTTTCTTTCTGAAAATCTTCAGGAATAATATATAAAATATCGGACAAAAATATCAAATCGTTTTTCCAATTGAAATATAAAAACTTAGTCACGGAAATATTCCATTACGTTATCAAATCTCCACAGGAAACTATAAATGGTTAATTACAAATGAAATATTTTATAGATTACGTTATATTGAAAAGGAAAGTTAATTTGTCAGTCTGATTGCTTTATTTTTTATGCATCAACATGCGAAATAGTAATTATGCAGGTATATTTCGACAATATTTTATTTCAGACATTTATACTAATTGGAATTCGTATATTATGACTGATTTGCTAAATTATTTATACAAGAGAAAAGAGTGAATTGGAAGTGAGAGCAAATGTGTTATTTTTTCAACCGAAGTTGTATTATATTCTATTTTCCTTCTATACAGTACAAACCAACTGTTCTAACTGCGCTATGAAGTGATTAGGATTAGATGTGAACTTAAGTCTGGTCGTCGTCGTTGCTGGGCCTCGTAGTAGAGGACCCCATCGCCATTTCAGTTAGAAAGTGAAGCTGTGCCGTGGAGTTTATTTTTTAAGTGAGTGAACCGTTGCACACCAGCAAACTCACCGGCCACACCACTTTGCTGGATCCGATGTCACATCTGAAGTGAGACGATCGGAGCACATCGGCATTTCTTTAAGAATCGATATAACCGAAGTCATAGGTATCCTTATACCCACAATCGCTAGGTGAAAAAAATATATATGTCATTCAAGGGGAGTAGCACAGCGTGGGGTTTGAACCGGCAATCTCCCGCATGGAAGTCCAGTGCGTTACCGCGCGGTCATTTTAAGGCCGGTAAAAGATGATTCGAATGAATGAAGAAATATTAATTAAACAAAGATACAGACTAACTGGTCTATACTGATTAGAACCGAAATCCGTCTGGTTAAGTCTAGTACTCTCCAGAGCACTGTATGGAGTGGAAAATGATAATGAATGAAACATGATAGATGCCTTCGAGATGTGGTGTTGAAGGCAAATGCTCCATATCCTATGGACCGCAAGGTGCATCAACGTCTCTATCATCCAATAATAAGAGATTACCGAAAGACTAACGGCAACGTGCAGAAAAATAATCGTACTATACTTTGGACGTCTTGCTGGAAAGAATGATGAAAGTCTGGAGAAGCTGGTGACATTTGAGGGAAGGCGAGCAAGAGGAAGGGGTCTTGTGAGATGGTGGATCAAATAAAGAAGTTAACAGGATCCTCTTTAAGTGCTGCATTCAACATGACCCAGGACCGGGAGGGATGGAGACAGGTGGTGCGCCGAGTTCGAGTCATAGCAGAAATCCACAATGCTCAGCATTGAGCACACGATGAAGAAAATATAGCGCGAGTTTGAGTGGAAGACGTAGTAGAGAACGACCAAAAAAAGTATGGTTGAATCAAGTGAATAATATTTTGAAACATGAAACTGTGCGAAGAAGAAAAATCATGGGAGCTGTTTGAAAAAATGTATGGATGTGAAAGATGCGAAATGTGTGTGTCGAGATAGAAAAGTCTTGCGCCCTGTCCTCATTTTCCCAGTAGGTAAACGGCTTGATGGTATGTATGTACTCGTATATACTAACTGTTCTTGTATTGTAACTTAGAGGTTATCAAAGTGTGCGTCTTGGCGCCTTGGAACGCCGCGGGATACTCGAAAATTGTAATAATTCCAAGGAATCTTGGTACAATACATTGAAAACAAGCTTGTCGGTATAGAACTGTTGAAGTTTTGGATAGAGGATTTTGATCAAGTAAAGGATGAATGTCTTTCGCTGAGTGCTAAAGCCCAGCTAATCCTGCTTTCATTTCCGACGACTTACCTCAGCGAAGCTGGGTTTTCAGCGGTAGCAGTAATAAAAACCAAATATTGTTCAAAACTTAATGTGGAATTGGAAATAAGGCAGTTCTGTCTAGTTTGATTCATCCGTTTTTTTAGAGCATCGTTAAATTTTTTTTATATATCAAGGGCGCCATGAAGCAGAAAAGTTTGAAAACGCTGCTATAACTCATAAATTGCCAGGTTACATAGTTGGAAAATCAATAAGGACATTCTTTTAATCACATGACGAACTTCGTGGCCTAGTTAGTGAGACCCTGGTTTTCCATCCGGAAGTTTTGGGTTCGATTCTTGATGGTTTAAAAAAATAATAAGTAAGGGACGGCCCAGTTTGGTTAAAAGTTCGTCTGATAACAATACTCGAATTCTTTAGACGTCTTCGAATGTTGTTGCCGTATACGTACGATGACAAACTGTGAGTTGTTTGCTTACTTTTGTGGTTCTAACCCGAAGATAGTATTGTCTTCCGGCCACGTTCTTCAATATTTCCCCATCATCAATTCGGGTATGTTGAGTTGTACCATACGAATAATGATGTTGCACCATGTAAATCAGCTTTAAAATATATTTTCCTGACTCTAATACTCGTGTGTTCGCGAATATGCTGTATCAGTTTGTTGGATCATTCTATTTTTCTTCTTCGCCATGACCTCAATGCTGAGGAACGTGACCCATATTAAAATTATTGTAGGTTGCGCACATTCTGTTCCAGTCATCTCGATATTCCGCTGTCCGACGAGCCTGTTACAAAGGCAGGCTCGTAGCATTATTAACCTAGTCACTCCAGCGCATAAGCGCTCTACTTCTGCTCTTGCGACCTTTCACACTGCCAGCGACTATGACTCTCCATGTCCTTGCGCGAAATGTTACCAAAGAACCGAAGAATGCGACGAGTGCATAATTCTAAAACCTCTGAGATACTCAGCTCTTCCGAAATAGAGATATTTGTGCGTCGTTCCGTCGATAAAAACCCAGCAATCGTCGCCAGCACCGCATCTTGAATCAGTCTATTTTGGATATTTTTCTGGCCTTTGTTGTCCAAGTTTTTGAGGTATACAAAAATATTGTTATAAATTTACAGTAGACTTTCGATTATCCATGGTAGTAGGAAAAAATGAACCGTATTAAAAAAAGTGGTTAATTTCTACAAAAAATCAGATAATAACTAAAACAAATTCTCTTTCATCGCGCATCAGTCCCAAAAATCGGGATTCTTTCAGCTCTAGACTGATTAAACCATAAAATCATCACTTTGTCCAAATCATCGAACGTTGACAACTTCATATAATAGTTTTCCACCTAGACATGTCACTTGCACTATTAGAAAATCCGCCAAACTCGATCAACTGTTTTTTTTGATATTTTAAATATCATGCACTATTTGAATGGCGTTTTGGTAAAGAGGTATATGTCATCAATTATTATTTGTCAGTTTGAAGTTTTGCAACACTTGTATTCCTGAAACACAGACCTCAGGTAATTTTTAAAGGTAAACTTTGAATACATAAATAATTTATGTATTCAAAGTTTACCTTTAAAATTTACCTGAGGTATGTATTTCAGGAATACAAGTGTTGCAAAACTTCAAACTGACAAATAAGTAATTGATGACATGTACCTCTTTACCAAAACGCTATTCATTTGTTCACTAACATTATATTCATGCATCACCTACTTCGCCGACAACGCTTTAAATTATTTGGAATAATTTAAAGTTTTGGTTCTAAAGTAAGAACAATTTTTTTACGTTAAGATATGTATTTTTAAAATATAATAGTAAAAATGGTTAAAACAGCGGATCAGTACCTATACATATTTCGGTATACATAAAAACAAAAAATCAATAACAATTAATCAAACACTATGCATGCTTCATTTACAATTCGACGTCCGTCGTGATGCGCTCGTCCGTTTGCATCAAAAGTAAACACTAAATCTAAGTGCACCCTAATAATGAATAAATTCGTAATTTCGCCAATTTTATTTTCTGGCACATATTATGTAGTCGAATAAAAAAATATTTTTGCGTTTTAAAGAATATTTCGAAATATTATTAAAAATATTGGGATTTTTTTCACTACTACGATTAATCAGTAACCTGATTAATGCAAGGCGATCCTAGATAATCGAGATTACTGTATTATTTTTATAATTATATCATTTTGATATTCAATTTATTTGTTAATCTATGTCGTTCTCAATGTTTTCATTGTATAAAAGGTCTATAAAAAGGTATATAAAAGTTTATTTAAAATATATATACAATATATGTCGAATTGAGTCATCAAAAATTACCGTTATTGGAAAATTGTAATGATTCATTAGTGATCCCAATGATTCATACATAACGTGACCAGACGTCCCGTTTTGAACGGGACTGTCCCATTTTATAATTACGAGTCCCGGTGTCCCCGAAATAAATTCTCGGACGCAAAATTGTCCCGTTTTCGGAATCCGCGCGAAAATTGAGGAACCAAAGCTTACCGTACGGTCGGCTGGACGCGAGCAGTGTGCGAGAGCAAGACCGACCGCGTCGTCCGTTGACGCGACGATAACCGAGAGTAGCCGAGGATGCCAACGTTCGCGCGCGCTTTGGCTTATTATTGTTATTTGACAGAGTTTTCGTTCGCTCACTTCTCGCTCATTGTTTTGTTGTTTGATGCTCGATTAGTAATTTTCTTTAACTTCTTTTGTTTTGGAATCCTAAGTTAATATGCCAAAACGTAAGTGTTCGTTTAATGTTAGCTTACAAGCAAAATATCCTTTTATTAGGCAAATAAATACTCCCTCAGATGTCAGATGCGAAAAGTGTCGTACAGAATTTAGTGTTTCTCATAGTGGTGCAGGTGATATTGAACAACATTTAAAATCTGAAAAGCATAAAAATGCCGACCGTGCCGCCGCTTCGAGTTCTTCGATGTTAAATTTTTTAAGAAATCAGACGCGCCAACGACAAAGGATTTGGATATCGCTGCGGCAGAAGGCGTCTGGGCTTATCACACGATACAAGAAAATCACAGTTTTCGCTCCAATGATTGTGCTTCGAAAATAATTCAATCATGTTTTGATTTGAAATTTACATGCGCGCGTACGAAATCAGAAGCTATTGCAGTAAATGTTTTGGCGCGTACAGCGATGAAAGAATTGAAAGATGATCTTGATACGGCGAATTGTATTACAATTTTGACTGACGCTTCAAACCATGGTAGTAAGAAAATATACCCTATTGTAGTGCGCTTTTTTCTACCCTGCGTAGGTGTACAAGTGAAAATTTTAGACCTACAAGAACAGCCAGGTGAGACTTCAGATATTATTGTCAATTATTTAAACCAAGTGTTGACAGATTACAATTTAACAGAAAAAGTCGTGGCATTTTGTGGGGACAATGCCAACGTCAATTTCGGGGGCGCAGCTAGGCGAGGAACTAACAATGTCTTGACAAAATTACAAACATTTATGAAAAAGCCATTAATAGGTATTGGATGTGGAGCCCATGTAATTCATAATGCTGTAAAATCTGCTGCAGATGGGCTACCCTTAGATTATGAAAGTATAATTGTGAAGATATATTCATTTTTTTATATTTACACGATTCGAGTTGAAGCTCTAAAGGAGTTTTGCGCCGAAACTGAAACGGAATATCAACAAATGCTCGGCTATAGCAAAACCAGATGGCTTGCTCTTATGCCTGCATTAGAAAGGGTTTTAAAAATGTATCAGCCATTAAAAAACTACTTTTTGAGTATTGAAAAATGTCCCATTTTACTAAAAAACTTTTTTGAAGATCCCACATCAGAATTGTGGCTTTATTTTTTACACGCTCAGTCAGCAAGTTTTCATCAAGCTGTATTGAAACTTGAAGGTCAGACTGTATCAGCAATTGAAGCTGCAAAAGAAATCAATCAACTAAAAGATAATTTCACTCAGAAACAGACCAATCAGTTTCTCCCATTTTCAGTCCGTCAATTTATGGTGAAATTGAAAGATAATGGTACTGGTATCGATGAAGAGTTTGTGAAAAGGACGGCTACAGAATTTTATAAAACAAGCCGTGAATATCTGGAGCAGTGGACTTGCTTTCTAACCAAAGAAATGGAGATATTTTTTTGGGCAGATTTAAAAAACGTCCCCGCATGGGAAGACATTCAAAAAGCTCTGGATGTCCTAATTGAAAAGGAATATATTGATAGTAATAAAGATACAGAAGTTTTTGACGAATTTTCATTAATTTCTAACTACATTACATCGCAAAAGGTAACAGAATGGAATAATCAAAATGTTTCCACGGAAACTCGTTGGGTGGAAGTATTCAAACATTTTCACGCCAACAATCTGCAGCATGAAAATTTTTCTGTTTTAATTGAATATATTTTATGTTTGCCTGCTACAAATGCTCCAGTAGAAAGAGTATTTTCTATGATGAACAAATTATGGACATCTGAGAAAACTCAGTTACAAATTCCAGTTTTAAAGGCGATGTTGATTACCAAGGTCAATATAAAAAAAACGTGCCAAGAGTTTCATTCCTACTTAAAATCATCACCAAATGTTTTAAAACAAATTTGTTCCTCTGAAAAATATAAATATAACTAAACATTTTGGATTTCAATTAGTAACTTTAATGTTATCTTAATTTTTCTAAATACATCAATATAACTTTAAAAAGTTTTTTTTTTTCAATGACTACCTATGGTTATTTGACTTAAATAAACCAATGTCCCGTTTTGAGTCAAAAAATAAATGGTCACGTTATTCATACATGACATGTTTTTACCTGTTTGGAGTAAACAAATTATCTCTCAGTCTTATTACATTAGTGTCAGTTTACACATCGTATTAAAATAATTTATCAGTCAGTGAAATGGATGGATTGAAAGTGCACATTCGTCACGTAATGTTGTTGGAGTTTAAGAAGGGGATAAATGCTACGGAGACATCTGTAAAAATATGCAGTGTGTATGAAGGAACCATAACTGACCAGCAAGTGCGAAACTGATTTGTGAAATTTCATTCTGGAGATACGTCATTGAAGGATGAACCCAGAACGGGAATTCATTGGACTTTTTTAATTATGAAACATTAAAATCATTGGTGGAATGCAATACACGCTAAAGTACTAGAGAATTAGCATACAATTTAAACACGTTACAATCCATCATATGTTATGCCGCCACTTCAAAAGTCAGCAAGCTGGGTGTTTGGGCTCTACACGCTCTTAGTGAAATAAACAAGACATCGTTTATTAATGGCGACAAGTCTTCTTTCGCGATAAAGAAAAGACTCGTTTCTTGATAAAATCATTACTGGTGATGGAAAATGGATCACACACGAAAATGCTCTATTCAAAAGGCAGTGGGTTGACTATGATAAATCTCCACAGTCTATTCCAAAAACTGAGCTTCATGCAAGAAAAATAATAATTTCAAGCTTTTAGAGCGTAATGAAACAGTAAATGCAGATTTATACGTCCAGCTACAGCATGTTGATCAAAGTTTGATAGAAAAGCGCCCTGCGCTTGTCGATCGGAAAAATGTTTTTCTCCTCCGTGACAAGGCAAGCCCCCATACTTTTTAAAGCTTGGATCATCTGTTCTACACCACCTATCATACTCATCTAACCTTGCACTGTTCGATTATCACCTGTATCAGCGCGACGTTAGCCCTTAAGATCCAACGGAGCCAGCCCCGTTAGACCGATAGTGCTTCTGCCGAGTATGTCCTATAAGCCTTAAAGCCCGCCGATCAGTATCCTCTTGGTAACTGAGCGCCAACTTATGTGTGCCCAGTATCTGGCTGCATATCACACGATTCTCAAAATTACTGTACTATAGTAGAGTCGGCTCTTACGGAACGGTAGACCCTATATTGACTTCGCCAAGCGCGCAACAGTTAGATATGCCTTTCTCGCACTCAGCACGGACGATTGCCCTTTACGGTAACAAGTGCCAGTCTACGAGTATAGTTGACGTCCGCCTTCACCCCTTGCCTAGAATGACCCCTCACGCGATTATCAAAGCCTGCCTAGAGGCCCAGTTGTTAACTTGCCAACATCGTTGGTCGTCCTCCTGCGTGGGAAGACAGTCATTCATTTTTTTTCCTTGTATCAGGGCGCGTCTCGGCTCCCTGTGGGTGCATCCAAACTATAAGACTACCGAATTTCTCTCTTGCCATGGGAGCTTGTTTGCTTCAATCTTATCCTTTCGCCCTGTTGCATTTTTATGGTCATGTGGATCAATCGAGTCAATAATTTCCGAAGTGAACTCCACTCAGCCTTACATCGGTTCATCTTCGGATTGACTACTCCGATCTAGTAGCGTTAAAGGATAGTTTTGCTGCAGTCGAAATTTTCGGTGAAAGTACTGGCAACTTGCTAGGCTGTTTGAACTCCAGGCCTTAAGCCACTTTATGAGTGTATTTACTGCGCTGCAAGTTATTTTCCTTCTCCCGTGATGTCGAACCTTAAGTCCGTCATCACTACTATTGTTTTCACACTAAGGTGTGTCGCCATCGGAGAAGGAGCCCGTTTGGGTAGTTCGTTCTTCGCCACTACGTGACATTGTGCTCATAAAAAAACAAAGATTTCGATATTCTAGTGAAGATCGAGCTGGATGAGGACTTGTTTTGTCCCCCATAACAGCGTGGGTGGAGGTGGGATTGAACTGAACTATCATATATTTCGATCGCTGCAAAACGCTTTGATTGGGGAAAATTTCTCTAATGCAAACTAAGTTCGAGAGTTTGTCGAAAAAATTTCACGTTAAAACCAGCAAAATTCTACTCAAAAGGTATCGAAGAGCTACCTTATAAAGTGCAACAACTCATTGCAAATAATGGCGAATATATAATTGATTAAGATATTATTGCTTTTTTTATTGGAAATTAAAAATGATATTCTGAAACGGAAGTTTTTTTGACTCAACGCAATATATACATTAACTAACGGGTATGTAGCTCTGTGGCAATTACTACCAACTCCCGGGTGAAAGAAAATTAGAAATTCTATCAACTATGTAGTCCAAGTAGGCCTTTAAACAAACGGGTTGCTATCAAGTTTACAGTTAACAAAAAATCATAGACTTATTAAAACTTGATCATCAAGTTTTTGTTATATACTCGTAAAATAAAAAGTATACTAGTTTGGTAAAAGTGCTCGTTTGGTAACAATACTACTCCATTTGCGGTAGTATTGCCAACAAATATGATGAACTACGCGTTATGTGCCTATCCCAATGGTTCTTAACATGAACGTCCGATTGATGGGGCCAAAGACAATGTTGTCTCTCGGCCATGCTCTTTAATGTGTATATATAACCAATACCGATATGTTGAAAGGAGTATCAAATGGTTGAATATTTTTACGTCAAAAAAATAAGTAAATTTGATTAAAGATATTCATATCATATTCTCTGTATCCCGTTCAAATCTAGAGTACCATTTAAATTTCACAGAACAGGACAAATCTACCTCAGGGCATTATTCACAAAAATATGTTTGACGACTCACGTTTTCATTTCCTAGGGCAATAGAAAACATAAAGAAGTTACAAAAGCTTGTTATTATGCTCACAAGATAAGAAAACTGCCGTTGTCAAAACACTGGTTTCTGATTGTTTACGATATTTTTGACAGCTATCAAACTGTCCAAATATTCCATTTAATTCGATTTTTGAACATTTTCAAACAAGTACAGGATTTTTGGGTTTATCAAAATTGCGTTCTAAATTTATACAGCAATTTGCCGTTTCCGAAAATAACGTTCCGTTGTTTATTTTTATGTTTTTTTTTTATTTTATCAAATTTATCCAAGTTTTTCTAATATAGTCGATTAATTGTGACATCGGTTAAACGGGACAGTTATTTATTTGAAACGAATATTGAAAAAAAAAATAAACAAATCAAGAATATTGGCTGAATTTGTTTCACACATTTGAGACAACCGCCGCTTTATCGGTACAATGATTGTAGACATCCCAGTAACTAACCAAGAAGCCAGGAAACTTATTGTTCGATTTAGATGATTCCTTAGCAATGAAGGCAGTTCTATATCTGCATTGGATATCTGCGCAGATTTGGTCTTGCAGAGTAAAACAACGTCTCAGAGTACACTCCGTAAATTTCTTTAAGATAATTGTTTAAATAAACATGCTTATTTGACATGTAGACACTTATGTACGTGGTTTAAGCGAGTATATAATTAAATTACATCAATATATATTTTTTTGAACATTTCTTTAAATGTGTACATTTTATTTGTAAATTATTTTAAATACTCGTACATATTTGTGTCGTTCACTAAAAGGTTGCTTGTCCATTTAATTTTTTTAAACTCATTTAATTTTTAGCTTTTTGTATTCAATATTGCATTATTGAAACAGCCGCTTTATTGGGACAAACCAGTCTTTTCCCGATTAAATTGAATCAACTGTATTTACTCGTATATAAATATTGCAGGCACAATTTGAAAGGTTAAAAGTACGTATTTAAAAAAAAATTGGTGTTACAAATATTTATTCTAATTTAGCTACGTTTGATTTTTTTATGTCCTTGTTTACTGGGCCCCAAACGTTTAATCTACAGGTCAAATGTTTGATACCAAGTTAAGCTTTTAACTCTCAAACATATCAAATACTTAATCCCGCTTAGTTTTCGTGGGAAAAGGGATCTCTTCAATAAAAATAGAATTTAATTTATTTTAAAAGTGGTACAACGTCAATCGCGTTTTTACTGAATAGCTAATGAGATCTATAAAGTATGGAGACTTATTTATATACACATTTACTTAATAATCTAATTATATATAAATGGCACGATCCCTAATAATTTATTTAACACTTCATTCTATACAAATCTGGTGGGCTTATTGCTAGGTGGAAATCTCTCACAATCAGAAAAAGTAAATTAAGAAAATATTAAATATTAAATTCAAATAAGAAAATATTAAATTCAAATAATTATTGATTTCTACTAAACTCATAAACAACATAACAAAAATTCAACAACACTAAAGCTAAGGCCACACCAAAGGGCTTCGCTAGGTGCTACGTGACTAAAATACTAGGTGACTTCATGCTTGGCCACACCAAAGTGCTTCGCACAAATTCATTTGACATTTGGGAGCGGTTGAATCAACAAACGATGCCACTCTCAAAACTAACCAATTTCATTACAACTTACCATCTTTATTTACTTCCTGTGCAACTTCATTCCAAAGTGATTTTATTACAGGTACATTTTTGTATAATTTGCTCGATGGGTTCTACAAAGGCTCCCTTTTATATACAGGTGTTATTAAAACTTCCTCCATCTTGTAAAATCACCTGGTGACACAATAAAATTAACTAACACGTCAGGAAACTCACTAGGCGACTAATCGTCACGTAGCGTGGCGCGAAGCGTGCAGTGTGACCATTGCAATAGTATGGGGTGCGTTGGTTCGCTAGGATATGTCACCTAGCTCGCAGCGTAGCTCTAAGCACCAAGTGAGGCTCCTACCTGTGTGGCCGAGGCCTAAAAGCGATAAATTCGTGAATAATTTAACAAATTATGAGTGAGACAACATCAATTAAATAAAAAAAATTAATGCAGATGAAAGGAATATTGGGAATGAAACATTTAACATTGTTAACCTGAAACTAAGATTTTTATTAATTGCTTTTTATACCAATGACGGCCATACGAATGAAACATATGAATAATATATCAAGTCTAATATCAGTTGGTAACTGGTTCCTCATAGCATGGACAGTAAAGGCTGACGTAAAAAAAGAGCGATGAAGTGGGAAAGCCCATAAACAATATCTGCTTGAGTGTAGCTCAAGTGTATGATCGGAAAGACGCTGAACATCTTTCAGTTGCACCAACGGAAGAACTGGTTTGGATGCAGGTTTCTTCAGCGTATTTAAAATAGTATAAGATTGATTGAATAGTTTTTCGGAAAGGTTTTCAGATTGAGTGAATAATGCCCGACTCATTTCAAATTTGTTTCCTAGAGTCGGGCTGTTGTTATTATTTTGGAAAGGTTTTAAGATTGAGTGAATAATGCCCGACTCATTTCAAATTTGTTTCCTAGAGTCAGGCTATTGTTATTATTTTGTAAAGGTTTTAAAGTTGAGTGAATCATGCCCGACTCATTTCAAATTTGTTTCCTAGAGTCGGGCTATTGTTATTATTTTGGAAAGGTTTTCAGATTGAGTGAATAATGCCCGGCTCATTTCAAATTTATTTCCTAGAGTCGGGCTATTGTTATTATTTTGCTAAAAAAAATCCTGTTAATAATAACGATATCAGATGATTGAGCAGCTAAGAAATGTGTTGCTCAATCCGGGAAAAACGTGCGTGCGGCTCATTAAATTTAAAACGGTGGATAAATTATGAGATATATGCATAAATACAAACAATTTCCCTGTTGATGTAGGCAGATAGTACAGAGCGCCAAACTTTCCTATTAAAACATGCTTCCTTTGCCCGCACCATATCCATACATCTCCTCATATAGTTTCTTCTCTTACAATTTACCTTCTTTTTTTCAAATTTCATTCACTTGGTGTAACAATATTTTTCTCGGTCATCCTCTACCATAGCTCCCACTCATGCTTGAATTATAGATTTGTTTATTCAGTTTTTCGTCACCCATCCGTTCAGCATGCCCTAACCACCTTAACGTGCACTTTTCACTATACTTAACACATCAATGTTTAGATTACATTCCTCCTGAATACATAATTACATTTATTATTCTGCCATACATCGATAAACCGCATATTCTTCCCAGTGCACCCATTTTCACCGTATTTACTCGGCTCGTTTTATTTATTTTCCACGTCCTAGTTGCACTCCCGTATATCAATGTATTATTTATTTATTTTTGGCACGCTCAAAGGGCTTTTGAAGAAATTTTACATATGCTGCAAATAAGTACATATTGACAAAAGGATACAAACATCCAAAATAGAGATAAATCATGGTATAATTAAACCGGTATTTATTAATATATAACAAATATAATAGTACCAGTTAACATAATGTATATGGTAAAGCGACAGGAAATCTGGCAAATTGTAATGTTGGCACAAAAACGCTGTTATGAACAATTTTGATAATGCTTGGTTTTGAATATACTCGTATGTCTATTAGTGGCGCATTGACTTAGTTTCTTATTGTAACTCGCCGTTCCATATTTCATTCCACTTTTCTATCCTTCGAGAACATACTCGTATAACACTATTCATTCCAATTAACAGTATTCTTCAACTCGTTCTAATATGTTTGCTGACATAGCTCCGAATTCATACTCCGGCCTATGAAGGTGGACTATAGACGTTTAAATAAGGCGAAAAAAATATTGTATCCATCTGAACGCTCATTCCTTCATCTTACTTAAAACAATTCTTACATACATTTCTGTTGTCTCCATTCTGCTTTCGTCTATTTAAATCTTAAAATGTCATGATTTGTATTCAGAGTCGGACCTCATACGCTCCAAACATAAGAGTGAGTTCTTCAACTCGTTCTAATCTTTTATTGTTCACCCAAATACCGTATTTACTTTTTCTTTCACCCATTTCAATTACCATGACTTTGGATTAAGATTTATGAAGCAGTGCAAATCAAACTTGGCAGACTCCCTCGGGTTTTACCAGGGAAATCGATGCTTTTCCATGGCAGCTGTAGAGATAAAATTATTATTTAATAAAGTATGCTCGAAATGGAGTGTGTATAAAAAAATTACCTTATACGCTATAAACATTAGAGTGAGTTCTTCAACTTGTTATAATCTTTAATTGTTCACCCAAATACCGTATTTACTTTTTCTATCACCCGTTTCTATTAGCATGACTAAGGATTTAGATATATGAGACAGTGCAAATCAAACTTGGCTGGCTCCCTCGGGCGTTACAGGGGAAAACGATGCTTTTCCATAGCAGCTGTAGATATACAATTATTATTTAATAAAATAAGCTCGAAATACAGTGTGTATAAACATAATTTGCAAAGATAATATTTTTTTGAACATGTTACTTTGTCAAAAACATCTACTTTTTCACTTCGATATGGATTCGACCAAGTTTCATTCTCGTCAATTCGTGTGTCGAAACAACGAATGAAAGACTTTTTGAAGACCTGTCCGATCCGATCCGATGTATTTAAAAAGAAGTAAAGCTGACTGCGCATAATGGAATATTGGTCTCAACATTATGCTATGCTAGCGAAATTTGGACAAAAAGTAATGAAAATTAGGTAAATGCGGTAAAAATTAAAATTTAGCTTAGAATATCTGGGAAAACAATGTATGTCAGAATAAGGAATGAGAATATTAAAAAATAATGCGTATTGAAAGAAGATGCAGTATTTAAGATAAAGAAAGGATCATTGAGATAGTTCACCATAAACAAAGAATTAATGATGAAAGATTCATAAAAATAATCTATATAATTAGTATAGAATACATTATAAGTTTGAAAAACGTGGTTCTACCAAATCAATCAAATTTGTGGAAAAGTTCCTAACCTAATGGCCGCAGCCACCACCTTCATATCCTTACACTTAACTTATTTAATGTTTCTTTTTAATATTTCCAATCTCGCAATAAAAGTGGGTTCAATTCTTGAGTAAGATCGCCCTTCAAGAGAATCAGCTCTCTAAATGGCACTTTATAAATTGTCTTTTTATAATTGTTAAGCTTTGAAAGGGGAAGTAGTGAAAAGCCTTTATATAGCAGAATATTCATGTGGTAGAATCGACAGATGTGTACTAAGATAGAATAAAGTGATGATTTTGTTTTCTCTGCCTACTCTTACAGGTTCATGGCGTGATGGTGATGATGGTGATTTTCTAAAATATTTCCACTAAACCTCATTTGCAATATTAAATGAAAACACCAATAAATCATATTATAAAATCACCAACCAGTAACATTACATTAAAATTAATTCCGCGGGGTCCACGCATATAAAATATTTCGTAAAATATCTTAAACAGAAAAATCTGTGTGGGACATATTTTAGCATGTACTCGTTTCAAAAGTAGATTCTACATTTTCATAATTAATTACGGACGACTTCTATGGTCCCGCTGGTAGACCCCGGGGTTTCCACCTGGGGGTTTGGATTCGATTCCCGATGGTACCAAAAACAACAAAAAAAGGATACCAGTCTGGTGAATGAGTCCGTCTGGTAAAAATACTTGCACGTGCTAGACATGTGCGAGTGTTGTTGCCTGTTTACGCGCGGTAGTACTTCCAACACGTGCGATGGAGAGCTATATTATTTGCCAAATTGTGATTCTTAACCCGACACCTCGATTACTGGGACTGGAGACAATATTTTCTCCTAGCCACACAAATCGACATGTCAAAATAATTATTAAATCATTCGTATGGTATCCTATACGAATGAATGGATGATTAATTTTACCTACGCTATTGTATTACACTTATGTCGTATACTGTACAACCTGGCGAGCTTATTGGCACGTGATAATTTATTTCAACCAACCAGAAAAATGCTAAAGAGACCTTATGTGAAAACCAGCCAGGAATTCTATTTTTTTTAAATCCTGTTATCAATGGGAATTGGACCCGCAACCTCCGGGCTAGAAGACATGCATCTTACCGACTAGGCCACGGATGTCGTCAGCCTATTCTATTTTAAATGTATTTTTTAGTAGGTCTTGTTCTTTTCGTGCGGATTTGTATTAAAATATTTAAAACGTTTTGACTTTAAAGTACGTGGGCTGAAATGTCGACAAAAATACAAAATTTATCACGAAAATGTTTAAGTTAAAAGCTTTCAAAATCTGGATAAATTATAAGCCATTCAGAAAATGGCCGCACTTCAAAAAGTTTAATGAGATTATCCTTGGCAATGTGCAAAGTCAACCCTTTTCTTTTTTAATTTCACATTTTACGCCTTTGTTCACCTTCTCGTTAAAATCGTCCGGCACTCCTTTGGATACCTCCCGGGGTCATTTAAAAGATCCTTTATATTCCCAATTATTGATTAGTCAGCTAACCGATATGAAGCGACGGAAACTCTTAAATCAATTAATGTTAAACTCCAAAATCAATTAATAATTCACCCCCTTACAGTTCGTTTCATCCCTTCGCGTAATTCAATCCTAAATTGTGAATTTTGACATTGAAGCTTTTGGTAATCTGACGCGACGTACCCCGGGTATGTTCAATTTTATACCAAAACGTCCAAACAAAGGTGAAACTGTAACTTTTGAAATGAAGTCCCTCCCTCGTTCTCATCCGAGTTCTATACCATCACGTTCTCCAACTTTCGTATTATGGTATTTCCTCGCTAATTGCGATTTCGTTTGTCGCGGCGGTGAACATTGCTGTTGGAAAATCCTAAATTCTTCGTTAAACTACTTCGTAGAACGTTTGTGTATTTAAGGAAACGTTTTGAAGTAATAAAATATAGATAATTGTTTTGAAAGTAGAGAGGTACAAGTAGAGACCAAGTTGGTTTAATTGTTAGATGCTTGTGACTATTTCATTCGTTATTTTACAAAGTAAATAAGAACGCATAATGAATAGTTTCCATACTGAATATTTTACAGTCTTTGTTTATAATTAAATTTTACAGTCATTGTTTATAATTTAATTTTACATATGTAGATTTCGTATTGTTCTTTTAACTAACAAATATAAACAAATCGCATATTTTTGCTAATATTTTGTCGCGTGTTGTTTTAACTTTTGCTCTTCTTGACTGTATTTATTTATTTATTTTCATGAAGTTTACATATACACGTTAATCCCAATTACTCGTACATACACATCTTGAAAGAAATTACGTATAGTAAGAAGAAAATAAACTATTTACATAAAAAGCTTTAACATACATATATAGCACCAAAGATATAAAGTTAATAGTTCGGTCGAAACAACTAACTTCTATTACTAAGAAAGCTCATAATGTTTTCTTTAAAAACATTATCGACAATGTGTAAGATGTCAATATCCGCGGCTTTATTTAAAAGGGACATACCGTAATACAGTATTGAGAAGTCAACGATCGTGGTCTGATAGTTAGCATCCGCACTAAAAACCGGTGCCCCGGTTCGATTCCTGACGGATATATGAATTTATGTTTTGCTATAACTTCTATGCTTTTAATCACAAAATCTCAAAGCGTTATTGAGCAACACACAATTAGCGCTATATAAAACTCTGCTTAACGAAAGATTGCAGCAGATTAAATCTGACGATCGTCTTAGATCTCCTTGCTGTCAGAACTTAAGGTTTGATCTGTTAAGACTGTACTTGCTGAAGTGCAACAGCTAAGACACTATAAATCAATATACGCAAAGATATTTTTCATCCATAATACGGCTGACAATCATACTCGATCAGAGGGATAACCTATCGTATTATGATTAAGAATCGATAAATTAATTTAATGACTTAATATAATGTAATACCTAACTGATTTATGTATTTTCTATATTTCAACATGTGTTTTAATGAAAAATGTGGTCAAAAATATTTAAATCGAACAATAATTTAACGTGGAGGATAAAAGTATCTATCAAAAAAGGTATTTTGTACAATTGACAAGGGCATTGCCTGTCGAAACGTTTTTTTAAAGAAATAAACAAATATAATACAAATTGAATCAGAATTTGTATTTCGTTTCATAATCAAAGCTTACCTAGTTGTTTAAATACCTATTGTCCGACTGGGGAGTTGCGGGTTCGATTCCATTTGTTATCAGATTTTGAAGAAAAGGTTCCAGTTTGATTTTCACTAAAGGTATCTTTAACATATTTGTGGTTGCTTGCAAAAGATAACAGCATGTCAATAAACCCGCCAGGTTGTACTGAATGTAACGAATGCGTGATGCAATAAATATTGGACTTCTTTAGTCCAAAACAATATATCAATTTCAAACATTAAAAACGAGCTTTGCTGTACTTTGCAATGGATTATTTTCATCGAGCTCTTTCTGTGTCATAACAAGATGTGAGTTTATGACGATATAGGAAGAAGTAATGAAACATTGGAAATCATGAATATAAAAAAGGCGTCGTTGCATTCAACGAAGATTTTATACTGTTATTAAAGAAATACACATTTTTCATTATTTTTATAATAGAGATGAATATTTTTCGTGATATTTGAGGTCAAAAATACTTCGACTTCCATCCGAAGTGCCCGAAGAAATTAATGGAAAAGATGGAATTAAGTAAAAATTTGCAAAGAATGAGAAAGAAAAATCCAATGAAGGTATTACGAAAATAGCTCGATCACGTTTTTTCCGTTCTTTATTCAGTTCAATGGGAAGAGAATAGCTGAGGATTGCAAATAGAACTTTATTTTTTATTGCAATCCTCTGTGAATACCTTGTTTGTTAAGTGCCAAATTTGCTCCATGAAAATTCTGTAATTCTTGAACGATTCTAAGTTCTTTTAGATTGTGAAAGTTTATTTTTATAAAAGGAAAGAAAGTATGTTATAAAATATTCTTTTTTAATTTCGTTGTTTACAGCACTCCGTAATAGAGTTATTTCCATGTGGCGATTTCTTCGAACTATTACGTGAAAAACCAGATTGCGACCCTTGTTATTGGGTATACTGCCGGGAATTGATCGTAGAACTCCCGGGTGTCAGATAAGCGTTTTACCCCGTTTTCATATTATTTCTATGCATCTAATTAATAACATGAATAGTAAAAGGATTACTTTGGACTGCAAAGAAAAAAAATCGCTTCACCGCTCTATACAAATTTGGTTTGTTAGATGTAAAATCTATAACATGCCAAATTTGTAATTCTCAAGCCGTTTGTAATTCAAGCGGTTAAATCACCTTGATATCTTTCTATTCTAGTTTTATTTTGTAATTATTCACCATGTTGAGTTGGCTGTCTATTTTATGGCGTTGTTTTCGTAACAAAGTTATAAATAACCACATTTCAAACTCATTGCTTTTGAAAAATAAGCAAATATGACACGACATGTTTTTAAATCACGCGAATCAGAAAACTTTAAAAAAATATATTTCCAAAAAATATCCTATATGGTATACATTCTACCTATTTCGTGATATAAAAGGAAACTCATGAGTTAGGGCGAGATTTTATAGCGTGGATTCTTTTACGACTGAATTTAACTATGAAATACACATTGTATCGACTGGATATTTTTATGTGTATACAAATTAGGTGATACGTATTTCATGTAAAATTAAAATATGCATTTGGTGAGTTAATAGAATAAATAATAAATTGACATTTTATATAGCGCCGTTTAGACAGCACATTCTCCTCAAGGGCGACCTAACGATTCCAGTAAATACGTATGCGTGTGCTCACGGTCGTCCCGAAACAGATACTGCATAGTGTAATAAAAAATGCCATTTCATGACGGCAGTTTTAGGAGTTACAGGTTTAGCAGTCCATAAAGAGATGAAAATTTTCACATCGCCTGTCACTGCTATATATCAAAGCTGGCAATTAAATAATCTTCTGAACTATAATTTTGACTAATGAAAAAAAAAAGAATTTTATTAAGGGTTTCAGCTTTAAGTTTGTGGATCTCCATATCAGAATATTTTGATTATGAATTATTCTGTTATTCCACTAATTTCATAATCCCCGCGGCACGAGTTTCTACCTCCTAACTCGAAGCTTACTTTAGGCGGGACCCGTACTTTGATTAGTACTACGTTTGCCCCCAAATTGACGATTTGAGGGTTGAATTCTCCACGTGTCCCGCCCGGCGGCAAGTGACACGTGTTAATATCTCTTCAAATCCTGTTAGAGGATCCTGTTGAAAAGTTTACGCATCCCAATTCCCTTTTATCACCTGCCGCATACCGCCTTTCAGTTGGAGTCCGTAGCGCACGTGTTCAGAGAAATCACGCGTGCGAATGAAGCACGCTAATAAATAGGTAAACACGACGCGGGATGGGTTTCCCGTTTTGCATATTCACAATGCGGCAACGTTGCGCCGGGAAAAGTTTGAAACGGGCAGGGACGGATTTGATAATGGGATACTTTTGTTTTATATAACGCATGATGATCTCCGTGGCCTAGTTGGTAAGACGGTTGACGTCCGGTGGTTTCGGGTACGATTTTCGATGCTATTAAAAAAAAAGAAGATCGCTGTCTGGTAAAAGAGATAGTCAGACGAAAATACTCGCAGTTCATGCACGAATGCTGTTGTATCTTCACGTGCGGAGGTGTTGCCAACTCGTGCGATAGCGAACCGCGAGTTCCGTGTATACTTCAGTGGTTCTGGACCCGATGGCTAGATTGCTGGGCCGAAAATAATGTGGTCTCCCGGCAGCGTTTTTAAATATGTCCGAGTCACCAATTCGGACATATTAAGGGTATATACGAAAGAAAAAAATTGCGCCATAACCATTGCGAGGTCGACTGAGAGAACGGATCTCACTTTTTTTCTATCTAAGCAAGTTTCTCTCTAAAAGTTTCTTTTCTAAAAGTTTCTCCTTCTCTACATTCGAACATCTCGTAATTTATAATCCTCTGTTCATAGCATTCATTCACTTGACCTTCTTTAGATATTTGGTTTCCTTGATCAAGTCACATTTTCCTCGATCTACCTTTTCTACGCACACCTAGCACTCTGATTTGTATACTCGCTTAGTCATTCTTTTCTCATTCGTTCTATCTACATTTCCAAATCATGTTAAAGCTTCTTCCTTCCTTTTATTTAAAACATCCTTTTTATCTATGCATACATTTCTGATGTCTTCATTTAGTATTTTTTCATACGACACTACACAAATTTGTATGCATCTTCACACCTTTAATCTTACTTTAATACTTCTGCCAAGTTCACGCTTTCCTTTCATACGTTAAGGTGGTACCAACACACTTTCAATAAAAATAAAATCAATTTTTCTAAATATTGTTTACTGAGTTACCTCAACTCAAGGGTGGTAATATTGACGTTCCAGGCAAAGTGTGTAACCATCACAAAGAACTGTATATATTTAATTACTTGAATTTATATTATGATATACAATAAAAACGAACCTTATTTTTCAAATGATATTGTGTCATAAATTGGATAGCTCAAAACAAAACGTCAGATTTTCATATTTAATTAAATGTCTCGCCCATATCGAATTTCTAGAAAGAGTTCTAGGAAGAATTGCGTAACCATATTATCGTTGGTGGTTACGTCATTCTTCTTAGAACGCATTGACACGTATAAATTTCTTAAACTTTATTAAAAAGGAATTGAATCTATGTAAATTTAGTTAAAATTTTAAATGCGATTTTTGCGATATAAGTGACTTATTGGTAGAATGTTAGACTTCTGCCTTAACCATCAAAACAAGATAAAAACTCTAATTGCATAAAAATCATGGGATGGAGAAGTATCTTTTCCTTTGATATTTGTGGATTTATGAGTGATATTTTGTGTCAACAAATCATTGAATGATACTTTTGAAAAATAATGTTTCTAATTTAAATGCTTTTATTTTATTAATGTAGGATTTTTTATACTTCCGAGTGTAACTGCTCTTTATATAATATGTTTGTTCATTTTTTATTTGTTTTGTAAAACCTAGGACGGATAAACGCCTAATTAGGGGAGTGCATTGTATATTTTTAATCTAATTAAGGGAGTGCATTGTATATTTTCAGGGGAGTGAATTGTATATTTTCACTGTAAAAATTAAAAAGCATAAATAAATGAATGAAAAGGTTTGTTTAGTCACCATAAGCGATTAGATTCGATCGCTTATGTTGACTAAACAAAAATGTTCAGGTCCAAGATTTTTACATTCAGGCGTATATATGAGTATCTTTCTAAGTATACGATTATATACATTTTTCTATTTGGTTGGAAAAAAAATCTGATATAATAATAAAGACGTTCGATTGTTTTGCAAATACACATAATAATATTTGTCAATTCTATTTGGGCCTTAAACGTTTTCCTCGTATTATTTTTGTTTTCCTTGATATTTTGAAAATCCCATGTTCTCACAAATAACTGTTTGCTTTTATTTGATGTTTCGAAAACCCATGTTTATATATATTAAATAAATCATGGTTTTATTATAAACTAATTCGTATAAAGTCTCATTCGTAGTAAGGTTCAAACGCTTGCGGCCCAAGAAATTAAAAAGATAAGATGGAATGAAACAATGTTTATATGTATATTTCAATATAGTCACCCTGTAGTTCAATATATTTTAAGCACCATGAATTTATTTTTAAATACCACTGAAAAAAATATTCGGATGTTTCTGGAGTGAATAATTCTACTGGTCTGCCTTGACGAGGGCCATCTTCAATGTAATATGTGCCTCTGTTTAGCTCAATCTTTCACTGTGGAATATGACGGAGAAGATTATCCGTAGACAGCATCTAAACGTCGTTTAATTTCTGCCAAGCTTTTTCCTTCTTTTGAAAGAAACTTAATAACCGCGCGATATGAAAATTTTATCGTTTTGATATGTTACGAAACAATACGTTTTTTATCGGTTCTAGTGGACGTACTCCTGAGGGTAGACGTATTAAATTTTAACTGTAAGATCGCCTGACCATGTGATGGGCGTGATATCTCTCCATACACGCTCTTACTTGTGCAGACCGCAAACGTTTAAACCTTACTGCATATCATAAACACATAATGTTTTTGTGTTTTATTTTCTAAATGAATATCTTAAAATTGCGTGATCTATTCAAAATAATGATGTTGTTTTTAATTCCCTAAAAATATTGTTATTAGTCGAAAACAGACAAAACAAATTACTTTAAAACATTATACGTGCCAGATTTATAATGTATAACCCTGTTAATTTTTATAACATTTATATTTTATTTATTTTTTATAACCATCCCCCTTTCTAAGTATGCACATGTCCGTCCTAAGTCAGGTAGGTTTCATGAAACAAAACAAAATAAATAGATATAACATAGAATGTTGTAATTTTTTTTATCAAATTGTTTATTACACTCTATGCAACGGTATAATCCTACCGGTTTCAAGGCTTTCACCTCATCATCAGAAGAGCACAAACAAGACTGATGATGAGGTAAAAGCCTTGAAACTGGTAGAATTATACCGTTACATAAAGTGGAATAAACAGTGTTTGATAAAACAAATTACAATGTCCTTAAACCTCCACAATGTTAATGCCTTAACTATAAATAATATAGGTATAGAATAGTTATAAGAATAAAAATCACTTTTAAATATAAGTCAAATTATATTCCGCCATAACAACATTACACCGAGAAAGAGTATTTTTGTGAAAAAACATTGAACGTACAAAACATAATTTTCTGATTAGTAGGCACAAAAAAAAAACAATTACAATACACAGAATCAAAATTAAGGGAACATCATATATGTAATACTTTCCCATTGCATAATTTTGATCCAATTTGAGTTTTTATCTTGTGTTGACGTTGTCTCTGTTTCCTATCAGCCTTTTTTTAATTTCAGTTTTACTCGTATGTTTACCGTATGTTTGAATGTCTCTTATAATGCATGGAACAACTAATGAGCCAGGTACATAAAACTTCTCCGTTCAAAGGTCGTTCGCATATATTGTTTTTTCTTAACTTTAAATTTCTTCCTCTTGTTTATACATACTTGTTTTTAGGCCCAATTTCATAAAATCACATATTTTAATGCGTTCTCATTATTATTTGAAAAAAAATAAATTAATCCACTTCCGATACTTTTATTTAGTCTTCTTCACACAATGTGACAATCTTAATACCCCAGTCCATAGAATAATAAATATTAAACACTTTTTCAAAGAAATTAGATTAATTGGACCCGTTGGACTCGTTGGCTTTCTATTTGCTTTAAAAGTGGCAGTCATGGGATCCGAGTTTCGAGATGTAGTCTGGTGCCATTCCCACAAGGCCTTTAAATACCGTAAAGCACACCTTCTACATTATTCTCTACTCACACATTACCCCGAGATTCTATTAACGAATATAAAGGTATATTATTATTAAAGGTCTGTGAATAAACTCTCTAAAATAGTATTTGGGAGATTTTAATATATGTTGACTCAGGATTTGATTGTTATGACATAAGGTTCTGGTTGAACACTAATGTTTATCTAGAAATTGTTCAGTTTGATTTAATTTAAAAAATATGTACATGATTAAGTATTCCTCTATGGTTCTAATATGTAATAAATTGCGACACAAATGTATTTAACATCTGTGTGTTAAAACAAACAAAACAAATAAATGAAAATATTTTAAAGTTGATGGAAGTAATATGTAATAACTTTATTTTTAATGTCATCATCATTGTATTATGCTTTCGTTGTACACAGTACAACCTAGCTGGCTTATTGTCATGCGGTAATCTCTTCCACTCTACCAAAAATGTATTAAAGAGGCTTTAAGTTGACAACCACATTGGAATCCTTTATCGTTTAAAAAAAATCTGAGTTCCAACGGGAACCCAACCCGCAACCCCAGATCGGAAGACAGGTTTTTTTATCAACTAAGTCACGGAGGTCGCTAAGAGTGTTACTGCTTTGGAGATTTTTTTACTGCGGAAAAGTTAATAAATATGAACTACAGTAGATCACATATGATGTGGATGAGGCGATAGGTGTGTGCACGGTTAATAGAAAGGCGTAATCTGTCTTCTCTGCTTGCATCAAAACGAACATAGCGTGATGTATACACATTACTAAGAATTGATTATTTTCAGCGTGATTCCCGTTAAGTCACTGAATATAAAGTGAATATAAAACTCGCACAAAAATAAGGCTTTTACTCTGTAAGGATGTATTTTGAGCTTAATTGAAAGATATAAAGTCAGTGTCAAAAAGAGATTACGTGACCGAGAATTTGTAAGTTTAACTTTTATCCTTTTGAGTTGACCTTTTAAGAGCTCTGTTTTAATAAGATGTATAATATAAAATTAATGTTTACTCTCGTTCTGGCGTACTTACGGGCATTCCGTGCGGTTATTTTCCACGCCTAATGTGTCCCTGAACGTACGTTGCAAAAATAACGTTTTAACGAACACACAATGGAAAAAGCTTGTAATTGCGATACATAATAGATAAGGACGACGTTTTCCACAATATTTTTCCGTCCACGTTAGTTGGATGCGCAAACCAATTCCAAATCCGAACGTTCATCGTGCCTCGTTGATGCTTTGTTCATAGAATGACGCACATTAACACATAACGGGTTGTATTCTATTCATAATAAAGAGTATTTAAAACATTTCTTATCGTTATATATGTTTCAGTGGCAGCAGATGGTTCGTGAACGTAAAATATAATTTTTTTATTTCGTTTCCACCTTCACTATACGAGTTGAAATTCACAGGATACTTCACAAATACCTATATTAAACTATTCTTCAACGTAATCGCCGTCGAGATCGAGACATTTCTGTAGTCGGGGCACCAGCTTTTGTATGCCAGTGTCATGGATCTCCGCCGCCTCGTAGTTATCAGTAAATGTATACTGCAGTGTTATCTGTTCACATTCACTAGTGAAAAATAATAAAAAAAGGATACCAGTCTGGTCGATGAGTTCGTCTGGTAACAATACTGACACACGCTAGTCTTGTGCAAGTATTGTTGGCTGTTCACATGCGGTAGTATTTTCAACATGTACGATGGCGAATTGTGAGTTACTTACATATTCCACTGGTTCTTAACCTGAAGACTCGACTATTGGGGTTAAAGACAATCTTCAATATGTCTGCATTATCTATTCGAATGTGTCGATGATAAGCATACGAATTATATGGCATAATGTTGATGTTAAGCATACGAATTATATGACAGAATGTTGATGATAAGCATAAAAATTATATGACAGAATGTTGATGATAAACATACCAATTATATGACAGAATCTCGAGTATGTTACATGTTCGATTATTTATAAGAGCTTTTTTTTTAATTCATCTTCCCCTAGAAAATTTTATGTGATTTTCTTATCAGATTTGTTTATCATATAATTTATATGTTTATGCGAGAAAGTTTCTTACTAAATGCCACACCCAATATCTTTATGTCACTACAATAAAAATCTTTTTAGTTAAATTTGAATAAACTGACTTTTTTTCTTCGGTTATCTATATTTTTCTCATAACTCAATTTATTAGGATATACATTAATTTGTAACGATTTTGAAACAAAGGTTCGATTCCCAATAGAGTAGAGCCTTATTTGTATTAAAACAACACTGCCTCTCACATTCTTTCGCATGGGCTATTCTATAACAACTCTGTGAATATTGCTATGGTCATCAACCTGAAAGCGATTATCCTGCAATTTTAAACATTTTTCTGCTGAAAAATGCTTATATCAACACATTCATTTGACTTTTTTTGTTTGAATATTTTCAGCGCAAATCGTTGCTCGAATTGACCCTCGAGTAATTTTAAGGCAAGCCGGCATTAAGGTACTTATGCTTATTGAAAAGCTTTTAGGACAATATTAACTGTGAATACCTCTTTCCGTCTGAGGGAGTTTCGATCGCTTTAGAGGTCGTTGAATATTTCCAGAAAGACCAACACTGTTCATGGAATGTAATAAATCTCGTTCATTTTCACACGAATTCATGATATTATTTTGACCTAACTTTGTAAATAGTTTTTTTAAAGAGGTACTTGGAATGATCTAGACCTTACCAAAAAAATAAAGAGGTTAAAAAAATAACCATTGATTAACTTTTGAAAACAGGTTTACCGCGAAATAAATAATTATTACATTGATTAACTTTTGAAAACAGGTTTACCGCGAAATAAATGATTATTACATTGATTAACGTTTGAAAATAGGTTTACCGCGAAATAAATCATGATTACATTGATTAGCTTTTGGAAACAGGTTTACCGCGAAATAAATAATTATTAGATTTAAAATAGTAATAATATTGTTATTCTCCGATTTAAACACTATTCTGTATAACATACAAACATATAATCACTACATTTCCATGTCAGGGTAAGCAGAGAGGGCAGAGCGTCAGAGTTTCCTATCTCGAATCATATATTTCGTGTCTTCTACATTTATACACTTTGTCATACAACTCCTACGATTTTTTTAAACTTTTTACGCTTATTTATAAAAAAATATCATTCACTTGATTCAACCATAATTTCCTCTATATTCCTGTACCATGATTTTCACTCACATTTGCACTATCTATTTTTTTTGTTAGTCTCATCGTTCATTCGTTCTACATGCCTAAACCATCTCAGATTGCTCTTCTAAATCTTACTCAACATATCAACCTTAAGTTCACATTCATCTCTAATCACTTCATTTCATATTCTGTCATGCATTGTCACCCCATATATTTTCAGTGTATGCATTTTTACAGTATTAAATGTCTATTATGTATTCAACGCCAATACATAAATTAAAACAAATTAAAACGGACTGAATTTTATTATTATCGACTAAAATTCTTTATTTTTCTATTTTTGTTTATGTACAATACAATATTTTATATGATAATAAAATTAAGTAAATAACTATCATCATAAAACATCGTTTTTGTGTGTCACACAAACATACCATCTTTTTTGTATATCAGTTGTTTTAAATAGAAGTTTTGATTTGACGAAATGTTTTTATCTAATTTTTTTCTTCAAAAACAGTTGACTTTTTGTACCATTATATTTTCCTACCTAAATTTGTTTGTTTCATACCCTCATCCAAACGAACTGTCCTGTTTATTATCACATATTGGCACGCCAACATATTTCTCAGGAATAGTATTCCTAATTTAGATTTTCTCGAGTTAAGATTCTTTTGATGATCTCTGTGGCCTAGTTGCTGTGACGCCGTTTTTCCAATTCAAAGATCGCGTGCTTGATTCCCGTTGGTACTTAATTTTATTAAAAAAGGATTCCAGTCTGGTTTTCGTTAGAAAATATTGCCACATGCCAATAGATCCGCCAGGTTATACCGAATACAATCAACGTGTTATATAATATGGTACAAAATAATATATATCCCTGGCTTTTTAACACTTTGAGGCTTTAGCGTGATGTGCGACTTCAGGTTCCTCTGCGTTTTGGAATCGCGTTCTTTTAGGTAATGTTTTTTAAAATGTTGTCTTTACTTTCTATAAAAAATCAATCTAAACCATATTAAGGCCACTGTGCAGTTTGCAAAATACCGTAGCAATAACTCAGTTCTTATGAGTGGTGTTATCGATTTCATTCAGTTCATACACAACAAAAGTTGTTGAATTAAAACGAAGTATTTCAATAATAACAATGGATTCTGCAAATGTGTTGCATTTAAAAAATCATCTCGGACTCGAATGTGCGTTATACTTCGATCGTGCGTTGCACGGTCCATGAGCGTATCGTCTGTTAAGTGATGCAAATACAAGAGAGGCTTGCTTTTGTAATATAGTATGATAGAGCTTTTCTATGGGGATAATTTTCCCCGCGGCCATAGGCTGGAATCATGCACAAAGCCATTGGGTGATCAGAAAGTATCTAAATATCTATTTCTTAAAATTATATTCTTTATAATATCGTATTCAGTGTTCGGTGCACTGTTACCAACGCTAATATGTATAGTATAAGTTATCATTTCCACAAGTTTAAATTGCGATTGATTATGCACGCAGGATAGACGTATTCGAGAATAAATACTGAACATGTTACAGAAAACTAAATTGTTTTTTTTTTCACAATGAATCGGCTAACTGATAAATGTTTTCAATTCATTGTATTTTAACAGTTCATAACATTTAACAGTTAGACGATTCTCGATTTATGTTTTTAACTCGTAGAAATGTTAACACAGATAGTCATGTTCGCACGGCTGAAATGCAAAATATTGAAATAACGTATATTTGCTTGATAGTCAGTCATTATATCACCTCGTCACTATTTCCTTAGCTGTTGACTATTCTTCGCAGGATGGGATGGGGTGTTCCCCGCACAGTCTATATTTCTTTATTATCCCTCGCTATCCTCTTCCAGCATGTGCCTTATTCTTCTTCCTTCTTTTTCTTATAATTTACTCCTTGGTCTTCTGTTATCGCGGGGATATCACCGAATAAGATATTTTAATTCATGATTAATCTCTCATTCTTCCTAAATGATCATCTCATTGCCATTTAAATTCCTTAACTCGAATTAATATATCGGTGACATTCGTCATCGAGTGAATCCAACGGTACAATTTTCTGCACAACCCTTCGGACCATTATCCAACCCTAATTATGAACATGAACTCAATTTAAGCCGTAATTTGAGTGTATGGAGTGCATCGTTGTTGGGTGTCTACTTATTTATGTAGGTGTGGTCTTGACCTATGTACGGTAACTGCGCACTTAACTTCAATGGTGCTTAAAACCTGTAGTGCACAACGTATCAAATACGTTATAGGTTGTTCGGAGCGTTAAATGTTTACATTTAGACTTATTTCACGATATATTTTCGAGTGCCTTGAGGGTATTACGATCCTTGTTCTATAAGAAAACTTCTAGAAAAATCCACTTCGAGTACATGCTGTAAGTTGAGTGAAAGTTTTCATGAAAAAGTAACGTGATTTTGACATAATATTACGTCATATGGGATCTAATTTTCTTACTTCAACTTCAATTTCTGAAATTAATCCTGTCACTAAAATTAAAATCGATTGGTTCATATTTATGAATTTATGAAAGTATTATTTATCAGTAAAGAGTTCGTTCAAAAGTATCAGATCAGTGCGATGATTTTCAAAATTTTCCGTTTCACAACGTCGTTCGTGTACCAATTTCTTTTTTCAGTTCCCTAAAAACTTATCAATAAGTGGGATGGGTGAACCTGTTTTTCACCACACTGTTTCTCAAATCTCAAAATAAACTTAGATACATAAACCCTCCATTGAGTTTTAAGCGATATTTTTATTACAGCTACCGTTGAAAACCCTGGGTAGCAGAAATAAGTCGTCGCAAATGGACGAAGTATTTTACATACTCGTTTTACTCGTATCAGTTAGATGTTATTTTTTTTATCATTGTAACCGCGCACTACAACATAGAATTAAGATTACTTGGAATAATTAAAATGATCAAATGCTCCGCGGTGCCGAGGCGCATACTTTGAAAACTTCTGGGTTTAGGAAGGGGATGGGAAATAAATGAGTTCAGATGTTTTTGATATTGGGCTATTGTTTTTTTACTAGCCACAAAATCACGTTGCTAGATCGCCAAATAATCTCCGGTGATATACGATTACTGAACCGATTGAAATTATAGTCTTAATACCGTTGAATCATAATTGTTACTTGGCACAAAATAACATTACTAGTCGTGAAATAATTCCCGGTGAAAAATGATCATTAAACCGATTGAATCTCCATTTTAAATAACATTTAATAATAATTTTTACAAGGCACAAAAATACGTTAACAGATCATCAAATAATCTTCGACGATGAACGATAGCTGAACCGATTGAGACTCTGTTCCAAATACCGTTTAATCATAATTTTAAATTGATAAAACTTCAATAAGAACATGTCAGTTTATAAATTTGACATTTCTTTTAAATCATATCGACTAGAAAATGGCGCGGTATTCAGAGAACTCTTCCAGATGAGTTTTATAAAGTAAATTTATGCATTGGATCCCCGCCTCACTCCAATGTAGTCCATAAGGGGTGAGTTGTGGCGAGCAAGGTTTTATCTCGTCGGTGCTGTAAGTTCTTTATGGTATGCGCTATTTATACAAGCAAGACTTTTGGGTTTCAACATTCATCTCGTTTGCCGCCATAAGGATTCCCGTTTCGCAGCCGTTTCGTTTGTCCGACGTATTTCTTTTGGAAACATTTCGATGAATTCCAATTTGTGTTCTTTTGTTAGCGCTGAATGATAAATTGTTTTTTCTTTCTTTCTTTTTCTTTTTTTTTTCTCTCCCGAGAGTTGTGTTTGATTTAGATTGTCTGCACAAGATCATATAAACTGCCAACAGACCTGGATGTTTCAACGATGGTTTGTTTCAAATATAGATTTGAGTTGCAAATGATGATTTGAAGTTTTATTTGATATTAAGTTGACGACCTTCGTAGCATTGTTAGTAAGCTCTTGTCTTTCGACCCGTAAGTTACGGGTTTGATTTCCGCTGGTACTCGTTTTTTTATAAAAATGATTCCAGTCTGGTTTTCACTTAAGGCCTCTTTTACACATTTCTAGTTGATTGAAACAGATTGCCGCATGGCAATAAACCCGCTAAGCGTACTGTTTATAACGAAGGTTTAATACAATAAGTTTCTCCGTGTCCTACTCGGTAAGACGGCTGTCTTCCAACCCAGGGGTTGCGGGTTTGATTCCCGCCGGTTCTCAATTTATGAAGGAAAGCTTTCACTAAAGACCTCTATACCACTTGTCTGTTGGTTGGGAAAGATTTCTATAAAGCAAGAAACTCGCCTGTTGGTTGAAAGATATTGCCATATAGCAATAAACTCGCCAAGTGAGACTGTTTACAACAAAAGTGTAATACAGTATAGTAGGTATATTGGTGTGTAAGAAAAAACGTCGGTCTTTTGAATAACTTTATTGGGGGTTGAAATGGTAAAACTTTGAAAAGGTCCGCATGGAAATAAACCTACCAGGTTGTATTGTATACAACGAAAGAGTAATACAATTAAATATTTTCGTCTATTTTCTCGCACTTAATCACATTTTTTAATTTAATGACTATTTCGAAATTAAAAATGAAAAGTTTTTTTTGTAAATTCGTTTCATTGTCTTCCTTTTTGACGATATATTTTGTTGTAATGGACAGAACGTCACATTTTTCTAATATTTTGCTTAAAAGCTGTGAATTTCAAACATTTTGTTGTATAACACTTAAATGTTGGTTTTCAGAGAATTTGATCCAATTTTTTGAAATATATTATAATACAAGCTCTACTAGAATAACTTCTTGATATAGACCTTCAATTAGTTTTGCTTCGAAAATAAGAGCTCGTCTCTCTACCTTTTAGGCGGCTATCCTGACATGCGACGTAGACCTTTGATCTGTTTTGTTTCGAAAATGAGTGCTCGTCTCTCCACCTTTCAGGCGGCTATCCTGATATGCGATGTAGACCTTAGATCTGTTTTGTTTCGAAAATGAGAGCTCCTCTCTCCACCTTTTAAGCGGCTATCCCGACACGCGATGTAGACTTTGGATCTGTTTTGTTTCGAAAATGAGTGCTCGTCTCTCCACCTTTCAGGCGGCTATCCTGACATGCGATGTACACCTTAGATCTGTTTTGTTTCGAAAATGAGAGCTCGTCTCTCCACCTTTTGAGCGGCTATCCCGACACGCGATGTAGACCTTGGATCTGTTTTGTTACGAAAATGAGAGCTCGTCTCTCCGCCTTTTAGGCGGCTATCCTGACATGCGATTTCCTTCGGGGATCTCTTTTTCTTCTATGCATGGGATTCGATCAAAATTAGAATATATTTTTCTTCGTTCACTTAATTCTAGGAATTGTGATCATCATGGTCAACAACTATCTTTTTCAAGCACTAGCGATTCTTTGCCCTATGTAGCGCCTCTTGAAATGAACACGTCGAAGTTTTTTTCACCTGATCCCTCCTTCGGATGTGTTTTATCTTCTGCTTCTTTTTCATTCACACTGCCTGCCAGAATCGAACTTCAAGGCTCTCGTCTTATCTTCGCGCTATATGTCCTAAATATCGAAAGATTTTTTGCACACATCACGGGGAGTCGCCTCTCAACCCGAGATATCTATTGATTTATTGACCCTTCTGGCAGTTCATGATGTGCGTAAGAGTTTTCTTCAGCGCCAAATCTCAAAGGTATCGATCCTTTGTATATTGCGTACCTGCGAGTGTCCAGTTCTACGCACCATATAAAAAGGAAAAAAAAACAAGGGTTTGGACTTATCGAGTCTTGATTTTGGTTTGGATTCCTACAGATCACTTGCAGGTGGTTCATCGCTTCTTTAGTCATATGAATTTTGCCCTATTATAATAGTGTTAGTTGATTAACATAGAGTCGCAACTTTGTAAACTTCCGTTCCGTTCCGACCTGCAAATTGGACCTGCATTACCTGACATACATCACGTTTTTTTTCCATTTAATATCTAAAGGTTGAACAGAAAGGGCGGCGAAACACGCGTTCAAATAATGGCGTCCAAATGTCACACGATCCATGTTGGCAAACTCGGATTATTTTGACGTGTTGCAATTACGGGCCGGTTCACTGAGCTGCATTAAAGGTCCTTGACGCCGACGAAGTGGATCTGTTAAGCGATCGATGGCGCGTCATCATGAATCTCATGCGATATTGCATGTTTCAATTTACCCCTTGTTTTGCCTTTGGTTTTTCATACACTCGCTGAAAATGGTTTTTCTTCATGAATACTTCATAAAATATAATTTGCAATAGACTTAATAATTAATGAAAACATAAAAAGACATTTTGTTCAGGTCCTAGATATAAAAAAGTAAATAATATGTAACAGAAATTAAACGTTCTTTCGACTTAGCGGAAGACAAAGTCGTGTGTCTCGTAAGCATAATATTTATAGAAGTTTTACATACATACAAACCATCACGCTATTTCCCTGTCAAGGTAAGCAGAGAGGACAGAGGGCCAAACTTTCCAATCTCGACAAACATTCTTAGTCTCTTCTACATCTATACACCTCATAAAACTCTTAAACTCTTTACTGACTTTCTACGTTTTCTTCTTTCACAATATCAATCACTTGATCTAACTATACTTTCCATGATCTTCCTATCAAATGCTTTCCACTCACATTTTAATTACATATTTGTTTTGTTAGTCTTTGTTAATTCATTCCGGATGCCAAAACCATTTCAAAATGCTCTTTTTTATCGTATTCAACATATCAGCCTTAAAATCACATTCATCCATTATATATGGTCACCCCTTCATTCCATATTCTGTCATATATTGTCACCCCTTCATTCCATATTCTGTCATATATTGTCACCCCTTCATTCAATATTCTGTCATATATTGTCACCCGTTCATTCCATTTTCTGTCAAAGATTGTCACCCCGTGTATTCTTATCAGTGCACGCATTTCTACATCATTTATTTTTTCAGAAGGTTTTATTTTGTCATGTATGAAAATCTTGCTCATTCTGTACATTTAGTATTTTTTTCATTAGTGTGGTAGGTACCCTTAGATATATCCACTGGAGTAGGGACGGACCTTGTGATTCGCCAACGCACGTGCTGGCAATAATATACCGCACGTGAAGACACAGCAACTCTCGCGGGGGTCTAACAATGAGTCTAGTGCAGTGTTCCCCAACCGGTGGTCCGCGGCCCAGTGCCGGGCCGCAGACACTTTCCGCCGGGCCGCAAACAGTATGCCAAATTTCAAGAAATTCGACATGCAAAAATATTTAATATAGGATTTTCATCCATGTCCTCAATAAAATCGAAACAAAGGAATAGACTGGACGTGAATGCAGCACTTCGTCTGTCAGACACAGCACTGCAGCCAAGAATATCCAATATATTAGCAAAGATCAACAGCAGGTTTCGCATTAGTTTGTTGCAAAAACCCCATGATTTTTGTTCAATTTTAATTGTATCAGACAATGTTACAATTAAAATTGTTTAACTGTTATATGTATATTTGTCAATTATAGTTATACGAGTATATGTCCATCTGTCACAATATAAGATTAAAAAAATATTAAATAAAAAAAACATTTTTATTTCAGTATTAGTGGTCCGCGAAAAAAAAATCCTTTTTTTACCGGTCCATAGGTCTAAAAAGATTGGGGAACACTGGTCTAGTGCATGTAAATATTGTTACCAGATGAACTGTTTTACCCGATGGGAACCCTTTAAAAAAAAGATCGGGTATCATAGGAAATTAAACCCTCGGATGGAAGTCAAGCGTCTTACTAACAAGGCTATGGTGTTTGTCTATATTTAGTCGACAATTCCGGATATTCTAATTTTGTATATTGTATTATATTATTCATATATGATATGTTATCATAATTGTCATATTACTGACATAATACGAAATGAAGGAGAATATATTATTAATGAGATATCTGCCAATAACTTAAGGGCTAGCGGAATCTGAGCATTAACTTTGCCTTTATAAAATGAATAATTAACAAGTTTGAATGAATTAACTAAATAAGCAGGATGATTATTTTTTTTATTATACTCGTAGTTGGTTAAGGTATTTAAAAAAACAAAAGGTACTTCTTCTTCTTCTTCTAAGTGCCCTGTCGGGTCCCCCCAACGTTGGCGATCACTTCGGCGAATCCGTCTCGGTCCTGAGCCGCCCGGAACAGCTCCTCTACACTCCGGATGCCGGTCCACTCCCTCACATTCCGCAGCCAGGACATCTGTCTTCTTCCGGGCCCCCGGTGTCCCTCGATTTTCCCCTTCAATATAAGCTGGAGCAAGTGGTACTTCTCTCCACGCAGCACGTGACCCAGATATGAAATCTTTCTAACTTTTATAGTGGACAACAACTCCCTGTCAGCTCTAGCTCGCCTCAGGACTTCGGTTTTTGTCACCATGTCTGTCCAGGGAATTTTGAGCATTCGACGATGCAACCACATTTCAAATGCTTCCAGTCTGTTCATTGCCTGGACTTTCAAGGTCCATGTTTCACAACCGTACAATAAAACAGACCACACATAGCATCTAATCATCCTCTGACGGAGTTTCAAATTTAAGTTGTCATCACAGAAGAGCGACTTCATTTTACTAAATGCAGTTCTTGCTGCCTCAATTCTGCACCTGATTTCCACATCCGGGTCGAGAGACTGCGTGAGTATGTTGCCGAGGTATCTGAATTTCTCCACCCTTTCGACGCTACGGCCGTTCAAACGCAACACTGACCCACTGCAATCCAACCGCCCGAATGGCATCCACTTGGTTTTACTGACATTTATTGTAAGACCCACTCTTTCACCGGACTCGTCAACAAGATTAAGAAGGTCCTGGAGATCATTGACGCTTTCGGCCAGTAAAACGGTGTCATCCGCATATCTGATATTGTTTATCATAACGCCATTAATCTTCAAACCTTTATCGGTGCTGCTGAGGGATCTTTTAAAGACATGGTCAGAATATAAATTGAATAACAATGGAGACAGGATACAACCCTGTCTTACGCCTCGTTGGATAGCAATTGCATTCGAATTCTCGCATCCCTGTCTTATTTCGGCTGTCTGGAACCAGTAGAGGTTCTTAATAAAATTCAGATCTTTAGTATCAATGTTGCAATCGGCAAGCATTCTCATTAAGTCAGTATGTCTTACCCTGTCAAATGCCTTCTCGTAGTCAATAAAGCATGCAACTACTTCCTTTCTTTGATCTCGACACTTTTGTATTAATACGTTTACAGCCAATAGTGCTTCACGTGTTCCAAACGCATTCCTGAAGCCAAATTGAGTATGGTCCAAGTTCTGCTCACATTTACTACGTATTCTGGCATGAATTATCTTAAGAAACAGTTTCAAGACATGGCTCATAAGACTAATCAATCTGTAATCTCCGCATTTTTTAGGGTGTTGCTTTTTAGGTAACGTCACAAAGGTGGATTTCAACCAGTCTTGGGGTAAATTCCCCGTGCCATATATTGCGTTAAAAAATTTCAATAGATAGTCAATGTTGTCATCATCAATAAGCTTCAACACCTCGACTGGGATGCTGTCCGGGCCGCATGCTTTACGGTTGTCCGAAGTCTGTATCGCATGAAGAACTTCAGATTTTATTATTGGTGGTCCATATAAATCTGCGGAAATATCGGTATCAGGTCTATTATCTTTAAATGCATCATAGATGTATTTTTCCCATGTTTGCAAAATTTCTTTATCATCCAATATAAGTTTGTTGGAGTCGTCGACCAAACATGATGGATTGCTCTTTCTCGCAGTACCTGTCATTTCTTTGAGTTTCTTGTGTAGCTTAAATGCGTTGTGGCTACAGTTATACATTTCCAGTTCCTCACACTGTGACTTCATCCACTCCTCCTTAGCCTTCTTCACTTCATTTCTTATTGTCCTTTGTAATCTTTTATATTGTGTCTCTTCATTTTTGTATTTACGCCTTTCGTCCATCAAGTTCAGGATGCGATCTGTCATCCAATTCTTCTTTCTTATTTGTCTATCAGCTTTCAAATGAGTCTCACAAGCTTTACAAAGGATGTCTTTGAATCCATCCCACTGCGCTTGTATTTCTACAGATGGATCACGAGGGAGTTGTCTTATCCCATTGTTAATTGCCTGCGAGACCTCACCTCTGACTACATCAACCTGTAACTTTGACATGTCCGTTCGAGTTGACGGTTTGGGCTTCTTTATTTTCTTTAAACTCAGTTCCACGATGGCCACCAATGGCACATGGTCAGATCCAATGTCAGCACCAGGGTATGTAACAACCCTTTTTACAGAATTTCTGTATCGTTGGTCAACCAAGATATAATCAATTTGGTTTCTCACGACATCATAGATAGTTCCATCTTGAGGTGACTTCCAGGTATACAACCTCCTTTTTGGAAGCTTAAACCAGGTATTCATTGCAACAAGGTTTCTCTCCTGGCAGAACTCGTACAATCTTTCACCCCTTTGATTACATACACCCAATCCATGTTCGCCAACTATATAAGAGCGACGGCCATTACCAATCTTGGCGTTAAAATCTCCAATGACAAAGTTGATTTCACCTCCCTTTAAACTCTTCAGTGTATTGGTCAGTGATTCATAAAAAGCCTCCACATCACTGTCGTATCTTATCTCCGATGTTGGCGCATATACTTGTATGATGTTAATGTTGGTTGGTTGGCAGTGCAGCTGGAGCAAGACTATTCTATCAGATACAGGAACAAACTTTTGACAAATTTCACATATTCTTTCATGACGAATACAGCGACTCCATTTCTGCGGTTCCCATCCTGTGGATCACTTCCTGAGTAATATAAATTTCCCTTCTCGTGTTGGTGCACGCCATTTCCCGTCCATCTCAGCTCACCGACACCGAGAATACCAAAATTCAATCTCTCCATCTCCTGTATCGTGTTGTCCAGTTTGCCAGCATACAAACTCCTCACGTTCCACGTTCCTATTCTCAATTGCGATTTCACTAAAAGGTACTTAACAAAAAAATTACATCGTAAATTTGAACGGCAGAGAAAGATGAAGAAAAATTTACTTGGTCTATAAGCGCTTTATATTTTATAATAGGAAGAAATGCGACGAGTAAAATAAGTTGAAGAGGCTTTATGTAAAAGTGAAGTGATATGGAGACGAAATGTGTGTTTATCTCGAGATCGAAAAGTCTGGTGCTCTGTCATTTTTTTCTCACCCTGACAGGAAAATTGGGTGATGGTATACGATATACTATATATGTATTTAATTCGTAATTTTATTGGCAATTTATTGCTCTTGACATTCTCCATAAGTGAGTCCATCGTTCGCGTACTTTGAGATAAAACAAAGAAAATAATAAAATTATTAAAATATGTTCGTAAAACTCTTTTCTGATAACAGCAATATTTTGACTGACGAGAATATGGTTTTGATATAGTTGTTGAGGTAATGATGCAGTAGTTATTATTTGTTTCATTGCTTAGAATTTAAGTACGCTAGACTTTCGATTATTCGGGGGGGCAGGGAAAAAAATTACTCGGATGATCTCCGCCAAAAAAAGACGGAAAAAATGAATACAAATACAAAAAAATTATCCTACATTCTTATCCTTTTATTTAAAATATGAAAGCAAACAAGTTTATTGTTCTCTCTCTTTACTTTTCGGCAAATGGTGTTACGCAAATTTCTGAACGTTTCTGTTGCTCCAAATAACTGAGTTGGCTTTCAACGTTAGTTAAAGCGGCACTGTGGTTTATATTTTGGTCTTGTTTGAGATTACTTTCTTCCTAAGCTGGTTCACCAGTAATGGCAGGTTCATTAGCAGTAAAATGTTACACTTCATATCTAGGCAATTATCATCTGCATTTATACAATCGCGCAGTTTTGGATTTTTTTTATTGCTACGGTCAATTGGCAACCCGGTTAATGGGACCCCGAATAATCGAGTCTACTGTTTGTGTTATGATGTAAATACAGAATATGAATGTTGCAACCAAGTGTTTTAGCGTTTAGGATAAATACATGAAATGTATGATTAAGGAATGATACCACTTCGTCACAGGCCTTGCCCAGTGAAGTGATTCTCTAAATCCACAAATGGAGTTGCAGTGATATGTACTTGTACTCTACGGTTTGATTTTCGATTCAAACTATGTAAATTGTAAATGTTGTGTACAAGACAATTAAAAATAAGAAAAAAAAATGTATCTAAATAATATAAACCTTTCTGGAAATACTTAGTCAGAAATCATCATGTGTTGTTATTTATATTTAAACTTATGCCATGATAATAAATAATGCGCCACTTGTATATTTCCTTGTTTCCAGTGATGATTTTAAAACTTAGAAAAGTTTTGTTTATGTTCAAATGCTAAGTCAGTAAAATTGGAAGTTTTAGGGTTAAGCAAAGCTAGAATACTTACCATGTTCCCAACTTAACACTTAATCCACACACTTATCTCTTTAAGCTTTGTATTTGAGAAATGTCAATATAATAATTTGTTATTAAAGTTGATTGCTTTTGGTTAGTATTTGGGATAACTATGGTTAATCTTAAGTTATTTCTGATGGCCCCCTCGAATTCGCATGGTCTCGGAACACTCAATTTTCAACATCTATTTGCTAAATTAGCCTATTTCGTAGAATACTTAACAAGTTTCAATTATCTTGGATACATTTAACTTTGACTCTTAATATCCAACAACAAATACTAATTCCGATAAATTTGACCTTAAAACTATTTAAATGGAGTTCGTTTATTGGGTTGTAATTTTCATTTGCCTATTGATTTCTAGAAATGTTAGATAATTAGATTTTTTCGACGGCTTTTTCGTTGTTTTGTATTTTTAAGCAATGAAATAGTTTAATTTGTTATACGAACTGGATAATTTATTGTATGAACTGGATAATATATTTGAAGTATTGGATAATATATTATATGAGTTTGATAATCCATTATATGAACTGGATAATGTTTTATTTGTATTGGATAATTTATTATATGAATTGGATAGCCTATTATGTTATATGAACTGGATAACTTATGAGCGAATGGTATAAAATATTCAATTATTAACAAACATGTATTTTATTACTCTCATTACTCGGAAAATCCTAGCTGTGACTTTTCTACTATTTGCGGCAGAAATGAGACAGTTGAATATGTATGGTAAAACAATGAATGACATAATAAGGGATAGTGAAATTCAGAAATAATGCAGTTTGAAAGAAGATTCAGTGCTTAAGATGCGGAAATGAGCATTGAAATAGTTCGGCCATATGGAAATATTGAATGATGAAAAATTTACAAAAAATGACATATACAAGAAGTATAGAAGGTATATAAGTATAGGAAGACCTAGAAAACGTGACACGATCACATGGGTCAAATTCTAAATGAGAAGAGAGTGAAAATCATTTATATAGGAGAGTATTCATGACGAAGTGTATGGTCATGGCAAAAGCAAAATATGTGTGCTAGAATAGAATTCAGTGGAAACCTGTTCTCTCTGCCTACCCCAATAGGAACATGGCGTTATGATAATGATTATTTGAACTAAAAAACTCAGGGACTATTGAAGCTAACAATTAATTTAATTACCGGCATTTAAGAGCGAAATGGGGGCTTAAAGTTTGCTTTGAAGTAATGTCTTGTTTCTTTTACGAAGTGAGATTTTGTTCCTTTAATGAGAATTTCGGACAAAAATATGAAAATAAAAATTAATAATCTGTAACAAGCATCAACACATTTTTTCATGTTTATATGTCCTCATTAAGATACAGGCAAAAAAACCTAGGTTACTGGTGTCACACCAAATGTATGAACCTAAACAAATGTCATGCCGTTTCCGTGCTGGGGTAGGCAGATATGACATAGCGCTAAACTTCCCTATCTGGACACACATAATACATCAATCAACAATTCCCGGGACTAATCAACAGATGGCGCCCCTATTAACAAATCCATACCATTCTCAGTTAGTACCAACTTTTAGTAGTTACGTGTCAAACTTTCATGACATTCCGACATTGTGTTACAGTGGTTTTAGTAACGCTACTTTTGCTATTTTCAAAACAATGTAAAAATCCGAATTTCTTGTGTTGATAAAACATTGCTCTGCTTCGTCGAAAACAACCATTTGTCAGTGGTATGCTGATTTAAAACGCGGTCGTACAGACACAAATGATGCTGAACGCTCTGGTCGTCCAAATGAGGCTGTTACACCAGAAAACATAAAAAACTCTCAAAATCGTGATGGAAAATCGCGAAGTAAAGTTGCGTGAGATAGCTGACATCCTGAAGATATCATTTGGTAGTGTTTACACTATTTTGCATGAACATTTGGTCATGAAAAAGCTTTTTTCGAAATGTGTGCCGCGTTTGCTCACAATGGAACAGAAACAACAACGCATCGATGATTCAGAGCGCTGTTTGGCACTGTTTACGCGAAATAAACAGGAGTTTTTGCGTTGGTATGTGACAATGGATGAAACTTGGATCCACCACTATACTCCGGAATCCAATCGGCAGTCAGCTGAGTGGAGAGCAGCCGGTGAAAGTCGTCCGAAGCGACCAAAAACTCAACAGTCGGCCGGGAAGTTTACGGCCTCCGTATTTTGGGATGCGCATGGTATAATATTCATCGATCACCTTGAAAAGGGAAAAACCATCAACGAATATGACATAGCGTTATTAGAGCGTTTGAAGGCAGAATAGCAAAAAAACGGCCCCATGTGAAGAAGAAAAGAGTTCTCTTTCATCAGGACAATGGACCGTGTCACAAGTCGATTGTAACGATGGCCAAATTGCATGAGTTGAACTTTGAATTGCTTCCGCACCCACCGTATTCTCCAGATTTGGCCCCCAGCGACTATTGACTGTTCGCAGACCTCAAAAAGATGCTCCAGGGAAAGAGATTTGGCTCCAACGAATAAGTGATTGCCGAAACTAACGCCTATTTTGAAACCAAAGATAAATCGTTCTACACGGCTGGCATAGAAAAGTTAGGAAAGCGTTGGAATGAATGTATTGTTCTTGAAGGAGACTATGTTGATGAATGAAGAAGAATTTTGGCAAACAAATGTTGTTTTAGTAGTTAGTCCCGGGACTTATTGATCGATGTGTTAGTTCGCCTCTTCCACATCCATATACCTGATCATACAGCTCTTATGATTTCTTTTCCTTTTCCTTCTTTCAAAATATCATTTACTTGATCCAGCCATACTTTCCTTGGTCTTCCTCTACCACGCCTTCCACTCACATTTGTCCTGTATATCGCACCAGCCTTAATATTCATATTCATCCCTTATCAGTTCATTTCGTATTTTGCCATACATTGTTACCCCATGAAAAATAACAGGCAACAAACCAGATCCATATATTTTGAGAGTACCTACTTGAAATAACTCGATTTTGTATGCCTTGTTTTTTCATATATTGTGTATACATATTATTTATTCTTGTCATATACTATACTTATGATTTATTTTAGACTGTTGTGCTAATACTGATAAAAATAATATTTATAGTTAATATATTAAACTGTCAAATAATCAAACTCAGCAGAAATTAATATTGCCAAAATAATTTTTGCAAAATATACAGATATCAATAAACCAAAAACGGCCGGGTCACGATTGTCGCCAGCCGCCTTCTGTAGCATATTCCCGATACTATTATGCCCCCGATGTAGCGGGACTGGGGCAGTTTACAACGCCGTAAAGTGTTACCATTCGCTTTATGGTGTCGTTAATGACTCCCCCATAATGGACATTTGTTGATTGTCCTGGCCGCAATGGGGCATACATGGGAATATGCGTTGCTTCCACTTATCTATTTATGAGCCAATACGCGGTTCAGAGACTGGATCTTTGTATTCATAAACGATGTGATAAAATGAATTTGGTGTCATGGAAAAGGGTATCCTTCGAAGCGTAATTCGATTGTTGGCCTGTGTCTGTTTTTTCTTTTGTTTATTTTTTGTGGATTCAGGCTCTGTTTCTATTGCGCTTTAGTCGTGCAAGATTGATCGATGTTCTTCCATATCGCCAACTGAATTGTTTGAAATTTATGATGAGAATTTTTATTTCCTTTTTTTAACACTAGTCGTATATAGAGCGAATGCCCTTCAACCTTCGAGCAGGTTACGTGACTTAGAAGTGGTGCAAGATTTCATATGTCATAGTTCCTCAATTGGCGCTTAAGGCGGTCGTGAAATGGAAATAAAGACGCAAGTACAAATTACTGAAAATATTGTAGCCCGATTAGTACATACACATAAACCATCACAGCACGCCTTTTTCCTGTCGGGGTAGACAGAGAGGAGACAGCGACATACTTTCGTATCGCGTCACACATATTTCGCCTTAACGACTTTTCAAATATCATTCACTTGATCCAACTATACTTTATCCCTGTATCACGCCTTCCACTCAAAGTTTCACTATATATTTGTTTTGTTAGTATTTTTTTATTTATTCGTTCTACATGTTCAAACCATCTCAAAATGCTCTTCTTGATCTTATTTAATACATCAGCTTAATATTTACATCCTAATCACTTCATTCAATATGCTGTCGTTAATTGTCAATCCATGTAATCTTCTCAATGCACGCATGACTCAGTGCACGTGATGGCTCGGTCAGTATTGTAAAAATACGAAGAGATACGGGTATTTTCAATTGTACCAAATCAAAGCCAGTCTGAACTCGAAGTTTTCTTATGTTCTTGTATGGCGCTGAAACATGAACAATAAAAGCCCAAGATCGTGCAAAAATAATTTCCTTTGACATGTGGCGTTGACGTCAGCCTTTTCCTTTGACATGTGGTGCAGAAAATTTCACAGAGCGCCAAAAGAACGAACGTCTCACTGTTGGGAGTTAAATTTGGCGTTACGACTGTACTCAATATGCCTCCATCGTGTGCCGCGTTTCTTTGGACACATTTCCAGATGTGAGTTAGATAACTTCTAGAAATTGATAGTTATAGAACGTGCACTAGGAAAAACAGGCTAAGGTAGAGCACAGTAAGATGGTGTGGTCAGTTGACAGAATTTACTGGGGGAAGTCTGTATGTACATTGCCATGTAAACGACAAGTGACCTAGAGGAGTGGATACGTATCGTCGCAATCTGTACCACAAACATCCCTTAGATCACAAAGATGATGATGATTTTCGCGATATTGGTTTAATGTCCTGCCCAAGTTGACTAGAACGAACGATAATTATATTAAGTTATCATCAATATTTGTATTTAATATCGTTATGAGTGAAGATTCTCTAGTTGGCTCTGACTGTGATATACGAGTATGTGATTTACTTTGGCTCAGTTGTTTTACTTTTGCTTTTGCCTAATATACTCGTATAATATTTTGCTAATTTGTCTATGGTCTTAAATATAGTTTCATAATATAACGAGACTGTTCAAGACTTTTTAATAACACAAATAAAACACTTGTCTTGTATATTATATTCAATTCTTGATGTTTTAGACCTTGTGCATTTATATATCGTAATTTTCTATGAAACAAAAACATAGTATATGTGATATTTTGTCATACACTAATGTGTGTTTTAAATGGGCATACAATTTCACGGTAATTCCTCTCTATCCTTGGTTAGTTTGCTGCGGTTTTCATATGTTTTTCTAAATACATGCAGATACGAGGAAACACTACCTTATGACGCAGCTACTGCCTTCGTTTACTTATTTTATAATATGTTTCTTTGTTTATAATATTGGGTTTGAATCCCAAGTTAAATTGCCCTTTTATTTTTATTATAAGAGAACCAAGCAATTATTTACCCTGAATCGGGTTGGATCGTTTTGAAATGTTTTTATGACCTGACGACCTTCGTGATTTATCCTTTTGACGCTAAGGTTGCGAATTTGTTTACTTTTGGTAACCATTTTTTTATCTTTACGAATGGTTGAAAGAGATTGCCGCATGCCAATAAACTCGTCAGGTTGTATTATATAAAATGAAAATAACTGGTTCAAATGATTTTCTTTCTACTCTATAACCATTACGTTGGAATAAATAACCGAGACTTTTATTTCTTGTTGTTAATATATACTTGTAGTTAATCCAAACATAGATATTAAAGGCATAAAAAAGCTATACATCATTAAAGCTTTGATCTATCGATATAAAAAAATTTTTTTCAACAAAAAACACAGAAAAGGGAAAATGCTTCTGCAAAAGCCTTCAAAACGATCTTCAATTTATTGAGCCCACATCAACCGATCAATCAAACCTTTCGATGAATATTGACATATTTTCAATATTTTCTTTCTACCATGGTGGATTAAAATTAAAAATACCTTTTTCTTTTTTTTCTATGGGTTGTGTAAGTAAGAATAATATTGTCGCTGTTCAAGAAAAAATATGAAATGAGGAGAACACTTAAATAATGGTAATATAATAATAATTTGTAAAGCGCCATTTAGAGAAGTTATTCTCCTCAAGGGATTCGAATCCACTTTTTTTGACAGTAAAAATATTAAAAACATATATATTTAATTTGGGTATAAGGATAGGAAGATGGTGGCTGCGGCCATTATATTAGGGATTTCCCCGCATCTGCATATGTTTAGTAAAATATTTGTTAAGAAAACCGCAGAAAACTTACCAAAGTAAAACGAACTACAAACAACCTTTGTAGATCTTACAATATGTTATTGTAACATTCGTTTTTAGGTGGATGTGTATGTGTGAAGTGTTCATATATCATCATAAATTTTGATAAAACCCCCCAAAAAGGGTTGTCTTCAAGTGCTTCCTAAATGATCCAGTTTTGTTTTGTATGATCATATATGCAGATTTCAGGAAACAAATGGACTGAAACATTGGAAGAAATTATTCTTCTAGCCATATTTATCTCTATGTTCTCCCTTTTTTCTTTATTTCTTTTACTCTCTCTTTTTGTCAAAGTGGGTCAGTTGTACAATAGGAATAAATGAAACGTATACACATTATAACGGGACCAGCGTCAATCATGCTTTCATTTTGTATTATAATTTAGATTATTTTTCATAAAGAAGTTTGCTTGAATATAAAAAAAAATCCTACGAATAAATGTATTTTGGAAATTTTCCAAAATGCATTTATTTTGGAAATTTAGTGACATTTAGTCGAATATCGTCAATTTTTACTTTTTAGTCCACGATGATAGGAGACGGTTACCAGAATTGATTAGCATTTTTAGTGTCAGTCACTCCTTTCGGAGGAGTAGCCAATTCCGTAAAATTCAACGAGGGTCCTTTTATTTATTCATACTGTCACGATTGCTGGATCGGTCCTGGAGATTGTTTTGGCGATTGTTATTGTTCTTGCTTGGGCGTTCTAATGGGTTTGGTCAAGCTTTCTCTTCCCACCTGAATGGAAACTCTAGTTTGGAATACAAAAACAGGTGCTTTTCTTCTTTTTACTCATTGATTTTCAATTTATTTTGATCCTTTTTTACCTTCGTAATATTTATATTCAAATCGCAGTAAAAGGATTTTTTTAGTTTATTGTAAACGTAAAAAAAGCCTTACTCTCCAGCATCTCACTTTTATTGTTATTTACACGAAGAATTTAAAAAGAAATGTTTCCACATAATTATTTTTTGTCTCGTTGGTTAGAAAGGATTGCCACCTGGCAATAAGCCCGGCAGATTGTTATAATATACAATGAAATGTTAAATAAACAATTCTGGCTGTCCTCTATGTAATGAAATTCAAAGTGAAACAAAAATAAAAATACCTTTCCTGATTGATTCCAAATAAATTATTGGTCAACCCCTCTTTTTTTCAACCCAGTGGTATCGATAATTGTTTCGCAGTATTTTTCTTTAAAATTATCAAAACCTCACCTACGCGAATTTTAAATTGACGTAAATTTCAACGTTCAACTATTGTTTGTGAATATAATTTAAAAATAATTCGCACAGTTATTTGCTTAGAAGAAGTTAATGGGTTATATTTAGGTATTTTTTAAAAAACATTTTTCCTAATGAAATATTTCGTAACAGTATCAATAATCATATTACAGTCCATGTAGCTTAAATTTTCACACACGTGTCGATGTCATAGGGATCATTAAAGGGGTTGGTTATTGCTATTGATTTTTTTTAACAAAAACCGTTGTATGTTAAGTGTACCGTTGTCCTTTTTCCGCAGCAACGCGTCTTTCAATATCTTTCTCTCTTTATGTTTATAATTTCTTCGAAACATGATTATTTGACAGCAAATTCCTCAATACGTAATTTAACATCTATTATAGTATTCGCCTAATGGCGTTTAGCTCAAAATGAGAGAAAAATAATGTGACATGAGTGTTTATCGCTGGGGCAGGTTGACGTTTTCATTGGAGATATATTAGAAGTATGGTATATTTCATTGGAGATATATTAGAAGTATGGTATATTTTTTTTCGTGTTTGGTGGTTGAGTTTTGTATTTATATGATAAATGTATCGTTTGTGTCTCCTCAGTGGATGGTATTATTGTTGAGGCAGAAATAAGTTATTTGGTGCGACGGGTAAGGGGTTTTGACATTTTCTCTCCGTAATGGGAGAAAAATACGAACCAGTAAATGAGGTTTATATTTCCATGCGATAACATGTAATTTATAATTATTACAATTAACAAGTCTCAATGACAGACTTTTGATAAAGTTAGTGTATATTTATTTACCTAAACCAGTATTCCAAAAAAAATTCGAGTGCTTTTACGATACCTTTGTATTGATGCATAACTTGATACTTAAAAAAAACTATTGTATCAGGCGTATAGACTTACTTATACCTTCGTTTATTACGAGTATACAGACTGTTAAAAGTACATACATGGTATGTCCAAATTTGGTTCATTTTAAGTTTTTTTTTATCTCTGTGCTAGTGACAAGTTGTTGGAAAGACGGAAGAGGCTCTAAAATTTTTGTATTCGGTTTATTTTTAATTTATATAAAAATATAGAAAAAATATCGTATATCCAAATATCATGCCAGATTCTAATGGCTTAGAAGCGAAGAAATGTCTACGTTCTGTCAACTAACTCTCTTTGGAGTGTTGAAAAATCCAGTTTTTGCGGGAAAAAATCAAATTTCTTCTAAGTATGTGCTGTCTCTCCTTTCTAGTGACAGCTGACTCCTTTATATACCAACGCATCGCACATCTCTAGCGATTCATTTGGCTCGACTTTGAAACGATCTATCTGGCTCAATCAGTTGTGATCCTTATTGATACTTAAGAATAAACTAAACAAGCATTATTTTTCATTAAATATTGATCTTCCTGGACTCTTATAGAATTTTCATCTTAGTCTCAATTTTCCTTGAGATTTATCGTTTATTAAAATTTTTAATAGTTATGTTTTTTCAAATATTTTTAATACATATACTATGTTAAAGACACGGTCATTGACGCCAATAATAATTATGAAACAAAAGTTAGATGATTGGAAGAAATTGCTTTAAAGCAATAAACCTGCCAGCAGTATTTGTATGAAAATGTTAAATTAACAAATAAATAATAATGAGGACATATTCAAAATATCCTTTTTTGTATAGTAAAAAAATAAAGTGTGCCCACAACATGGTTTCAGTATACTATGATGAACTATTAATTATGAATTGTCAAGCTAAAATAATATTCAAAGCGCACATTTATGGATGTCTAAGTTATTTATGCAGTTAAAAATCACATTAACAGCTTTGCCTAGACTAGTCTTTAAAAAAAAAAAATTTTTAGCTTTGCACCTTATTCAAAATTTACTGTGTGCAAAATTTTTAGGGTGATAATATTTTGTGTCCACGCATTTTTATATAGTGAAAAATTCTTGTAGTAAAACATATTTTGTAATATAAAGCATATAAGTCATTGCTACGTACATACATACATTTAAAAACAAAATCTGGTTCAAACTAATAAACTCTCCGGTTTTTATTTGTTATTGAAATAAACTTTTGATTTCCATTTCCCAAATTAATTTTTTTTGGACACAGAAATTGTGCTTTAAACAGTCGATATCTTTGTCCACCTAACGAAAAAACTCTGCATTTGGTCCAATATTGACAAAGTAAGTCTTGATCAACAACAGATGGAGAACATTAATGTTCATTTTATTTGTTTATTTTTTATTCATACAACAAACGGCACTTGAGTGTTCCTTATATAACTTAGTAAAACTTGAAAATCGAATAGATTACGTATCAATATTCACCAAAAAATCTTACAATTTGTAATACATACTTGTATGTTTTTCAAAATATGATGCTTAAACATATCAATACACAACAAAAGTTATCGACAGTACACGGCTATAAAATTCAAATAAAAAAATTAATACCCCTCAGGGGAGATTAAAGGGCAAGAAACAAATTAAAAATGTATTGATAAACAATATACTAACGTCCCCCAGTCAAGTCTTTAGACTGATGAATTGCTGGAGAAGGACCCTTCTGAACTTAACAACATCTACGCTGAAAATATTCACCAAACCGGATATAATTGTTGTATTCTCATAATTGATGAATTATAACTCACCACTTTTGTTTTACAACTTGTTATCGACACGTTAGAATTTTTGAGATTCCGAGAATAAATTAAGATAAGAAAGGGTTTCAAAGTGTTTGTGAAAATCATATAAAAAATTCATCACATCATTTTCATGTTCTGCAGGGAAACAAAATAAGCTAATGGTATTTTGTTTTGATATATTTATTTAAAACATATCTACGCAAACAAAATAATTTATTCTCTTGTTTAAAACTAGTCTGATATCTCATTTCAAATTTCATAAATTATTTTGGAGCGAATATAACTCTCGTGATTAACTTAATTTTCATGTAAATATAACATTGGTTTGATTTCATTCCTCGCAGTTTTTTTTAAATTAATTTATTGAATTAATTTAGCACACATTGAATTCGATTATAAAATATTATTCATATTTACTTGTGAATAAATTACCGTTGTCCTTATGGATGTTCTGAAAATAGCACATTTGGTTTATTTTTCAATTTTCGCGTTTTTTCTTTCAAGAGAAATATCTCTCGTTTTCTTAATGTAAAATTACTTCCTCTTTTTGGCCTCAATTTTTTATCAAGCAGTATTTCCTTTATTGCAAGAATATACAAAGTTTCAGTTGTATAACTCGTGTAAACCTTTGCGAGGACCAAGGGAGGGCGTTTGGAGTTATTAAGGATGGGGCGAATTTATGGGGCGGGTTGAGATATTAGGTGCGGCCCTGTATTTCTTAATAAGTTTTCACCGAACAAAGGGGAAAATATATTATTTCACACAGAGGGTAACTTAAAATATATACATTTTAATCTTTAAACTTATTTTTAATCACAACGTTTCTAGAAATTAAGTGTTTTGTTTTTATTTAGATTTTCTAGATTAAGGTTTTTTAAACTGTACAAAATTACATATCATTTGGTTTGTATATAATTTTATATAAGAAAAATAATTTAAAACCTCACTTTTTGACTTCATATTTGTGACTGATACAGATTGTTTCCGATAAAAATGGTTATATATTGATTGCCATGTAAATATTATATAAAAACTCATTAAGTACTTTGGTATCAAAATAAAATATCAAATACCATTTAACACACCTCTAATCCTACGAACCTCACACTACCCTTTTAAGGGTTTTGTCCAAATTTTGCGTTTTTAAAAATCCCAATTATGGTATCGAAATTCGAGTCGCAATAAGAATCACTTGGTTCAATTCAACAAATTATAACATTCATCATAATTTAATTTAATTTAGTAAACCCTGAATAGTTTAAAAAATACGTAATCGCTATAAATCACTAGAAATATTTCAGGAACTGGTGCAACCAAACGTTAAACTGTTTTTTTCATTACGAGGGTTTTTTCATATACGGTTTTTTTTTCATTATTTTAATATTGGTTGAAAAAGGAGTGCGACATAAAATCTGATTGACTTCGCTTTAGTAGCTCTCGGGCATCCATTTGAGGTGGTCTCTTCGTCCGTTTTGTGAACGTCGGCAGATGTTTTTTTTTCATGTTTTTAGCAATTAAATTTCAATTATTATCACTTTTGATTACAAATTCAATTAATTTAAGTGATTGACTAAAACAATGCGAAGAGTTAGAACAGTATGACCAGATGCATGATGCATTTAATCTGCATAGGAAACTAAAAGAACTGTCCGGTCTTAATAGTAAACCGAGACCATCATGCCTTACAGATGACTCAAACAATCTAATTTTGGATGATTCAATCATTCAAAAGAAATGGGAAGATTATATTCAGAATCTCTTTAAAGACTCTCGCATTGACATTGAAATGCCACAGTGTGATCAAGGTCCTACTATATTAAAATCGGAATTATTACATGCTATTAAAAATTCAAAGACCAGAAAGGCAGGTGGACCTGACGAAATCTCCATGGAGGTTATCAAGCTGATTAATGAAAATAATGTTGACTGCTTACTCAAACTATTTAACAATATATATGACACAGGGATTATCCCCCAAGATTGGTTAACATCATTATTTATTACTATACCCAAAAAACCAAACCCAAGAAAATGTAATGACTATCGTCTTATAAGCCTTATGAGTCATATACTTAAACTATTTCTGAAGATTATACATGCAAGAATAAGACTGAAATGCGAGCAAGACCTGGATGATACCCAGTTTGGGTTCAGAAATGGCTTCGGTACCCGCGAAGCGTTGACTACAATAAATGTTTTACTCCAGAAATGCCATGATCAAAGAAAAAATGTTTATAGTTGCTTTATTGATTATGAAAAAGCATTTGACAGAGTCAAACACACAGAGTTGATAAAATTGCTTCAAAGATGTAATGTAGATGATAAAGATGTGAGAGTGATTAAAAATCTGTACCGGGACCAAAACGCTGTTATCAGACTTGAAAATGGGACCACTTCACAAAGTATTCCCATTCAGCGTGGAGTTAGACAAGGATGTGTACTCTCACCTACTTTGTTCAACATGTACTCTGACTTTGTCTTCAAGCAGGCGCTGACTGATATAGATATCGGCGTCAAGGTCAACGGTGTAGTCATCAATAACATTAGATATGCTGATGACACGGTTCTACTGGCAGATAGTATAGAAGACCTTCAACAGCTTTTGGATAGGATCAGTTCCACCGGTGAGCATTATGGTTTGAACATTAATGTCAACAAAACTAAGCTGATGATTTTCAGTCGAGAAAGTCATCCAAATGCAAATCTTCGGCTGGGTGGTGTCAATATTGAAAGGGTAAAGCAGTTTAAGTACTTGGGCAGCATCATCACTGAGAATCTGGACCCCGATATAGAAATTAAATGTAGAATAGAAGCAGCTCGTGCAGCTTTTAATAAAATGAAAAATCTTCTCTGCAACGATAATGTAAATTTGAAGCTCAGACAAAGAATGATCAAGTGTTATGTGTGGTCGGTTTTGCTTTATGGTGTCGAGGCATGGACCCTCAAAGTTAATATCATTAACCGCTTGGAGGCTTTTGAAATGTGGATCCACCGAAGGATGCTAAGAATATCCTGGACTGACATGATTAGCAACGTTGAAGTATTGCGTAGAGCAAATACACAGAGAGAATTGTTCACAACAATCAAGCTCCGTAAGACTTCATATTTTGGCCACATAATGAGAGATGAAAAGTATGCAATCCTACAACTTGTCATAAAGGGGAAGATTGAGGGTCGTAGAGGAGTTGGAAGAAGGCAGCACTCCTGGCTTCGGAACATTAGAGAATGGACCGGGATGAGAGGTGTGGAGGAGCTGTTCCGTGCTGCCCAGGACAGACAAGGTTTCTCCCAAGTGATCGTCAACGTCGGGGGGACCCGGCAGGACACATGAAGAAGAAGAAGAAGATTGACTATGAATATTCTTATTTTTTCGTTTTTAAATCGCTCATTTTCACATGTGTATTGATGTGTATTGAATACACAGTACCGGAACGCGTGGATTTTTTTAGCACAGGAAAGGAAAGGTTAATAAACCATGTTGTCTATAGTTAAGGCATTAACGTTAAATAAAACCTCTCACACAACGGTCAGCAGTATGAGCAACTATATTATCGTTTTTTTAATTATATTTGTAAATGTGTAAATAGAAGAAGCATGAATTGAAAATTGGAAATTCCTGTTTAAAAATGCTTATTAATATTATACATGAACGATAATATTATACATTCGATTGCTTGAACGATTATTTGGTTTTACGTAAGTGTACTTTATGCATCTCAATAAAAAAAAAAAGTTCACCTCGCATTCTGTGAATGTTGTAAAAATTGCAAACAGGATTCAGATAATTTGATTGTATTCGTTTAGGAAACCCTTTTTGCTGTAGCCAAAAAGAATGGATTTGCATAACGTAATGCAGTTCTCTCTCTCTCCTTGACTACAAAGGGCCATAGTTCGCTTAAATGATTTAACAGTAAATTCAATTCAAGTCCGGACGTGTCGTTTTAAAATATTCAAATACATATTTTACACAAAAATGCATCGAACATTTTTTAACATTCTTTTGTGTTTTTCAATTTCAAAGGAAATTGAAATTCTCTACAATGACATATCCCGAAGTTTATTCCGCCAGTTTTTAAAATGAGTGATTTCATTAAAATTGTATGTTAGTTAACATTCATTGTTTATTTTCTACATTTTCATGTTTGTTGTCTTTTAAAATGTTCACTGCAAATAATAGTAAATTGTATTACGCTTTCGTTGCATATCTTGTGAGTTTATTGTCATGTACTCATCTCTTCCAATCAACTAGAAGTGTCTTTAAGGAGCTGTAAGTCAAACCCAGAGAGGAAACTTCTTTTCAAAAATATGAGTTTTTAACGGTAACCGTACTCGTAATCCCAGAGTCGAAAGACAGACATCTTATCAATTAGGCCAAATTATCATTTTAAATCCAGTTTGACGTTCGATTAAGTTTTCTAAGTGTGATTTGCACCGACTTAAATTTATTAAGTAAGATTAATTAAGTTTCAAGTACGTTCGAGTGCTGTTCAATCATATGGAACCCGAGAGGAATTCCGAATTACCTGATAGTTGATCAAGTTCAAAAGAGATTTCAGCTACACCTTGACTACACAGTCTGGATTTTACTAATGGCTCTATTTCACATTTGTAATTGGTATTTAATAGTTATATTACTCCTTCAGTGTTAAAAGAGATCTTAGCACCTGTTTATAAATATAAAAATTGCTAACAGGAAAAAAAAATATTTATGACAAACTTTTGTTTCATGTCTTTTGTTTCATGTCACGACATCATGAATTAAAATTATGTTAAGTACCTTATTCATGACTTGAGCTATTAAGTTGTCATCAATCGCACACAGAATGACCTTGTTAAATGACTCCGATAGCGATATCTTCCATACCTCAGGAGATACATTGAGGATTGAGTTCCTTAATTAACATTTTAGGTATAACAATCACTTCACAGTGAAGCATAAGTATCCTTGTTCCTGTTTTATTATATTAAGACTTTCATTAGTTTTTTTCATGTAACATGAATTTTATTTTATGTGATTAGATTAAACCTTTTTCAAATATAACATAAAATTAATAAATAAGATCATGTGAATATTAATATATCTGTCGAATATTTGAACAACTTCATCAAAAAAGATATACAACGCCTGTTTTTTATTTTCATTTTTTTTCTGTTAATATTGTTTTGTATCTTGAAATTCCATAGATATACACTAGAATCTACACCTATACCCCGCACATCATATTAAAGATCTGGGTGTCTTGTTCCACAGCAATCTCGCGTTTGGTCCTCGCATAGAAGTTATGTGCAACTCAGCTTATAAAACTCTAGGATTTGTAATGAGAATCTCTAAGTCGTTTGAAAACCAATTGGTGCTCAAAACGTTGTTTAATTCATTGATCCGTAGTAAACTAGAAAGCAATGCTTGCATTTGGAGCCCAGTGGGGGCGCAGAACTTGCTCATGGTGGAGAAAGTACAAAAAAAATATCTACGATATCTCTATATGAGAGAGTTCGGTGTCTATCCATGGCTTTATCCTACTCAGTTCCTGCTGGGCATGCTCGGGTATAACTCCTTGAGCGTAAGAAGAGATGTGTGTCTCCTGGTATACTTTGTCAAACTCGTTCGAGGAGTTGTGAGCTGTCCAGCATTACTACAAAGATTAGCGTTAAATGTTCCTAACAATTACACTAGACTGCGCCGGCAAGAACTGTTCTCAATAACATACGCAAGAACGGGTCTTCCAGCCGCTATGCCTGTTGGAAGGGCCTTAACTCTCCTGAACGGGACTGCTTCGGATATTGACATATTTCATATCACATTACCAAAAGTAAAAGTAAATTTTCTTCTTAGATTGAGCGCGTTAGAAAGCACTCATCAACATACCTAAATGACTGTGAATATATGTGTGTAATATGTTTGTGTGTATATACTCGTTTGTATGCATATGCATTATTTTTTATTTTATATAATTTTTTAACTTATTTTTTTTTCCTCTGTAATTTTTTTTCTTTTTTGATGTTTTGTATTTTCAAAGTAATTGGGCTAAGCCTGTTTTGAAAAAATAAATAAATTATATAACACTTTCGTTGTATATAGTACAACCTGGTATGTTTATTACATGGTGAAAATCTCTTCCAACCAACTACAAAGTGTTAAACAAGCCTTATGTGAAAACCATACTAGAACCGTTTTAAAAAAAATCTTGGTACCTGCTGGAATAGAACCCGTAACTCCGGGTAACTTGAAAGGCCTTTAAACTAACAGATTTGTATTAAAGGCTTATTACATTAATTTCATCAAGTGAGATTATGTACCGAAACAATCGAATACCTACTCGTATTTAGGTTACTTCATCAGAAAAGTTTGACAAACTCAGTCAGTTTTTTATTTGCATCGCGTGTTAAACTATAACGTTCAAAGTAACAGTAATTTGTATTAAAGGCTTACATTCAAGCATAAATATAATTTATCCGCTCGCTCCGGCATTATCCTTTCCGCAATGATATAACCGACAATAATTATTCAAATTAACCGTTTATTCCAAATTGCCCGTAATTCTTTCTCCACTTTGCGGCAACTAAGCTAACTGTTCATCATTTTATAAACTCAAATGTTTTTTTAGAACAAGTTTAGGAACTTTGCTATTTGGGAAGCATATTTTCGGGAGATGGTAAGATAGAAAAATATATTGAAAGGTGTGTTTAACCAGGTAACAAGGTCAACGGCACTCTTGTTTTTGCCATTTTGTCAATAAATAAATTTTTGATGTTTTAAAATAGTCATTTGCAAAGTCTTTAAAAATAAATTATTCTGCACAGTGGTGTGCGAATAGTAGTGCACCTTGATGAATAGAAGCAAAGTGTGGGCATTGAAGTGTAGTGATAAGGGCATGTTGTAGAAATGCGTATCGTGCATATAATATGTGGTACGAGTATTGTAATGCTTGATAGAGATGAATATTATAAGAAGAATGAATGAAGGAACCTTTGAGTGGTTTGGCTATATTGTGTAAATGAGTTGCTAAAGACTTACGAAACATATATACAGGGTGTCCCAAAGGGCAACGTCAAGCCGGTATCGAGGAAGAGGCAAGCTTATGACGGTTCAGAATAAAAAAAAAACTTGAAAAAGCCTTATACTTTTCGAGTTATAGGCATTTCTTCGAAAATTGTGAAAGTAGCTACCCTGCGCCGAATGTGTGTATACTGTGACTACAATTTGCCATATATCATGATTTTAATGGTTGTATCGCAATACTAGATAACCCTGCTATTAGTCGAAGTCAGATATAAACAAAAAACAGCCTGCACGTTCGAGAAAAAAATTGTTTTTGTCCGATCATAAAAATTAATATTTTTTATCAGCCAACTTCAACTCATCATACTGTAAAAATAATGTACTACGCTAACCTGGCAAGTTACATCAAAAGATGGCCTGTTTAGTCAGAATTTCAAAATGGTACAAACGTACCTACTTCTCTTTTTAAAGTAATTTTAAAACATTAATTTAGCTGTCTTACTTGTTCATGCGCAGTATCGTTTGTCTCGCTCAAATTTATTGAATTCGATCTCTAATTACAGAAATTAATGTTTTAAAATTATTTTTAAAGGAGCAGTAGGTATGTATTGTACCATTTTGAAATTCTGACTAAACAGGCCATCTTTTGATATAACTTGCCAGGTTTGCGTAACAAAAACAATTTTTTTCTCGAACGTGCAGGCTGTTTTTTGTTTATATCTGACTTCGACTAATAGCAGGGTTATCTAGGATTGCGATACAACCATTAAAATCATCAAATATGGCAAATTGTAGTCAGTATACACACATTCGGCGCAGGGTAGCTACTTTCACAATTTTCGAAGAAATGCCTATAACTCGAAAAGTATAAGGCTTTTTCAAGAATTTAAAAAAAATTCTGAACCGCCATAAGCTTGCCTCTTCCTCGATACCGGCTTGACGTTGCCCTTTGGGACACCTGTATATATGTTTCGTAAGTCTTTAGCAACTCATTTACACAATATAGCCAAACCACTCAAAGGTTCCTTCATTCATTCTTCTTATAATTTTCATCTCTATCAAGCATTACAATACTCGTACCACATATTATATGCACGATACGCATTTCTACAACATGCCCTTATCACTACACTTCAATGCCCACACTTTGCTTCTATTTATCAAGGTGCACTACTATTCGCACACCACTGTGCAGAATAATTTATTTTTAAAGACTTTGCAAATGACTATTTTAAAACACCAAAAATTTATTTATTGACAAAATGGCAAAAACTAAGAGTGCCGTTGACCTTGTTACCTGGTTAAACACACCTTTCAATATATTTTTCTATCTTACCATCTCCCGAAAATATGCTTCCCAAATAGCAAAGTTCCTAAACTTGTTCTATAAAAACATTTGAGTTTATAAAGTGATGAACCTTAATCAATGTTAATATGGATATTGAGTTTGTCGGGCGCTGTAATCCGTAGTTCTTGCAGGCAAATTCAGGTTATGTAGGGAGGTTGTCTTGGAGCGTAGTCCACTGACTACTGAATGTGCAGAAGATGCCGGACGCGCGACTGACTTGTCTGCCAAGATGCGGTGGAAGCCTTACTAGCAGTCGAGGGCTTGTATCTTTGATTCGTGTCCAAAGGCAAACTGATTCCATATTGCGCAAGTAGCTTATATTATAACCATTTTCTACACGTTTCTACTTTTCGCAATATAGAGATCATGTCGTTTGAAGTTGGATGTGATCGTGAAATAAAAGGGGCTACGACCGTCACATGAACACCACAAGGTTTTCTGTAAAACCTAGCCTAGCGTAACACCGAATCCACTGTCAACCGTAATGAGAGCGCCTCGCACAGATGAAGCGATGTTGCATTTCCCACGGTATTTGTTGTGTCATAACTTTTGGGTTGAGTAGATGTTGACGTCATTAACACGTCTCAATATAAATTTCGGAAACCTTTGTTATGCTGCATAACACCGTCCAATTAGCGTCAGTTCTTAATGATGTTCAATTTGCCAGTGATATAAGAATCGCGCATTTATTTCGTCTTTTTTCGTATCGTTATTCCTTATGATTATATTTTTCATCTATATTTCTGCTTTACCAGTCAGTAATCAGTTGATAAGTTCGCTAGTCTTTATGGGTAAATATAATATGTTCGATTTACGTCATGTTTTTGTGTACATGCATTGCCTTGAGTTATTTAAATATTAGACTTTGTGTTTCGATATCTAATTTTCAGTAACATATTTTAATGACCATTTTCATTCCTTTGTGCTTTCGCGGCGGGATAGCAGCCTCGGAAGCACAGATCTGTACTTATAGTAAACTTTTATGCACACAGATCTGTGGTGAAATTATTACCCACGCACCGCCACTTCACATAATTGTACCACCTGCCTTCTCCCATTTCTTTTGGAGAAACCCATTAGTCTTCTTACTTCTTGGCTGGCCTTGAAAGTTCTATAATTAATTCTGTCATAATTTTTTTTATGAATTGAAATCTAGATACAATTGAATTGTTTGGATATATGCTTTTTTGTTATAATTTTGTCTATGCGCGAGTGTAATTGTTAGAAAGTTTTCATATTGTTTCCACTTTATAAGTGTGCCATGTACAGATTTGTTTACTGTTTTCACGAAATAAAAGTTTTAATGCTGCAGCAGTAAAACGAGAGTTATTGAAAATAAACTGCATGCTCTTGCACTCTTTCACGATGCACCAGAAAATCTTCATTTGAAACTTCAAAAACATTGTTGTTTGTTTATTTGACGAATGTTTCTACGTATAGCATGCCCTATAAAATGAATTGGTACCCATACATGGAAAATGGCAAAGCTAGCACGCACATATCGACTGTTTGAAGCACACATATTGTGTTAAATTTTAGTAATTTTAAAGGTAATAAATGAAGAATTATTCTCAATATTCTCGTTTCCTTAGTAGACAAATATTGTATGTTCAGAACACAATTTCAGTTTACTATGGTAAATTATGATTTGTGAATTATTAACCTAAGCTAACATTCTAAATACACATTTATGGTATGTCCGAGATATTTGTCGAGTTAAAAATCACGTTGACTTCTTTTTCAGGCTTGACTCACACAAACAAATATTTTTTGAATGTGTTTACTTTGAAAAACGTTCTCTAATTAAAAATTCGTATTGTATTATACTTTCCTTGTATACAGTACATCCTGATGAGTTTATTGCCATATAGCAATCTCTTCAAATCCACCAGAAATACGTTAAAAGGTCTTAAGTGAAAACCAGACTGTAACCGTTTTTTTAAATAAGTAATGGGAATTAAACCTGCAACCCCTAGGTCGAAATGCAGACGTTTTACCAACTAGGCAACGGAGGTCGACTTATTTTGTAGTATACCGTAAAACATTCGTCATACATGTACAAATTACCCAGCTAAATCATCATCGAACTTATGAACCCCCTCGTCGTAATGTTATATTGGAATTAACTTTTGATATCTATATTCCGAAATTCGCTTTTTTTTTGGAAATATCTGTACTTTAAAGTCGTATCTGTACAGTCGATATGATAATATTTAATCTTAAAATTTTGGATTTTCTTCCGATTTTTCTAGTACAGAACAGTGCACATCTCTCAAATCAATACCTCGTTGTGTCGGGAAGTGCTCATGAACTCCTATCTGAAGGAGTATGTGCTAGTATTATTTTATGTTCACTCCTTAGGACCTCATTAGGCAAGTTCACCTAGGCTATAACATATATGGTCACAATTAAACCAGCTTGGTTCGAAGGTAAAAGCAATACTGAAAACAAGTTTTGTTTTGTTCAAAAAGAGTAAGCAATATATAATTTGGGATGGGAAAGCTCTAATATGTATTGAATGGATTTTAATGTACACATATATAATATTATTTTTTTCACGTACAAGACCAATGAAGTTCCGGTTTTGTTTTTATTTCTGTATCGTTTTCAACGCATCATTATATATTTTGACAGCATATTCTTTTTTAATTTATTTGTTTAATAAAATATCCGTGGAAAAAACTAAGAGATAAATCTTCTCAAAACTTTTTGCTTTTTTAAGAACTTATATTATGTTGAACATTAACCATGATAATCTTCGTTACCTAGTTGGTAAGACGTATGTAGTCTAACCCGTGGGTCCCTGGTTCGATTCCCTTCGATCCCAGATATTTTTGTATATCCAGTCTGGTTTTCAAAACGACATTGTAAGACAAAACAACTTTCTAAATCAAATAATGTTAAAGAAAATTGGGGTTTCCTGAACAAACTCCATTTATTGTAATTTCTTGTCCTGCATTATTATATGATCACAATAATCTTGATATCTGTCCAAACATCAAAACCGCATCACCGATGCCAATGCCTCGGTAGAGACTAGTTGTTCATTAAAAAATAATTTAATATTACATATACACTCGTACATACCATAATGCCATCTCCATATCGGGTAGGCAGAGAGGAGAGAGCACCAGACTTTCCTATCGCAATATATATATTTCGGCTCTTCTACATCCATACGTCTACGATTTCTCTGAAGTTTTACATTTCCTTCTTTATAAATATTATACACTAATATAATTGAATATTAGTTTAATATATCTATCAATAAAAGTTTCTTCGCAATCGTATAATTATTAGATATGTTTTCAAAGTACAGTTATTAAGTATTATAACTCTCCATGCTTATCCAACGATTAAACGTATTTTCTTAAAATACAATTTTTTATTACCAAAGTTCGCAATATATCAAAGCAAATACATTTCTCTTTTTTGCTATATAATTTCAGTTTCTTTTCATTTTTTGTTTTTTTTTTTGTTTTTAATGTTTATTTCTGGTCGAATATAATTTTTTCAAGGTTACTGTAAATATATGTTTAGATGCTTTCGGAATCAGTTGTATAAGGCCTGTTTGAGTGTTGTACGGCGGGGTTTGTCCTGTTGGAGTGTTGTACCGCGTGGTTTGGCTTGTTGGAGTGTTGTACTGCGTGGTTTGGCTTATGAGGTTGACGTTTCAAAAACGTTGCAGTTGTTATCTTTAGGGCTTATTTGTATTTGGCTATACAACTGTTACTTTAAATGTGTATAAAAAATGTTCGAATTTCAGTGCGACATGGTTTCGACTGCTTAATTAGCTCCATTTTCAGTATATTTTTCCTTTTGGATACCTCATAAGTCAAAGGACAAGTCCATAAAGTAAACAGTAAGCAGTCTTGTTCAATTTTTTTCTAAATACTTTCGTTGGAGATATGTAATTATATTATTAGTATTGATTATATAGTAACATACCTCTTTTTCTCATAGAAACATTTTTAAAACTTTTAGTTTAAGTTTCACAGAGTTTAGCGGACATGTTACATTACTCGTAACGTTATCGAGCAGTTGTTAATTTTTTTTTGGATAAATCCAGAAGCTGAAAATGGAATTCTACATTACTTAACAATTCAACGAATACAATTGTTCTAGCGTTCTTTAAATACGAAGTTGTAGGTAAAATAATTACTTTGTATGTAAATTATTTAACAAGTAAAATCTTTTTTTTTAGGTAAATCAATTTTGAATATATTTTATAATCTATACTTATTTTATAAATGCGTATAGTTTGCAAGTTTTTATTCGCAAAACCTAAAAACCACAACCGGTTTCAGTGCGACTTTTACTGGTGTATTCCTAATGTTCTCGAGAATATAACATCATACTTTTATATCAAGGGCTAAGCGAGGGAAAAAGTCGTTTACATGTATAAAAGTCGTTTAAATTGGACACGTATGTTAGCGATATATTTAAACAATGTTGAAAATATTTATCATTTAACAAATTCCACAAAAATCTTTTTAATTACTCCATAAGTTGTTGGACATGATTTTGAAGTGGTTGTTGAGATTATTAATGTGGTCAGAATTGTGTTTGCGATAGCTTGAAATTTACGTATATGTTAGAATGTTAATACAGAGTATAAATGTTTCAGCTGAGTATTTTAATATTTAGGACAAATATATTAAATTTGTGATTAATGAATGACACCACTTCGTTACGATCCTTGCTTAGCAAAGTTGTTTTATGTACACACCCAATGGAGAGCTTTTTACATTGTTATCTACGGGTTTTCTTTCCGTTAAAACGATATAAATGCTGTATTGTGGATAGTAAAAAAACTCACCCTAATCATTTGTTGTTTTTTGCTTTTATTGTGAGTTATCAGATGTGCACCATTTTTATTTACGTTTAAGAGATATTACGTCATTCAGAACATTCTTTCTTCATTATGTTCCTTCCTTTCCCTTACTTATCTATGAACAAATTCCTTTCCTCTATTTCTTCTATTCATGTGTACCAATTGGTCATTTATTTGCTTTTTTACTTGAATTTAAATGAATATTTTTTTTGCTAAAATTTGTCACATTAAAACAGTTCAACGTATCCAAGATTAGTCGGTTGGTTGGAAGAGTTGCTGTATAGCAATAAACCCATCAGATGTAACATGTATATATGCAAAAGAAAAAAAACTTACGTCATATTGGCTCATATTTTCTGAAATATACATGATAAACCATATAGGTCTATAAGTAAATGTGACATATAAGTGAATAATGAAAAATTCAAGCAAATTGAGTTATTCTGCTATTTGGCTAGTATTTTCTCAGATGATAGAAGAGTTAAGCAAGCTATCGAACGGCGTGTAGCGATAGGAAACAAAGTCAATGGGGTGCTAAAACAGATATTTTCGAACCGGATAATATCAACATTTCCCGAGACGATAATCCATAATAGTGTATTGGTGCCAACTTTGATGTATGGGAGTGAAATGTAGATGTGGAAAAAGACAGAGGAGCCGAATAAATGCTGTAGAAGAATGCATGGGTTGAAATGATTTATGCAAATAAATGCTGTAGAAGAATGCGTGCATTGAGAAGAATGCATGGGTTGACAATGTATGACAGAATACGGAGTGATAAGGGATGAATGTGAACTTTAGTCTGGTGTTAATTAAGATGAAGTGTATTAAAATACAAAAAAAATAAATCTCCTATATAGCACATACTCGTAAATACCTTATGCTAGCGGAGATATCTTGAAAATATTTTTTAGTATAAATAAATTGACAGCGAACGGTCCCTTGCAATTAAAAACATATTTATGTTGTTTAGTTATAACTGATGTTTTTTTGTCACAAAATCAATTACTCCAGCTTGATTAATTGAAACACATTTTATTCCTGTTAGCAAGTTTGGTTGACGATAACATATCGGATACTGTTTTTGTGTGCCATTGAAGCATTTATTTATTTACCCGTATTTGGCATTCGATCAATTCGTTTCATGAAAACCAGTTTAATTGAGCTATTCAGTGGCCTGTCGTGGTTGAACTTCGGTAACAAACTGTAACTTGCACTCTCGCTACACGAATTCGACACGCGTAAAACAATAGTCTCAGTTTTGATAGATTAAATGTTTTACTCAATAATCGTGCATTTTTAATGGCGCATTTTAATGATACTGGCCTGCCCCAAGTTTGGCTTGATATTACCTCAAATAAAAAAAACCTTCACGTTTCTCTTTAAATATTTAAAGTTTTTTTACAAGCACACCTTAAATATTGTAAGACGCTCGATTTCTACATAGGGGGTTCGGGTTTGATTCCCAATGGTATAGTGTTACACTTTCGTTGTATACATTACAACCTGGAGGGTTTTTTGCTATGTGGCAATCTCTTCTAAACAACTAGAAAGGTATTTAAACAAGCCTTAAGATAAAACCAGAGGAACTCTTTTTTTTTTAATCTGGGAACCAACAGGATTCTATCCCGAAATGTTCAGATTGGACGATAGGCGTACCAACTAGGTTACGGAGGTCGAAAAAGATTTTAAAAGTATCCCAGTCTGTAAAAGAGTTCGTCTGGTAACAATACTCATATTTGCTAGAAGTACACGAGCGTTGTTGCCTCTTCACGTGTGGTAGTATAGCCAATACGCGCGATTACGATAAGTGCGAGTGGCGTGTGTACTCTAGGTGTTTGCAATCGATGGCTCGATTAACGAAACCGAAGACAACGTTGTCTCCCTATCACGCTCTTCAATATGTCCGCATCACCAATTCGGATATGTTCAGGTATACCATACTCAATAATAATAGGAAAATCATTATTTCGAACGTCTATTCGGTTTCATGATTTAAATGTGTCTAAAAAAAAGTCTATTCGGTTTCATGATTTAAATGTGAGTGGAAGGCGTGGTAGAGTGAGACCAAGACAAGCATGGTTGGATCAAGTGATATTTTCAAAGACGAAACGATCAAAGTCATAGAAATGGTAGAAGATGTATGGATGTAGAAGAAAAACACACAGAAGTACACGCTTACGGATATAAGAATTTGGACGTGACAAAGTATGTTTGTTTCGATATAAAGTCATGGCGATGTTTCCATCTACCTAACACTAAATATATTTTATTGTATATCACTTTCGTTGTATACAGTACCACGTGTTGGGTTAATTGATATAAAGCAATCTCTTCCAACCAACAATAAGGTTTTAAAAAAGTCTCAAGTGAAAACTAGACTGGAACCATTGTTTAAAAACCTGGGTGTCAACGAAAATCGAACCCTCAACCCCCGAGTCGGAAGACAGGATCTTATCCACTTGGCAACCGAGATCGTCATGTTTACGATATGCAGATTTAGATTTATTTATAGAGCACATCGTAAAGACTCGACTCAAAACACGCCCACAAAGATGGAGCTGTTTAAAATGCTCATCTACTTAACAATCGTTAACTAAATTAAACGTAAGGAAATAATGTGACTCAGAAAAGTGACAAATTAAACGTAAGGAAATAATGTGACTCAGAAAAGTGACAAATTAAACGTAAGGAAATAATGTGACTCAGGTAAGTGACAAATTAAACGTAAGGAAATAATGTGACTCAGAAAAGTGACAAATTAAACGTAAGGAAATAATGTGACTAAGAAAAGTGACAAATTAAACGTAAGGAAATAATGTGACTCAAAAAAGTGGCAGACATAACACATGTCCAATAATTTTGAACGTATTTCGAAATGTTAAATTAAATAGATTTTCAACAACTGTCGGAGATGCGCCCAATACGTTAAACGTATTTCAACGTAATGTTGAATGTTGCTTTATACCGATTTTCTAAAAGTGACAGATATGCATCCAACATTGGCATTATGTAATACCGCACGTGAAGATACGACACTCGCATAAGTATTTGTCATGTGCGACTACTAGGCGAACTGATTTAATAGACTGGGATCATTTTTATCAATATTTTTAAGGTATCATCGGAACTTGAACCCAAAACTCCTTATGGAAGTCAAGCGTATTACTATCTAGCCTTCGGAGGTCACCACGACTAAATACGGATATTTAATGAACTATTTATTTGGTTTAACTATCGTACGATGATATGATAGGCTATTTCTCATGATCGAGTATGAGTGTCAGAAATCCTGTCAATGGAAGATGCCTGTGTGTATTGGTTTATTGTGTGCATTCTGTTGCACTTCAGTAAGCAAAATTTCTTGACAACTCAAACAAAAAGTTCCGAGGGCAAGGATATTTAACTTCCGCGATGATCGGCATCGTGATATCTGCTGCTGCATTTTTTATAGTTTACTTAATAGCACATTAAGAATTTATCATAAAACAGAACATAAGCTATAGAAAAATACAAATTTAGCTGTAAAATTGTCTAAGAGTAAAGCAGCCTGGAAGTGTATCCGCTAGGAATCGAACCTGAGGCGCCCGCTTGGTTAGTGTAAATGCTAACCATTAATTAGACCACGGCCTCCAACACTATCGTACACTTAAAAATAGTTAAAAAATCCTAATGATGTAAAAAACTGTCCGTCACGTTATACGAGTCACAAAATACAGAAATTTTAAGTAACAGTAACATTGTTGTCATTTGATATTTTTGTGAAACGAAATATGGTTACTGTACAATCTCCAGAAAAAACACGACAGAGATAAAAGCATTAAAACTTGAAAACGAAATTTCCCTAATGTATTCTGACGATTGATGGTAATGTTCTCTTTTTCAATACATTTCTAATTTTACTTATTGCCTTTGATCTTCCATTGAAATTGGTCATTTATGCGATACAAAATGAAAAAATCATATCGAATTAAAATATAAAAAATTAATTAGTTTAATGTTGCATCCAAAAAATATTTTTATTTTATTTTTATAAGTAATTACATTTTATTAAGACTCTCCTCAAAGGCGCTTGAACTCAAAATTCGAACTCACTATTATTGATTGATTAAAAATTTTACAAAATAATTATATATAAGTTGAATTTAAGGATGATAAGGTGGTGCTTGCGGCCATTTGGAATAGCTCAAGTACTTCCTAAAGCTGCACACGCGATGTCTTCAAGTGCTTGCTAAAGCTGCACACACCACCCATATATTTTTGAGGTAGAGCAAGATTAACCCAATTGAAATATTACTCGAGAAAAAAAACGTTAACCAAGTATAAAGACCATTTATTTATTAAATGTAACATAATTATAATGGCTATTGCATTAACAAAGTAATTGCGTTAAAATGGTGGAAAATTCGTTATTATCGACTAAAACAGTCAAGAAATGTGCTATAAATTTAATGGAATACTATGCACAGCTTCAGAAATATCCAAAATCTATTTTATTTGAGAGAATCCTTATGGGAAATTAAATAATGATTACACATCAAAACGGATAGTTTTTCAACTGATCCAATGATCGAAATCCCAATTACTGGTGTTCACCTCATGCACAGCTCATTCGTATTTACATGTCAGTGAAAGTGCTATAATTATGCAGGTGCAGAAAAAATATACCAATTATTCCATCAGTTCTACCCACAATCCTCCTAAACCCTGACAGCGTTAAACCACTGTCTTTGCATCTGAGTTAGCTACCATATTGTATTCTTGGCACATTCTCACGATCTGGGTTATAGGATCCTATGTTATTTCTAAATGTATCTACGCCGAACAAATCAGGTCAGAGAGCGAGAAAGAAAACTTTAATCAGAATAATGAAATCGATTTATTTCAGAGTCGCTGATGAATCTGCAAGACCATTCAAGATTTCATTAAGTAACACAATATCAAAGTCTCAAGGTATTGAAGATCGAAAAAAGATCTCTCTTTATACGACCTAAGAATATTGAGTTACTTTTGCTGTGACTAAGATACTTTACTCCTGGTTCCTTTTTTACCAATGACTTATATAAAATCATCAATGGTAAATTACTGAATGAAATTATAATTCTCATTAGGAATCTCAGCAACCTTAAAGATGTTTTTATTATCTTGTTTACACCATAATCGAAGGCAAGACGAGATTCGTAGTTGACATCAAGATCACGCGTAACTTCTACGTTTTACAACTTTTGATTATTTAGTGTATGTACGAGTATATTCACAATAGTAAAAATTGACGCTATCTTATTACGCGTTGACGCTATCTTATAACGCGACGACGCGGTTGATTACTATTTCGGTAAATAATGTTTTAATTATACTATTTTGCTTCAAATTCTTTATTTCAGACTTCTTCTGTGATTAATACGAATAATATATTAAGACTGATTTCATTTTGTTTGGATTTATTATTTAGTAGTTAATCTGATAACAATACTCGCAAGCATTAGACAACTGCGACTGTTTTTCACGTGTATTTCATTGCCAACACGTATGTTACGATGACGAACTGCGATTTATTAGTAATGAATTAATATTTTAGAGAAGTTAGGTTGATAACTTTAAACTTGTGTCTCGATTACAAAAGCGGTCAACAAAAGAAGGTGTGGACACCCAATCCTCACACATTGGCCAATCGATTGGCGTAAAGAGCATTTGTGACCTCCACATACTCCAAATTAAGAGTGGAAGGGGTAGAAATTCCAAATTTTAAGTCTAACATGAGATATTAGAAAACATTCTAGCAGTAGTTGAACGAGGGTTATTCATTTAGAGTTAGTTAAGTTTGTACGAGAGTTATTCATTTTCCTCAATATTTCCGATGAATAACCAAGTAAAAAAGGAATTACTAGTTGGAAAAAAATGTACATTAAAAAATGTAAATTATAAATTTTCAAGGGATTTAATTTCATTATCAAACACTAGTTAAATAAAGAACATGTTATAAATCATCTTAATTAACATTTATGCATTCTTTAAATATTTCAGGTGTACTCATTAGTTACTTGATATTCAGCGCGAGGTATTCGTGATTTTCAGCATCTGAATTTCAGGATTCAGACCGGTATCGGCAGGCCGCAAACATTTCTAAAATAATAATACCCGTAGATGTCGCACGTGCCTTCCATTCCCCCGACTTATTAAGCAGCAAGTCTACAATAACTGTGAAAGACTACATGGTAAGATCAGTCGCTGCAATTTGTATGCATAAACGTAGTCCTTGCTTTATTTTTGGTGAAGGAAATGAACTGAAATTAATGTGTTATTTTCAATGAAATTTTACTTTGAAAGGTGTTTTGAAAAAAAAAATCTCTAAACTTATTGCATATGTGATTTTTCCATTCATTCGTGAGGTACCTCTCAACAATCCGAATTTAGATTACGGACATATCTAATAACGTGGCCGGGAGACATTATTGTCTTTGGATCCAGTTATCGAGCCTTCGGGTTAAGAACCACTGAAGTAGTCAAGTATCTTACAAATCACTATTGTACGTGCTGGAATTACTACCACACGTGGACATGCAACAATAATAGCGTACGTTTAGCGCGTTCGAGTATTGTTTCCAGACAAATCACCATTGAGAGTCGAACCTTAAACTCCCGGGTGCAAAACCAACGTCTTACCAACGAAATCAAGGAGATATGTGAATTTATAAAATCACTTCAAATTTATAAGATCACTGCTTAGTGAAATGGTTCTCTAAATTCACAAAATGGAGAATTTATGCTTTGTTATTTTCTTTGGTTCGCCTTTCCATTAAAATATTAAAATTTTAAATGTTGTATTGTATTGTGATGAAAAATAAGTAAATAAAAATGTGTGTTAATACTCTGTAAAGTATTTGAGAAATAATAACATTTTTTCCATTTTAATCAGCAAATAATATGTTGAAGATTGTCGACAATATGCTTTCGACGGGTCCTCTAATTCTTTGGGGACATTGCTCGTGGTCAAGAAGATAGTTTGGAAATGTTTTTGGTTACTGGAAACGTGGAAGGACGATGCACAAGAGGAAGAGTCCCAATGCGTTGGATTAAGTGAGAGACGTAACAGAACTACCCTTACCAACCGCGGAGTGCAGATAAGGATGGAAAGGAGTTTCTAGAAGCTTTTACGGGAGTCACGATGCTCAGCCATAAACTACACGACGCAATGATGATGAATATATTAGAAATGTTTAAAAGTTTACACGTTATGATTCTTTATAGAAATTAATAATAAGCCAGGAATTCTACGAATTGAGAAAATCAGAATTTTTGTGTTCTTGACGAGTATTTACCAAAGTAAAATAGCAAATTAAAAATAATCATTTATTTAATTAAAATTGTCGTAATAATTTTTAGCTAAATATTTTTTACATATTTTTGTACTTACTAATGATAACAATTCCATTTAAAATTTCATATATCCTTCTTAGTCATGTTGCTGATGACTGAGCGTCGTAGTCCCTTGATGATCTGGAACTGACCCGACTATTCGCCTCCACTCATACCTGTTCTGACCCATGATTAATGCAGCATTCAATAACTAACTAGTCACCTCTTTGTTTTTGTCTATCCACCTTGCTGGAGACCGTTCTGCTGCTCGCCACTCCTCAACACTTCCAATTACTACTAGCTTCTCTAAACTGTCTTCACCTTTTCTACCGATATATTCGAAGTATGGCAATATTCTATACTTACATGTCGTTAACAGTATTTCCTTAATCTGTAGATCGCGGAAGATAGATTTATTGATCCATCACTCGGCGCCAATACCACATCTCGAGAACATCTAGTATATTTCGTTCCTTTTTATTTAGTGTCCATGTTTCCTCTCCATATAATACTATTTAGAAATTTCTCTAAACGATTTTGGTGTTGAGAAGTTTAGAGCCTTTTTTCCTTATATTTCGAAGTTTGGCCATTGATCATTTATAAAACTAGATTAAAAATGCATTTTGTTTTAATTTTCACTATCTCCAGTAAAATCGGAGAATACAATTATTTGTAAAGAACTGTATTTTTTCTTCTTAAATCGAACTTTCCACCCCCTATTGAATATAAAGCCTAACGAGCCACACTTATAACATCGGAAATGATTTTTATGGCTGCTTTGAGATCAACCAAGGGAATAAAAGTATATTAGTGTTCATTTAGAAATTGTTGTAGACATCATCACGATAGGGGCAGATTAGGCCGAGCGGGACTCACATTAATAGAATTCCAATATTTATTTATCTCTATTCCTAGCGTTTATGATTAAGGGTTGAAACGACAAGTAGATCCTTTTTCCTTTATTTATTATTAGTCAATAAACGATACAAAATAGCTTGTAACGATAATGATAATAAAAAAACAGAACTGAGTGCCTTGCTTCATGCATTACAAAATACAGAATATATAAAAAAATTAACACATCAAACTTTTTTTATTGTGATTGTTAAAAACTATTCCTTTGTTATTCTTATGTAAACAAATAATGAACAAAATAAATATTTAGTATATTTCGGAAAAAGTATTTATGTTTTTGAAGAGTATTTTTAGTATGTTTTCGTAAGACACATTATTTCCTTATGTAACTTCTAGTAAACTTAAAACAGAGGCTTTTTTTCTATTTCTAGAATTTTCTATAATATGAAACTTCACGGTATATCAATAATAATCTTTGGCAAATGTTGTCAATCCATTCCCAGATTGTAAATGATGTTTGCTTTCGATCTGGTAGTTCAGTGTTAGGTCACCCTCATTACGCGTTGACTCCGTTCGTTTCAACCTCTGTTGAACCCCATCCGGTAGGGTTGAGAAACAATCTACAGTATAATCCCTAGAATCTGAAATGTACGCAGATTAATAGGGTCCAAAATCCAAGTTTTTGTAATTCTGACACTTTATTATTTTGATATTCAAATACAAGAAAAATTAAAATGAATAAACATTAAAAAATTTAAATGAATAAACATTAAAAAAACATACTTTTAAGCACTTTTGAGCCTTCAAATGAAAACTAAACGTAGTTTATACAAAGCGAAGTAGATTTTTCATACTGTTAATCTTCCAACAATCATGTAGTCGCTTTTTTATGAACCGTTTAATTTTTTTGTCAATAACGTGTTTTTTAATGCAAAGATTATGTATGGACCAATATTTTCAATGTAAAATCGAAGAACTACTCAGATAATTTTTCAGATTTATGCGCCAACAAGCAGTTAAATAATTGGCAAAATGAAGTTTTCGATGAATTTAATAACATACTCACTGGTACACACAAAATAGAAAATTTGACATTAAAACATTTTTTATCACTTTCTAATTTCATTTTGTGAAAACCGATTTTTGGTTTAAGCGATTTAATACAAAATTATTTTTTTACTCCATTGTAATATATTTTTACAGCAACTAAAGTAAGATTTAAAGTAGGTCAAGTTTTTTCTTGAATTTTAAAAAATACGTTTGTTTCATAGTTTTTTGGTTAAATCAATTTCATATTGAATCATTTTTTACACCATTTTAATTTCTTTAAGCCATAACATTTTTTTTTGGTTTAAGGCACCTTGATATTGAAACATTTTTTACCCCATTATAATATTTTTTTCCAATAACATGTTTTTGTTTTGTTAAATTAACTTCGCATTGAAACATTTTTTGCCTCGTTTTAATTTCTTTGAGTGATTATTTTTTTTTGGTTTAAGGGAACTTTATATTGAAAATTTTCTTTCTTATTTTAATTTGTTTTTGTGTTAACATAATTTTTTGACAAACCTTGGCGAGAGTGTTATGCTAGATAATATATTAATAAATTATAATATTAACTAAATATCATTCAAAAATAGTAATTCTATATAGGAATAAGATATAGATAATTTCTATATAAGAAAGACAGGAAGATCTTTTGAAAAGAGATTTCGTGAACACAAATCCGCCTTAACAAATCCTCTAATTTATTCTGAAATGGCTAATCATTGTCACCGTGAAAACCATACTTTTTCTATCAATTATGCCAAATTCTTACATATCAGTAGTAACGAAAATAAATTGGACATATTAGAGGCCCTAGAAATTTCTAAGTCAGTACACCGATCCGAACATCTGTTGAACAGTTATTTCCCAAAAATCTCTCCACTCTTGGCCGAAATTGTCCTATGCCTCCCTCATCCCTCAGCCCCCAACCGTTGAAGCGTGTATTTCGGTACCAGTTCGAACAGCATTTAGTCTTGTTTGCGCTCCCCTGAAGATGAGGTGAAAGCCTTGAAACCGGTAGGGTTATACCGTCACAAAAAAGTGTTTAATAAAAATAAATTACAATGTCTTTAAACCTCCACAACGTTAATGCCTTAACTATAAACAACATATCAGTATAAGTTTTTCATGGATTTTTTTCTGTAAAATTGAATCTTAAAAAAATAAAAAGTCATGATTCTAAAGATGTTCGATTTTCGGGGCTCGAATATCTGAACTTCAACGGTATTTCCGTAGGGCTGAGTAACAACCTATCTCCGAATGGCTGCAAAACAACCTATCTCCGTACGGTTGAAAAATAACCTATCTCCGTAATGGTGCCCAGTTTCGGGTTTTGCTGTTTTATTTCACAGTGTCTCGCTGATGTAACAGCCAGCCATCCATTAGTCTCTTGAAGCTCCATCTTCAATTTGTCCCCGGGATATTAAACAAACGTTTATACCGCTCGTTCGGACGGGGGATAATTTTTTGGACAAATAACACTCGCTGAAGTGGAAAGTAATCAATTTTGTACCACGGTCAGCGCAATAGTTTAACAGCTCACTAAAATCCGTCCGCAATAAATAAAATAATGTTATAAAAATGGTCCTGCAGTGGAATTTGTTCGGTGTTATTTTTCGGAAAATTGCTCGTTTTGTTTGTTTGATCACTTTTTTTTACTTTAGTCATTCGATCCAACATTTCTTTGTTAACATATGCGTATTTTGTTTCGATTGCTAGTTAAACCCGTATGTCTTTTTTTCAAATAAAAAATACTGTATGAGAGAATTTGTATTTCATTATTAGATTTTGTTTTCATTTGATGAAATATATTTCAACGTTATCTAAAATTTACCGATAGTTAATTTGAATGTGGAAGAATAAAACATTTAACACATCCACGGATTAATTAATATTTATGTCGACTATCATATCGAAATTGCGGTGCTCTTTTTTTCAATTATATTTTTTTGTTGTACAGAAATTTTGGTCTACTTATGAATATATATTTTTAACAAACTTATATTATAAAGTTTTTATTTAAACTCAATTTTGTTCGGGGCGAAATTTAAATGACTTTTTATATGGATTAAAACATTTCCGTTTTAACCCCGTTACGTGATATTATTGAAAATCATTATCTCTTCCTTTTAGCAAAGAATATCAACTTTTGAAGTCCATAAAGGCATGTTTTGAGCTTTAATAATTGAGGGACAATTTATACATCTTCATTTAAATATCACAATCTCCTTAAAGAGGCTCAAAAAGCCTCGAAAAACAAATTATTAATTTTAAAATATGCAGGGAGCAGGGGGACCCAAGTATTTGACATAAAAAATAGCAGGTCTCGATTGATTTCCTGGCAAATTTCAACTGTCAGTTTGGCATTGGATGAGACTTCTTTATTTGATAAAGCCCATAACAAAAATTCAGACAAAATAACTGAAAGTGGAACCAAAATAATCTCAAGAATGGGTAACTACTCGTATCATAGATTTATTGTATATACTCTAAACTTTTGGTACCGGCAATCCCGTCTTGTATGTTTGAGCAGTTATACAAAGTTTATATATGTTTGAACAGCTATACAAAGTTGTCTACGCTTAACCTTTGGTGCCGGTAATCCCGTCTGGTATATTTGAGCAATTATACAAAGTGTATATATGTTTGAGCAGTTATACAAAGTTATATATATATATATACTGAAGCTTTAGTGTCGGTAATCATGTCTTGTATGTTTGAGCAGTTTAGCCATAACGAAGAAAGTTGGATTGTCAGTTTTAGGTTAATATATATGCATATATTAGGTCCTTACATATGAAATTCGCGTTTTGTTTGGGAGGAACATAAAGTTGATTTTTTTTTAATAAAATATATTTATTTAATCAAAGTATGTACCATTGCTATCTATGCACTTTTGCCATCTCATAGGTAGTTCATCGATCCCTTTACTAAAAAAACCATTCGGACGGGAATCAATAAAATCTTTGAAGTCGGTTTGGACTGCCCCATCGGAGTTGAATTTTTTCCCTTGCAAGAAGTTATCCAAATTTCGAAAAAAATAGTAATCTGTTGGGGCAAAGTCCGGAGAGTACGGTGGATGTCTGTCAGGACGGTATTTGATAAATTACATAGTTCACGTCCCCAAGACTAAATTCCCACTATTTGCATGCTCCTGAAATTGGCTTCTCCAAACAAAATAGTTTAGTATATTTCTAATACTGTCGCTAGGATTAAACCAATAAAAGAAAAGGTTATTTTAAGTGCTCACCGCCTTGCAGTACAGGATTATATCCTGGATTCTAAAGAATCCCATGGTTATTGTTTGTTTAGAAAATGGGGACTATAATAAAATTCAATTCTGTTTTCGAAAGATGGAAATTGTAAGGCCGGCGGTAAATGCCTGAAAAGAACAAAAGCAGGGTCATAAAAAGAGAAATCCATTGTTCAGGGAAGCACTAAATTCTGTCTAGACGATATATCCTTTTGAGTAATTCTAAGAGATACCGATCTCAATTGTCTTTTAAAAAGATAAAGTACAGTCTAGACATGGACCCTTTCTTTTCTTTTGCTTTGCTAATTGTATAGAAATGCCGAAGTCAATTGTCCTTCCTTATAATCTCGGGCCTACCAGGCGGCCATGGTATTTTTAGAGAGAGAAGGAAGTCATGTAGCATCTCTTTCTCGCAAGACTATAAAAGGCCCGAACTCTCACGAGGAGCGCCCTTCTGCCTTCAGATACGACGCGGTTAGCACGTCTGTCCAGGAATAGTGTTCAAACCGAGGACAGCCAGACTAGTTTTCTTCGTGTATCACGGAAGTCCAGGACGCCATCTTAATTACGGGTGAATATTATTCCTCCTATTTTTAATGTGAATTTCGTCCGCACATTTTAACCATCGCTCAACTTTAATTCTAAATTGTTATTGGAATCTCCCTTGCTAAATACAACACATTTTTATTTTCTTGCCAATTTTAAACTTTTTTCTTGACATTCGTCAAGTTTTTTTTATATATTTTTTTTCTTTTTTTCTTTTTTTTTTACAATATAATAAACTGTTTCATTACAAATTGTTCTTGTTTAATTGTGTCGCCTGTCCCTGCGAGAGTTGAGAGAGAGTTATTCAGAGTTAATTGAACCCAACAAAACCCCAGAGATCTAAAGAGTTCCTGTCTCGTTAAGAAGCCGACTGACCCGTGCGGGCCTGTCGCCCCTTGGTAAGATTGATATTTGGTGATTTGATTTATGTAATCAATTGTGTACATATAATTCTTGTTTCTTAAATATAGCAAAAAGGCGTGACATAATTGGCGCCCAACGTGGGGCATACTTTGTATCTCTGATCTCTCGTTGGACAAGGTTTTTATTTATAATTTGTTTTGTGTGTTTTAAATAATAATTTATTTTCAGAAAAGTGTTTTATATGTATTTTTTTGTGTACGACCGTTTGTTTTCTCTATTTTGTTCCCACGTGTTGCGGGCTCCAGTTTGGTAAGGAGCCGTTTTCGAGTTTTTTTTTACTATTTGAATTGTGAATAGAATTTTAGTTGATCGAGTGATTCTTTTTCTAAAGAAAAAGATTAGATCTTAGTTAACTTTCTCTAAATATTTCATTGTAAAGAGTTGTGTTCCTTATTAAACTCGATTTAAAAGTTAGGGTGTTCAGAAATTTGTACCACGCTTCAGAGAGAAGTCTTTGTTTGTTTAACATATCGTTTGAATTAGAAGTGTTGTTTTTGTTAGTGGGGTCTGATATCGCGTTTTTTTTCTTCTTGTTGGGCCTTGTTTATTGTTTTAATTTTTTTTTTGTTGTTGTTGGCAATGGATCCAATTAGGGACGTAATGAAGTCGACCAAGGCTAGATTGATAGGGGAATTACTTGAGCGCGGACTCTCCCCCAGTAATAATTTTTACGAATTGCGTCGTCAGGCCAGTCTGTACAATAAAGGTCTCGCTCCATCATCATCGAGGGAGGTGGCCTTACCCCCTAGAACTCGACCATATTTAAACCTTTCTAAAGCTCCGGAGTTATTTGAGAGGGCGGATAATGGGGATACCGCTTCGGGAGCTCTGGCACCGATGCCTTTGACAAATTCATCTCCGTATACTGAGGTTGGGATTTCCCGTTCTCATGTTCCACTTCCGTCGCCACAATGGAATATAAACTTCTCGTGTTGGCCAATTGATCCATATACCGGAACGGGTTGTATAAGGGAATTTTTGTCACGAATGGAAGAATTAGCTTGTGCCAGAGGTGTTCACCTAAACGCGCTTCCGGCGGTCTTACCAGAGTTTTTACGTAAGGGAGCATTAACCTTCTTTAGGAGCAAGGTTAAGATATTTAAAGATTGGAACACAGTAACGAAACTTTTCTTAGAAAAGTATGAGTCGGAAGACTTTATGACTCAGCGCAGGATGGATATTTGGGCCTCCATACAAAAACCGGGCGAATCATCTACGGATTTTGTTTCGAGAATCCAGAACTTGAATCAGTCTTTGGAACCGCCTCTCACTGACAAGGATTTATTACAAGTATTTAGACGCGGCCTACATCATAGGTACTGTTCAGTCCTTGTCAGCTCGCAACCGTCTTCGGTTGACCAGTTGGAAAAATTGTGCCTGACCTTCGACCTAATGAACAAGGCCGAGGGAAGATCTCTTCATTCTGCTCCCCTGTTTTCAAGAAAAGGAGTGCGTGGTCAATTGAATGACGATAATTTGTGTTTTGAAATCGTAGAATATTCCAGTTGAACAAGAATTGGTTCCTGGTTAATTGAGATCAATCTCACCTTCGAAAGGAGATAGAAACTTCCGTAAATAATGTTTCAATCGCGCTAGTGACCCGGTTTACGGATTTTGTTTAGGACTAAGTAATAGTTAAAATCGCAGTGTTCGGTTTGGTAATTTTCAAAGTCAAAGGCAAAAGGACGAATTGCGTCGTAATTATGGATAGTTTATTTTGATAACGGTGTAGCAGGTCAGGCAGTAAATATTGTGAAAAAGAAAAAGAGTGGGAACTAGAAGAAGGCTCTAGATGTGAATAGTATTGCGTCATAGTTATAATTTTTTTTCGTGATAGCAGTGGCTATTATTAAACAATATGTTGGAATAGAGAGAACTGGGATTGAGTTCTAGCAGGGTTCTTGTAATAGGATATTGCAAATTATTACGCGGAGCTACTGTTGTTATGGCGAATTTGTGTAGAAAGAATTGCGTCATAATTGTTGTCGTTCGGTATTATTGGCTATTCTTGTTGACAGAGGGATTGTTAGAAAGGGCTGTTGTATTTTATTGATAGTCAGCCAGTCGATGCTGAGTTTTCTTACATGCGCTGTTTTTAGACACTGAATTGAATTTCGGTTGGTTAGATTCCTTTGTGTTTTTGTATCAATACGATTGTTAACAAAGTGGTTTATGGGTTTCGGTAGGAATATGGTTTTCGGATAATTCCTTTGTTTCTGTCAGTGCATCTGGATAACACGGTTGGTTTCGAAATTCGAAAAGAATTTCGTTCTGAATAGATTCCTTTGTTTTGTGTCGGTGCATTGGGTACAAAGAAGATGGCTTGTTTATCCTTGAAGTAGAAGTAAATAGACTTCCTTCAACTAGCCATAGTTCCTGTGAGATGCAACATTAACCTTCTCAGAATTAAGGTTAAAAAGGTAGTGATTGTCATTTAGTCAGTAGGGTTTGCCTAGAAAGGTTTAAGTCGGAAGACTTTAGGATAAAGCGCAGACTAGACCGGCTTATGTATAGAGACAAATCGGGTCCCTTACAGATTATATTCCAAGAATAGGGAATTTAAAATCATTCTTTGGAGCCACCCTTGTCGGATAACGGATTATCCCAGGTGTGTAGGAACAGATAGCATAAAGATGGCGCAGAGGTTGTCTGTTTCCAGTCGTCTTTAGTTGAGGATTTGTGAAAACTCTGCTCAGTTTTCGAGCTAGTAATTAGGGAAGATAAAAGATCTCGCCTCGCTTCCTTTTACGTAAGAGCGTGGCCAGGTAATCGGTAGTGGAGTATAGCACTCCATGTCATAAAGCTAAGTGAGATTTAGTCCGGATTCTCGTAGTCGAGGCACATAAGAGGAGCATGGCCAAGTGGTTAAATAAAGTATAGCCCCTTTGTTGTTGCAATAACGATAGAGTTATTTGTGTATTTTCTCCTTAGAAGCTAAAGAGCGTGGTCGAGTGACCAATATTTGAGTATAGAACTGTTTCTCGTCGTAATAGGGAGATCGTAGTCGAGTATTCTCTCTTTAGAAACTAGAAAGCGTGACCTGGAGTCAAATTATTAAATGTATCATTCTTGTCTTGTAAGAGGGAAGGAATACAGGGGTTATTCTCTTATAAAAAGACGGTAGAAGTTTAGTAGTTGCATATATACTATAAATAGACTATTGAATACAGTATAGCTTAGAATAGACCTTATGCGGTGAGTCCGTCGTCACGCGATAAGGACGCAAACATATGATATGGGTCCGGTCCTGAGCACAGCTTCTGTGCCCGGGTGGATTATAGATAAGCTAATAGTTGACAGTGCAGTGATGGGTTCGTCAGCGCCTAATTGGGAGTCATTCATGGTTAGGAAAATGGTTCTTAAAATAATTAAATTAAATATTTTGTTATATACCTTGAAGGTGTACACTGTCGGATTCCTTGGTGAATGACAGTTTAGTATGTCAAGTGACGTCACCAGTGCGAATTTATTATTGCACAAGGGTGAATGAATAAGTGAGCTGGCCGTGGGCAATCTCGTATGGATTCATTTCCATATGTTTTATGTATGGGCTGGTATTCAACCCGGTGACCTCACCAAAGAATACCTGGCGTTCAATGAACCTAAGCCTGGACCACGAGTGGCGGAATGCTGAGAGCCTAGAGTAGGATTATATGTATCTCAACGAAGGACTTAGGTCCTTCTGAAGTAAGAATTCATGTAATACATAGATGATTAGTACCGTTTGTAGAAGGTACACGTATTACATTCAGGATCAAATTGCTCTTGTGTAATGCGAGCTTAGGTATTGGGTTACCTAACAGCTGTTGTGGTTTATTTAGTGGTAATTGTTACCTTCTCATTAGATTCCCTATCGGAATTATTGGCTGCAGAAGTTAGGGCATAAAGTGAAGAAATTCTTGGAAGTGTTCCGAATTTCGTATTGGGGTAGGATTGTCTTCCTAATTGTTGTCTTATCTGGTAAGAATTCGTGAGGTATTCCGAACTTCTTGACGGAGAGGTGTACCCTTCCCCCGGGAGTAGCGTTGCAAAGATTGTACTGAGGATTCAGTAGAGTATCCATCGTGGATAATTGCTTTGCACAAATGCTATCGCTGGACGGTGGTCCGCAAGTTTAATAGCAGTAGAATTGTTCAGTAGTGCTATGGAGTAGGTGTTGCTTTCCACCGAGTTGAATTTTGGAAAAGATTGTACAGATGGTACAGTGGAGTATCCGTTTCGGATAGTTGCACGTAGCAAGTGTTAGTTATTGGACGGGGTTCCATGATGATAATAGCCGTTGATGTGTTCGGAATTTCTTGTTAGAGAGGTGTAGCCTTCCACGGTGTTGAAGGGCTATAGTATTGAAGTAAGTCATCTTGTTGACGAATTGGCTCCTGTTGAGTGTGGAGTATATAATTTGAAATAAAAATGATTAATTTTTTTTGTTGTTGTGTAAAATATTATAATATATTTTGTTCTGTCAAAGCACTCACCGAGTACGGGGTCGCAAGGTAGTCTGTTAGGCAGCGCGATGAAAGGTTTATGGGAAATGTGGAGGTTGTAGTGGTGCTGCTGGGAGGAATAAGGATAAGAGTATGGTGCGTTCTCGAATGAACTTTGACAGAATTTATGTAACTGTTACGGTAATTGCCGTTGTATTTTTGTTTTGTTTTGAACTTGTACTGATTTTATGTAACTGTTATGATGATTACCATTGTATTGTTTGCTCTGTTTGAGTTTTGGGATAAGAGCTCTGGTTGCTGTAGCGTTGGCAGCATGCGTTATGACTGGGGCTGCGTTTCTTGGATAATGAAATCTCGAAACGAACCCGTGCCCTTGTGGTCGGACGTATGGTGGGTCTCGCTCGGTAAATTGAATTCCCAGTTTTTTTTTTGTTGTTTATTATTGTCTCCTTACTTTGGCTCGGTGTGAATCACCGAGAGGCCTTGGGCAGCCTTAAGAGTCCGGGTTGGGGGAAGCTAGCCTCCCAACCGATAAAGGTTTTGAAGATGGCCTGAGAATACATCTGGGATGGATTGCTGTGTGTCTCCATCACGGGCCTCATGAACCCAAATTAGCGATTGCGATTACAGATGTGTTCTGTCATGCTCATGCTTCGGGCTAGGGTAACTTCGGTTCGTGAGGGTCGCGTGTCTGTCGCTCGGATCCTAGATGACCAAAGTTGTGTATGTGGTATCACGTGATTCTTGGCTCTGTTCTGGGGGTCCGTAGACGCGTCCTGCTTTCAGCCGGGGCTACTCGCCAATTTTGTATTATGTTTTGTATTTTTTTTTAAAGGGAACTAAGGCTCCATTTATACAGTTACCATTCTGTGTGGTGGTGAATTGTTGCTGCAACGGTTGTCCAGACCTTGGAGTCTGAGGAAACCCAAGTTATGTGTAAAGTTCTGTCTGAACTTAAGGAGATACAAGTCCTCGAAAATGGTTCTGTGTGAACCATAGGATATTTGTAATTTAACGTATAAGGTTCTGTGTGAACCTCTTGAGAATTGTAAATGATGAATATTGGCAATTGCGAAATTTATTGTTATCTTTGTTGTTGTCATTTCGCCCGGAAGTGGCCGGAAGTTTGGACCGTCTTGTGCTGTGTGGCAGGGGCGGTCGTATTGTGGAAAGCGCCCGTGATATGGGGCCGCCTTAAAATTTATCAGTTCCCGACTGTGCAGTATAGGGAAGGGCGAAAAAAGGTTTGTGTTGTAAGGTGTTGTCTTTGGCGTATCAAGGGAAGAGGGGTTGTAATTTTGTGTTTGAGCCATGTGGGTGGTTGGTTGGACGAAATCCACATTGAAAGGGGAGAATTTCAGGAATCACCTTTGAAGAGCAGCTGGTTCATAGGTTGGCCCGTGACCTGCAGTGAACCCACTAAAGTCAGCCTTTGGGAAAAGACTGTAGATTTGTTTTATTATTTTTGGTTAAGCTGTGCCCATTTCTCAGAATATTGTAATGAGAGAATGGCTTAACTGATTTGTTTCCCTCTTGGTCAACATTGGATTGTTAGTTGACCTTGCTGTTTAATATTTTATTAATTGTATTACCAGATTGTATAGTATTATTTTAATTTCTTTTTTTTTGTGTGATTTGATTTTATTAATAGTGTATCAATTTCCTGTAAACTTGTACCATTGTGCATTGTTTTGTTTTGTATCAATTCCTGTAATCTTATACCATTGTGTATTGTTTTTTTTATATGTGTAAGGAGTTGGGAAGGATTGTTTCCCGCTCCTGTGTAACCGGCTATGTGTTGAAGTTAAATTGTTTAGGAGCCTAGTCAAGGAAAGGTTTTCCGTGGTTTCCTTCCTCGTGGTCGGTCTTACACCAATTAAGACTACACCTATGGCAAATGCTGACTAGAGATAAATCGGCCACGAAACCGTATCCGGTGAGGGGTACATACACCCCTCGCTCCTTAGAAACATCCCCCGGACTGAGGCGTCTGTGATATACGGAGGATAATTTTTTTTTTGTTGTTTTTTTTGTTCTTTCGCTAACTTAGGGTGGGGTGTCAGGACGGTATTTGATAAATTACATAGTTCACGTCCCCAAGACTAAATTCCCACTATTTGCATGCTCCTGAAATTGGCTTCTCCAAACAAAATAATTTAGTATATTTCTAATACTGTCGCTAGGATTAAACCAATAAAAGAAAAGGTTATTTTAAGTGCTCACCGCCTTGCAGTACAGGATTATATCCTGGATTCTAAAGAATCCCATGGTTATTGTTTGTTTAGAAAATGGGGACTATAATAAAATTCAATTCTGTTTTCGAAAGATGGAAATTGTAAGGCCGGCGGTAAATGCCTGAAAAGAACAAAAGCAGGGTCATAAAAAGAGAAATCCATTGTTCAGGGAAGCACTAAATTCTGTCTAGACGATATATCCTTTTGAGTAATTCTAAGAGATACCGATCTCAATTGTCTTTTAAAAAGATAAAGTACAGTCTAGACATGGACCCTTTCTTTTCTTTTGCTTTGCTAATTGTATAGAAATGCCGAAGTCAATTGTCCTTCCTTATAATCTCGGGCCTACCAGGCGGCCATGGTATTTTTAGAGAGAGAAGGAAGTCATGTAGCATCTCTTTCTCGCAAGACTATAAAAGGCCCGAACTCTCACGAGGAGCGCCCTTCTGCCTTCAGATACGACGCGGTTAGCACGTCTGTCCAGGAATAGTGTTCAAACCGAGGACAGCCAGACTAGTTTTCTTCGTGTATCACGGAAGTCCAGGACGCCATCTTAATTACGGGTGAATATTATTCCTCCTATTTTTAATGTGAATTTCGTCCGCACATTTTAACCATCGCTCAACTTTAATTCTAAATTGTTATTGGAATCTCCCTTGCTAAATACAACACATTTTTATTTTCTTGCCAATTTTAAACTTTTTTCTTGACATTCGTCAAGTTTTTTTTATATATTTTTTTTCTTTTTTTCTTTTTTTTTTACAATATAATAAACTGTTTCATTACAAATTGTTCTTGTTTAATTGTGTCGCCTGTCCCTGCGAGAGTTGAGAGAGAGTTATTCAGAGTTAATTGAACCCAACAAAACCCCAGAGATCTAAAGAGTTCCTGTCTCGTTAAGAAGCCGACTGACCCGTGCGGGCCTGTCGCCCCTTGGTAAGATTGATATTTGGTGATTTGATTTATGTAATCAATTGTGTACATATAATTCTTGTTTCTTAAATATAGCAAAAAGGCGTGACATGTCTTAGACATTCCAATTGAAGCTCTTCTAATTTGGTAGCCGTCTGTTGTGCAGTGTGTGGTCTAGCGTTATCATGAAGCAGCATTGGCCTAGAGCGATTAACCAGCCTCGGTTGTTTAGCAGCTAGCTTTTCCATCATGGTTTGCAGTTGCTGACAAAAGACATCTGCCGTAATCGTCTGGCCAGATTTAAGAAAGCTGTAGTGAACGACACCAGCACTAGTCCACCAAACGCTCACAAGTAACTTTTTTGGAGTCAATTTTCGCTTGGGGCATGGTTTGGCTGGTTCGGCAGGGTTCAGCCATTGCGATGAGCGCTTCCGATTATCATACAGGATCCACTTTTCATCACAGGTAATGATTCGATTCAAAATCCCTTCATTATTGTGCCGGTTGAGTAATGCAACGCAGCAGTCAACGCGCGTTTGTTGATTTGCTTCACTCAATTCGTGAGGTACCCACCTTTCAAGCTTTTTCACCTTCCCAATTTGCTTCAAGTGGATTAAAACAGTTTTATCACTAACACCGCAGCCTGCAGCTAACTCGGACGTGGTTTGCGATGGATCCGCTTCCACAATAGCCTTCAATTCTTCATTATCAACTTTGGTCTCCGGGCTTGTTCTGCAGGTCGAAATTTCCAGAACGAAAACGTTGGAACCAAAAACGCACTGTGTTTTCTTTTGCGGCACCGTCGCCATACACATCATTAATCCTTCGAGCCGTTTCTGCAGCACTGGTGCCACGGTGGAACTCGTACTCGTAAATAACGCGATATTTCAAGTTTTCCATTTTGTAAACTGAGTGACGCAAAGAAAAAAAACAATTGAGGAAAAAACAAATGAATTATAATTTTCGAAACACAAATACTTGAGTAAATAGCTGTATAAATTTGAATTTGTAATTCTTAACCAAAGAGAAGATATTTGAGATCAAAGTTGCCAGTACGGCAAAACGCCAATTTCATATGTAAGGACCTAATATATGCATATATACCATCACTACATTTCTCAGTCAAGATGAGCAGAGATGATAAGGCACCAGACTTTCATATCTCGACACACGTTATTTGACCCATTCACATCTAGCCATTTTCTCACACAATATGATAAATATATTTATTTAAAAGTCTTCATAATTCGCAATCTTTTCCAATATTGTGAAAAACAATGCAAATCATTACAATGTGTATTTTAATTAACGTAGCAATTTAATTTATTTAAAAAAAAAACAAATGATTGCAACTTATACGAGTACATACTCGTACATTGATTAATGCTGAATACCGGGGTTCGGTCTACACAGAAGGCAATGCGTGAGGTTGAACCGTATACAGACTGGACATGGTACTCTTAGTTGTGCATACATTTTGCATAAATGGCGATTGGGAGATTGTTCCACTTCATAAAATGTGACTTGCGGCTAACATCAGGCAACACTTGCTGCTATAATTTTACAATTTTTTTGTATGAACTAACAATTCACTAGCCAATTTATTTTGAAATGGATTTTATTTAATGTTAAATGAATCGTGATAAGGGATGAATGATAACTGAAGGCTGATGTGTTAAGTACGATTAAGAAGAGCACTATGTTGTGGTTTGGGCATGTAGAACGAATGAATGAAGAAATATCGACAAATATAGTTAAAATGTAAGTGGAAAGCGTGGCAGAGGAAGACCATGGAAAGTATGGGTTGATCAAGTGAGTGATATTTTAAAAGAAAAGTAAAAAGTAAGATAAATCGTTATTTATAAGTAAACGATACATTGAACCTTAAAATGAAAATAACAAAAAATATAAAAGAGCCAGTAGTGAGTGCTCAACACGTTAAGTTTGACAGAATATACAAAAGAAAAAATAATTTTACCCAATTACAACAAAAATATTTAGAATGAAACAGGTATCAAATCGTAAAATCATATTATGTTCTGAGCTGTATGAGAAAGTGTATGAATGTGGATGAGGCGAAATATGTGTGTCGATATGGTAAAGTCTGACGCTCTGTTCTCTCTGCCTACGCCGACAGGAAAATTGCGTGATGGTATGTGTGGATGTGTAAATGTATTATATTGCATTGTGTACCAATTTCGTTGTATATGATATAATTGGTGGATTTGTTGTCATGTGGCAATGTCTTCCAAACCAGAATGTTATTTCGTGCGTAAACAGTCTCTCTGAAAGTTCGATCAAAATAACTAGATTTCTAAGCTCGGTCGTTCATAATAAGGTTGGTAATAAGGCTGATAAGTATTCGATCTATGGGTATCGCTCATCCTGTAAGGCACGTTTTGAGAAATATAAATTTTCGTCATGTCACAGACAGCGAGTTACTTGCCTATTTTTGTAAGCTAAGCCCAAAGGATTGGTGTATGGAGCCAAAGATAATATTATCTCATAATCTTGTCTCCCGGTCACGTTGTTTAATGTTTAATGCTTCCACACTAATAATACAGATTTTTTGAAGAGTACTGCATGAATATGAATTAAATATAATTGTATCGAATAGACGCAAATCTGACTAACCTGGTGGCCAACATATTGAACACGTCTACCGTTCCATGCTGGGAAAAAGTTACCGTGCACTGTCTTATATTAAAAGCGGGTAAAAGGGGTACCATCTTGCTGGAACAATGGATCACTTATCAGTTTTAAATTTTTAGTCTGGGGATTCACCAAAATTACATGAGTATTTTCACATTTCATTCCGCCATTTCATTCATTCTTATTTGGCAGAAGAAATAATGATTATGATTAAATAAATTTGACACAAGAAAAAGAAATTGCGAATCCATCTTTAGTAAAATTTGTGACGGTATTTTTTTACTGATTTGTAGCTTACCACCTTGATCAAAAAGTTTTAAGACCGGCCACCGTGTGGCGCTGTCAGTCACCCGATTGGAATTCTTTGCTAGGTTACCACATCTGTCATTGAATTTTTATTGCTAGGTTACCACATCTGTCATTAACACTTCCCTCCAAATTTCAGCGTCATAGCTTGACATTTGTAAAAGTTACGCTGTACTGAGTACATCTACCTTTGTGCGTGTTTTCGATTTTTTACCAGTTTGAAAATTGCATCAACTGTGCATCAACGAATTTGCATTAAATTTTGTGTGAATAACGGATTTACCGGTCCGCAAATTTTGGAAATGTTGGAGAAGTGTTTCGGCAACGATACTCTTTCGAGATCAAACGTTTTTCGGTGGCACGAACGCCTTAGAAGTGGTCGTGAGTCGGTCGAGGATGACGAACGCAGTGGCAGTCGTCGACGTCGAAAACCGATGAAAACATCGATAAAATTAAAGAAATGTTGGCCGAAAACCTCAAATTGACCAACAGAGAGCTGGCAGAGGACTTGAACATCGCTTATGGATCCGCTCAAGACATTTTGGTTAGTGATTTGGGCCTCAGACGTGTCGCTGCAAAACTGGTGCCGAAAGACCTCAATTTCATGCAAAAAAAGGACCGCGTTGAAATCGCGAAAGACATGATTTCCAAGGCCGAATCCGACCCAACATTTATCAAACGGATCATCACTGGAGACGAGACGTGGATTTCTGAGTATGACACGCAATCCAGACATCAAGCGAGTGAATGGCGTGCACCGAATGAGCCGAGACCGAAAAAATCACGTCGTTTTCAGTCAAAAAAGAAGGCGATGCTCACGGTTTTCATGAATTACAACGATGTTGTGCATCATGAATTCTTGCCAGAAAAACAGACAGTCAACAAAGAGTATTATTTGGGCGTTATGAGATATTTGCGTGAAACAATTCGCCAAAAAAAGACGGATTTGTGGGCAAACAACTCGTGGATTTTGCACCACGATAACGCACCGTCGCACAATGCGATCCTTATCCGTGAGTTTTTGACCAAAAACAATACGAATACTATCCAGCAGCCTTTGAATTCACCTGATCTGGCTCCCTGCGACTTTTTCCTGTTCAACCGACTTAAAAAACCGCTTCGCGGAACGCATTACAGCACCCGAAAGGATGTCGTGCAAAAATCGAAGACGGCTCTGATGGACATACCAAAAATTGAGTGCCAGCGGTGTTTCGAGGATTGTATCAAGCGCTGGCGTAAGTGCGTTGCACTCGATGGAGAGTACTTTGAAGGGGACCATATCGATTTTGATGAATAAACTTGTATTTTCGATTTTATGAATAAAGTCCTAAAACTTTTTGATCAAGGTAGTATGTGCTAGATAACCAGATGACGCTCTTGTAAAAGCGACATAGGTATGTTATACTCGATCTCTCGTATTTTCTATTGAACTGATTAGGAAGTGCTCTTGAGGTGATCGCAACAATCGAAAAATAACGCTTTATCAAATTATCTAAAAACATATTTTTTTGTTATTTTTATTTAATGATATAAAACTGTTCATTTAATTTCGTTTAAATATAAGGGCGCATTGAAAAATACAAGTGTATTGTTAAATCATATGCCTACCATGGAAAGGGAAGAATAACTTCATTTGGTAAGGCTTGTAACAAAGTGGTTTCACGCCTTGATGACAATTGCATTCCTCTATCCTTAATTCTAGAATTCTCAGTTGAAATATTCGCACATTGCATTTACATCCTTACGACTCCCAATTTCTCACATTCATAATACTACTCGTAACACTTCAATATTTCTCAATCTCATCCATAACGGTACTAAGCAACTCTTCATTACACGCTCAACACCCGGACCATCCATGCATATGTGGAGATGCCCAAATATTATCATGGAATTCATGATAACTGAAAATGGCATAAGGAATTTTATGAAGACCCGTGAAATTAAGGTGTGGGTTGAAAAACATTTTATTTCCACGCGGCCGGTCTCACCCTCTATAGGTGGGGGTGTATCTCGACTGGAAGGGTGTTATGAGATGAGCACAAATCTTTTGATAGCTTTTCTCCTAAATGTATTTTCTTCGACATTTCTTGAAATGTATATGTAATTTTAGAATATATATTTATATTCTGTATTGCTATCAATAAACCTTTATTTTATTTGTATTTAATTCTCCAGTGTTTTCCACGTATTTTTTTCTTTGCATTTTGCATTAACCATCTGCCGGTCAGTTTACTTATTTGTCGATCCATCTTGTTGGTTGACATCGCATTATATTTTCCAATATCAATTCCATTTTTACATAATATGTTATATTTATACAGTATAATGATATTGCATAATATTATCATACGAATAAGAAAAATAAGACTAGATAATTTTGTAAGTAGGAATTATGCGTATATTGATTATTTTTAATTTACTGGTTTTCAATAAAATAATATGTTTTATATGTCATGGAATTCCATTAAGAAATGCTGGTTGTAAAATTTTTAACGAGTATTATTACGGGTATTTGTGAAAGTATACGTGGGTCGTCCAGAAAGTAAAGAACGTTTTGGCATATCTAAATAAAAACGAAAGATATTTTTTATTTTTATTTTTTATTATTACACATGACAAGAAATATACACAATTTGAGAAAAAACAACAGGTAATTTGATTTGGACATATAATTTTAATGGATCTGGGTTTGTTGCCTTTCATTTGTCGTATCCCCAGAAAACTAGGCTTTTGCCTGTATCTCACTGAGGATATTTAGCATGAAAAAATAAATCGATACTTCTTTCCGATTTTTGATAACACAAAAAACACAAAACTTTATTTACAAAGTCACAGTACCTTACTCTATTTTTTAATGTAGTCGCCATAGTTGTCAAGGCACTTATGTTATTGTAACGTGGAACCAATTTTTCAATTCCATTGCTGTACTCTTCTACCGCCAAAGTTTTGAGCCAGGATGTCACTTCTTGTTTGGATGGTCTTCATCGTTCGCGAAATGTTCACCCAAAAAATCCTTTAGTTTCGCGATTAAGTGAAAATCACTTGGTGCCACGTCAGGGCTGTAAGGAGGATGTCCAAAAATTTCCCACTTAAGACGTTGAAATTTTCGTTGTGTTCAAATTCTTAGGCATCCACCGAGCACACATTTTTTTGTAGCCAAGGTGCTCTGTCACTATTTCATGTAGGAGCGATCGTGAAATTTGTGGGAAAGATTCATGTACGATACTGTGCTTAAAGTGAAACGCCGGTTTTCCTGAATTTTGTCTTCAACTTTTGCTTTCAACTCATCCGTAACCAGTGATGGCCTCCCACTCCGATCTTTGTCGTGCACACTGATTCTTCCTTGATTAAACATAATGCACCATTTCCTCACTGAAGCCTCGTTCATTGCACTATCACCGTAAACATTCTTTATTTGCCTATAAATTTCGATAGGCCGAACATTTTGTGCATTCAGAAAACGAATGACACTACGCACTTCACATTTGGCGGGATTTTCGATGGGTGCAGCCATTTTGAAAGGTTATAGAATAAAGACGCACGACCGTTCAGCAACAAAACTCGGCTCGCACTGAAGCGGGGGGGAAGCAGCTAACTGACGCGCATACGATCGCGGTAGTGGGGGATCGGCGCAGGGCGTGGTGCGCAATCGTTCTTTACTTTCTGGACGCGCCTAGTACATATAATATTAAATATTTTTTCTTTGTTTATTATATTATTTCTGAAATAATAAATAATAAATTTAAATAAATGTTTAGCCAAAAAACGCAATGAAGAACTGAGATTTTCGTGCCTACTGCATTGGCTGTAAATATGAAGGTTGAAATAATGGGGTCGAAGACAATGTTCCCTTCCGACTACGCTCTTCGATATGCTCTCATCGCCAATTAGGATATAACATAATGTGGGGATATACATAATATGAATGATTTTTTCAAATGAAAAGTGATTTAATTTAAAAATATGTTAGTTTATATAAATTGACGACTTATTTGGTCAGATTCGTAAGACGTCTGTCATCTTCTAGGTAGTTTCTGGTTCGGTTCTCGGTGGAACTCAAGAGAAAATTGGTGGTTTATGCCATAAAGATTTTTAAACACATTTATGGTTGGAATAAATTACCACGTGGTAAAACATGCTAGGTTATATTTCTTATTAAGATAATGTATTCTATGTACAACATTCATGTAAATTAAATATGTGGCAAAACATATATAAATTACATTATAATTTTTTTTTATCAAATACTGTTTATTCCACTTTTTGTAACGGTATAACCCTACCGGTTTCAAGGTTTTCACCTCATCATCAGGAGAGCACAAACAAGACTGAATTCTGTTCGAACTAGTACCGACATACATTCTGCTAACGCTAAACATTCGGATTGGGGACTGTGGGTAGAGGGAGGGAGGAAACAACCTCAGCGAGCAGCGTCGGGATTCTTGGAATATATGTTTGCCATTTTTGCCAACAAATTACAATGTCTTTAAACCTCCATAATGTTAATGCCTTAACTATAAACAATATATAGATTAGGTTTATTTTTAACCTATTTTTGAAAAAAATCCGCAAAAATTATTTTGTAAAACTTGCAGATGAGTATTTAATTTTTTTTTAAATATACGACCTAGTCTAGTTGGTAAGATACCTGGGTGTTTCGAGTTGAATTTCCGATGGGTACCAAATAAAGGCCCAGTCTTGTAAAAGAGTTTAATAACAATACGCGTACACACCGAGCATGTGTACAATAATGGCTGCCTCGTAAAATTCGGCAGAGTTACCAACACATGCAATGACGAACCGCGCGTTCTTTGGTTACTCTTGTGGCTCTAAACCAGAAACTTAGATTGCTGGAGTCGAATATAATATTGTCTCCCGGCCGCACTCTTCAATACTTCCGCATCTCCGTTGCGGATATATTCAAGGTACCATGCTCAATAATAATAGGAAAATAATTATTTTGGACAAAACAAAAGTCGACGAACCGAATACACAATTCGGATATGTCGAAAGCCACTATACAAAAGAAGAAGAAATAAAATTAACGAATTGTATTTATCGTTTTACTGTTTCATATATCCACTTCTAAACGATAAAAATGATACTTTTTTTTCCTTTCCAACTGGCTTATCTAGATTTGCTACACCCTAATCCCAAGGCAATAAAATCTGTGAAAAGTTATGCTAACGCATTTCTTTCCGTTACTACTGAATGGTATCAAAAATAAATGCCTGATTTTCCACATCTCTTTTCTCGAGGATATACTGTATATAACATAATCCGGTTTTATGTGAAAGAAATAAATTTAACAAACAACTTTTCTGAATGATGTGCGACGGTCGACGGTGCCTTAGCAGGTTAAACTTATTTAAAGAGAAATCTTATTATCTCTTTTATGGCACACGCACCGTATACAGATCATATCTCTCTCACGATAGATTGAATAATGCTGAATTTATACTCAACGAACCTGTCCAATTCTCGTAAAAAAGACGTTTTCCCACGCTTTATCGAATCTCCGACGCCGAAGGCTTTCGGTGTGGACCATCGCGGGTCAGGGGGGGATTCTGTGGAGGATGCTGATGGTGTCTCGCAGAATTCTTCTTCAATTTTATGGGTGGCCGTAAAGTAGACAGTGTGCTACTTTATTTCTATTGCTTCGAATAAACGTCGGTCATTAGTCTGTCTATCTCTCCATGTTCAATTTGCTTCCCGAGTACGAATTTCCTTCTTACCCATCGTTTCGCAAATATGAACCCGACGCACGTTGTTTTCTACGGTGTTCGGTTTCATTTGTTTCTAGTTATTTTCTTCCAATCTCTGTTTTTGTTTTCCTTTGAAATCTTAATTACTCTACCTATATACCATCACTTTCCTATCGCAACACACATATTTCGCCTCTTATTCTCCTATTCACCTTCTCATGCAATCTGACTTCTTACTTTTATTTTCAAAATATCATTCGTTTGATCCAATCATACCTTGGTCTTCCTCTACTACGCCATTCACTCACATTTGCAATGTATATTTGTTTTGTTAGTATTTCTTTATTCATTCATTCCACTTACCCAAACCATCTCATAATGCTCTCTTTCATCTTACTTAACACATCAGACTTAGATTGAAGACTTATAGTTATACCAAATTTTCAATAATCAGGATGCGTTTTCTAGCAGGTTATTTTAAAACAATTAAGTTTTATTGTGTTCAAAAACATAATTAGTTTGAATTTTCTAACCATAAGGACTTTATTTATTTATTTATTTCAACGGTCCTTTTTGATAGAAAGATTAAAAACAACATATATTATTTAACATTGACATATAAGCAGTGTTATACAAAAGAAAAAGAAAACAAGACAAATCGAACAACACAACAAAGCAAATCCATACAATTATACATGTATCCCTTTAAAAAAATCACGAGGAGTGTAATGTACAAAAGTGTAGAATTCTTAAATTTATAGAATAATATGCTTATTTCCTAGTTTCGTTCATTAATTATTTAAGTGTAGTATCGAAAAATAATATGTCGGTTTATAGGTGACGAAACATTTTATTTATTTAATTACAATATATTTGAGGACTTTGTAGATTTGTTTTATAATTAAGTTTTAATTAAAATGTGTACTCGAGAAATTTGTTTGTTTAATTATATTAAAGATTGTAATTGTACTGTTCACTTTATTTTTGTACATATTAAATTTTAGACTAGTGCTTTTTATTTAATTACTTTTAATTAAGATTATGAAAATGAATTTTTACAGTCTTTCATTACACACGAATAGATAATATTTTTTTAGGACACTTGTAATTACCCGTCAATAATGAAAGTTAATTTGCTTTTCAATATGTCTATTGCTTGTCATTGTTTCGCTTCATGTCATCCTCGTGTTGCTGCTTCTCTTGAGTCTTGCTTTTTCATTGTTTATCGTCTCTTCTTTTCGACATCTGCATTTTTTTTTTCTGACATCATATCATTTTAATCTCCAATAATAAGGCTGCAATGCTATCAATTAAAATGTGCAAAAACTAACATTTCAATACTAAAAATAACGAAGGTTATTTTTAACACAATGATTAGTTAAACCCGTTTTTAGAGTGAAACTAGAAATTTTCAGTAATGTAATATTTTAATAAAACCAAACTCAGAACAGAGAATATATATCTTATTTAGAGAAAATTGTGTATAAACTATTAACAAACTAATTTATTTATTTACAAAATACCTGCATAATATTAACAAGGATGATATGTGAATCTAAATATTGTAAGAATAAAGGATTGTCACTCATTATATACTGCTCTCTCGTTTTAATATTTCTGTTTAGCAGTTAAATCATCTCTTAATAAATACATTAGTCGTAATTGTATTTTTTTATTGTAATCATATAAAAAAGGGGTATTTATTAAATAATAGCCATTAAACATAACTATGACAGCGATATTTATAGCTATTAAACATAACTTTGACAACGATATTTATTAAATAATAGCTATTAAACATAACTATGACAACGATATTTATTAAATAATAGCTATTATACATAACTATGACAACGATACTTATTAAATAATAGCTATTAATCATAACTATGTTTCATACGGGCGTAAGTGGAACCGATTTCATATTGTTTGTTAAGAAAAATAATTGGTTTATATTTTATTCAAACATTGTTTTCATAGTAGATTTTGGTTTCCGCTAGACACGATACTTTATTCCATATATTTTGAAAGAGTAAACGCTTTCATTGTTCAAAAAATGGTATGATTTTTTTTAGATTGGAATCGACCGTGGATGAAATAAATAAAATTAGCGCTTGTAATAATGTACGAGTACATTTTATTTGAAAATCGTATGTAATTTGGGATCGTGTCTAGTGACTATTTGAATGCCAATGTACTAAAAATATGTTTTGAAAAAGTATTTCGTAACCTTATATTTTGACATATTTTATGTTTACTGTATATTCCTTTGAATTGTTAAATTTTATTTTACGAGTACCATCGGGAAATAAGTGCAAATATAACAAATTAATGCAGAAACTGTTTTCAGTTCGATACTGAGTTATTCTTGTTGCATTTTACTTGCTGTTAAATTTTATTTTACGAGTACCATCGTGATATAAGTGCAAATAAAACAAATTAATGCATAAACTGTTTTTAGTTCGATACTGCATAGTTATTCTTGCTGCATTTTACTCGCTGTTAAAAACTCATTAATAATATCATATGGTTGATTTATGTACCGTTGTTGCTGGTAAATTCCTCTGCGGGTAAATACGAGTACTATAATGCTTACCAAGGAGACTTAATCATGCTTGTTACTTAAAAAAACATTGAAATAAAAACGGTATAGGATATTTGAATGCACTTTACGTTTATGTGTCTTATTTATTATCAATGATATTTTCTCTATTTCGAAAACTTTATACATTCTGATATATTTAGGTGAAAAGATGCTTGAAAATTAAATTAGCCTGGGTTTTCGCGGGAACCTCAAAATTTAGAGTGCTCAACAAGTCCGTAACCTACTATCGCCAAATATTATGAATAAACAAATTCACATTATGTAATAAGTTTTACTAACTGTTTAAAATAAATTTTGTTATACTCTTAACTCTGTGCTGATTGTATTATAAGTGATGAAGATATTATTTGCGATACATATACCTTTTTCTAAGACCGATATATATTATACATACCAAAAAGCAATTAATATAGAATTTAATCCGAAAATCAGGAAACTGGCTCGATATTTAAACATTAAAAAAATTAGGAGTTATTTTCAGTGGATTTGGTAGATTATTTATCAATTTACAACACTTCTAACTGCCTAATAGTTCTGGCTTATTGAATTCAGCGATTTGCACATCTTAATGAACACAACTTACTCAACAAGTTGATGGCGACTTTTCTGTAGTGGAATAATTGAGTTATATTACAAAGTTCTGGCTTATTGAATTCAGCGATTTGCACATCTTAATGAACACAACTTACTCAACAAGTTAATGGCGACTTTCCTGTAGTGGAATAATTGAGTTATATTACAAAGTTCTGGCTTATTGAATTCAGCGATTTGCACATCTTAATGAACACAACTTACTCAACAAGTTGATGGCGACTTTTCTGTAGTGGAATAATTGAGTTATATTACAAAGTTCTGGCTTATTGAATTCAGCGATTTGCACATCTTAATGAACACAACTTACTCAACAAGTTGATGGCGACTTTTCTGTAGTGGAATAATTGAGTTATATTACAAATTAACAACATTGTCTCAATCAAATGGACCGGTTCAGTTTCGATTTAGCTTCGGGAATTCTAAGATACAAGACGAGCTGAAAGTTTTGACAAAACCTATTCAGCCATGCGTGAAATATTAAACATTAGGAGACGGGATGGAAAAGAAGAAGATATCCTGGAAAATTCCATTTCGCGATGCAAATGGAAATGCGCGCCGGTCGCAATTTTAAAATTCTTAATGTATTGTGCGATTCTGCTTGTGCGAAATGGTGAAACATGCCGACGACGATACCGGAGCGTTTGGATTTTATTAAAAACTTTCCGAGCAAAATCTTTTAGCGATTAAAGTGTTTCGAGTGTATGGAAAAAAGTGGGAGGGAATATACGGTGAACGCTACAGTGGATATTTTGAATAAAGTTAAACTCGAGCCACTTAAGCTGGATGAGCAAACTGAAAAGAAGATGCTGGGGAAATTTGTAAAATAGACGCGGAAAATGGAATCGAAAAAAAAAAAGTCTAAAACTGACAGTACATTTTGAAAAAGTTAATGGGATATGACTATACAATTTTGCGAGTTCTTGCAATGCATGTGTTGGTCTGTTTATAAAATCGTTTTTATTTTTGTTCTTAGTCATAGTAAAATAAAATAGTTTTTTAACATATGTGTGGCCAATCTTATTGCCGTAATAACCCAGCTAACATTACACTCAACTTATTTTGTTTTTGAAATATTTAAATTTTTTTGTGTTAGATTCCCGAGTAAGATCATTATTGAGGACGGTCTTTTCTCTAAACGGCGCTATTATAAATTGTCGTCTTATTATTAATTACCTTTTCAGTCCCGAATTAAAGTTTTGATGTATTAATATTTTTTTGTTACATCGTATGGAATATATATTTTTTAAATTCTGTTTGGGAGATATTTTAAGTTCGTTAACGACAACTCTGGGATTCAAGGAATTTTATTTTACTGTTAATCACGAAATACGAGTATATTTGAGATTTATGTATCTTAAATTTAATATAATTAAATCAACAAATCTACAAAATATAAATACAACCTTCCGAAAAAAGTTTCTTTAGACTATTGGTGAGATTATCTGAAAATTAGGTATAAATATTTGAATGTTTTGTGCAAACATTGGGTGTATTGTATTATTAGATTTAACTTGTTATATTTGTACAACTTGTCGGATTTATTGCTATGTGGCAATCACTTTCAAGCAAACAAAAATATGTCAAAGAGGTCTTAAGTGAAAACTTGAACTTTCGTTTTTAAATAAATTGGGTTCCATTGGGATTCCAAACCATAACCCGAACTGATAAGACAGACGTCTTATCAACTAGGACACGGAGGTCATGAGGGGGGGAGGGTATAATGCAATAAAAATGAGAAACAGGATTGGGGTTATACCATTAAAAACAATAGATTAATCTGCATTGATCTGGCGTTTTTCGTGGCCTAGTTGGTAAGACTTGAGATTTCTACCTGAGGGTGTTGTTTTCTGTTCCCATCGATACCCGAAAAAAAAGGTCCTATTTTGGTTAAATAGTTCTTTTGATAACAATACTCGTAGGTGCTCTAGTCATGTGCGGGTGTTGTTGTCTTTTCACGCTCTGCAGTATTGCTAACACGTACGATTACGAACAGTGAGTTCCGTGCCTACGTGCCGTTACTCGCTTGTCGTTCCGTCCAGTGGTTCTCTCAACTCGAAAGCTCGCTTAATGGAAAGACGATACAGTTGTCTCCCGGCAACACTCTTCAATATCTCCGGTTCACCAACTCCGACACGATGAATGGTACTATACGAATTAATGAATTGATGTGTCGTCATAGTCTAGAAATATTATGTTTATATCGCCTTATCTTTTGTTGGTGCCCATAATTTAGTATTGCTGCTAACAAGATGTGTAAGAATTTTTTACTCCTGCGAATCCATTCCACATACCGTCACATTTTCTCGATTTGACATGAATGTGTTTTAAAGAGTTTCTACAATGCTTGATAACTGAAAACTTTTAAGACTGTATTACACTTTAATAGTGTACAGTACAAGCAGGCCGTTATTACTATGTAAAAATATTTTTTAATCAACCAGAAATATGTTATAGATGCCTTAAATGAAAACAAGCTGGACTCCTTAAAACAAAGAGTTTTAACGGGAACTGAATCCGCAACCCTCGGTTGGAAGACAAGCGTCATACTTATAATATCACGGAGGTAATCAAGGGTGACTTTGACACAGTTGGAATTCAAAAGGTTTTTTTTCTTAGATATTTTGATGAAACTCTGTTTTCGGACCATTGCGGTCGCCTGAAGAACGCTTCCTAACTAGTTATTAACTTACAGAAGATGTACAGAAGACAAATGATTTTACACACCAGCTAAAATATTCACCGATTCGGAAATTTGTCTCAGATTGAAAGAAAATTTGTATCTTAGTTTTGCTACGTATATTTTATTGAATAAAATATAAATTTGAAAACAATGTGCTATCGTAAATATATAGTATCTGGCTGGCTTCTAACGGGAATCGAAAAAATAATTGGAATGAATGTGCTATTAAAAAAATATCTGAATTCTAATGGAAAACCAGATATTTATTTTGATATTTACTTTATAAACTAATAGCTGGGCTCCATCGGAAATTGAACTCGTATCACCCGGGCTCGGAGACAGGTTTTTTTTATCCAATAGGCCATGGGGATTATCGGAGGTTTTCACTTTTTGTATGATCAACAGTATTAGAAAGTTAGTATTTATTATATAAAGTGTGTTGGATACAATAGTTTTAACCCTTTTAAATTTAATCCCTTAAGTGATGTATTACAGCTTTTTTAAGTTTATCATTGAAATATAACTAATGTAAACGTAGAGATTTACTAAAGTGGCAATAAAAACTCGCTTACCGTTGAGACATTCTACACAATGATCAAGATATGTTCCGAAAAAAATATTATCATTTTTCCGTATTTTTAAAACTTATTGAAAACATCATGCTTTTTTTCCGAAGAAGGTAAAACGACCGGAATGCAAGATATAAAAACTTAAATAATATATATTATTGCATTGTTTGTATTACACTTTAACTTTATACAATATAATAAAAAATATTATCATTTGTACTCAGTTCTATAAGTTATTGAAAAAATCATGTTTTATTCAAGGGAGGGAAACTAACCTGAATTCAAGATATAATACCTTAAATAATATATATTATATTATTATAATATATTGTTATTTGTATTACAGTACAAAAAAAAAAACATTTTTACTAAGCTTCAAAAGTTATTAAAAATATATTTTTTTATTCAAGGAAGGGAAAATAACCTGAATTTAAGATATAATAACTTAAATAATATATACAATATTATCGCATTGTTTGTACCACATTTTAATTTTATACAGGACAACAAAAAATATCATTTTTACTCAGTAAAAATTATTGAAAAAATCATGTTTTATGTAAGAAAAACAAAATAACCTGAATTCAAGATCTAATAACTAAAATAAGATTTGTTATTGCATTTATTGTTTCACACTTTCATAGTATTATGTATATTATAATCTGGCGGGTTTGTTGCCACATGGTAATAAATTATAACATCATCATCATGACTATCACGCCAAACCACTATTGGGTTAGGCAGAGAGAACATATCTCCACTTCATTATATAATTAAATAATAATAATAACGCTTTTTCACTCTCTCAGAATTTGATTTAAACAATAATTTCACGAAAAATGTCCAAATATGGTATAAAATGTAATTATTTAGATAACCTACATGTTCAACCTGTCTTTTAATTAACTGCTAGGTTGAATTAATTCATTTTCATATTTAATCGTATAATTGCATAATTACCATGAAAATCATTTTATCAACTTTGAAATTTATATGCGAGCAATTATCGAAAAATTTAATTCCGAACATGAAATTCTAAATGTTTCCAAAATTAGTAATGCAATCGTGTTAATGACCAAAAGTCAAACTAATGAAACAAACCCGAGGCTTAATTTGAGCACCAATTAAAAGTTTAAATGGTATTTATGATAAACGATTGATCGAACAGAGCTCTTTTATGCTTAAATTGCTTTTCGAATGAGTCTGTTGTTTAATCCCAGTTAAGAAAATTACCCTACAAATTATGGAAAACATTTTAAATAATAATCAAGGAACTTATAAGTTTTTTCTTTCTTAAAAAATATTTTTCTAAGTGTACCAATTAATTTGTAATTGTCCCAGAACGTTTTTAAATTACAATTAAGACTTTTCCACTGTCGAATGGGTAACACTTTTTTTATTTATAAAAGGGAATTATAAACTAGTTAAAATTATTGGTGATAACATTTGAGATAATTAATTTATTTACAAAACAAACGACACTTCAAGTGCCCTACACATCGCAGTTACAATTAAAATTCAAAATATTTATATATCAATGTCTTCTAAAATAACTTACAATTTAGGATTCATACCGTCTTCCTCTTCATCGCGTGCTTACCTAGTGTCGTAGTTCTCTGTCATGTCTCGAACTCAGCCCACCACCGGTCTTCATTCCTCCCGGTCCTGGGTCATATTGAATGCAGCGCTTAAGAAGAAGATCCTTCTATCTCCTTTATTTGATCCATCCATCTCATAGGATACCTTCCTCTTGCTCGCCTTGTATCAACTGTCTGCGATCATCAGCGTCACCAGACTTTCATATTTTTCTAGCAACATGTCCAAAAAACGTAAGAATTACGAGTATTTTGTTGTATGTTGTCGAGAATCTTTCGGCAATCTACAATTCTTGGATGATAGAAATGTTGGTACGCCTTGCAGTCCATGCAAAGCATCTGCTTCCATCACCACATCTCGAAGGGATCTATGTATCATATTTCTTTCCTTCCCTTTCATTGTCCATGTTTCCACTCCATATAGTGCTATAAAGAATACTAGAGGCTTAATTAGTCGGATTTTGGTTATTCTGAATATAGATCGGTTAGTCCATATTTTTGTCAGATGCGTCAGCCGATTTTGTCATTCCAATTCGACTTCGGATCTCTGCTTTACATCCTCCTTTTCTCGAAATAAAAGCACGAGAAAAAGAAAGTAATCCGAGGGGGCTAAATCTGACAAATAGGGTGCGTGAGGAAGCAATTCGAACTTTAATTCATTGATTTTGGCCACCGCGATAACGGATGTGTGAACTGGTGCATTGTCTTGATGAAACAACTCTTTCTTTTTCGCCAAATGCGGCTGTTTTTTCTTGATTTCATCACTCAAACGCTGCAATAAGTTTGCATAATACTCGCCGTTGATTGTTTTTCCTTTTTGAAGATAATCAATGAAAATTATTCCACGCGCATCCCAAAAAACTGACGCCATGACCTTGCCTGCAGATGGAACTGTCTTCGCCTTTTTTCTAGCCGATTCTCCCCTTTCAGTCCATTGTTTTGACTGTTCCTTCGTCTCAGGTGTGAAGTGATGGACCCATGTTTCATCCATGGTTATGAATCGACGCAAAAACTCGGCTTTATTGCTGTGAAACATCGCCAAACACTCGATTGAAACATCCTCACTACGCTGTTTTTGTTCCATTGTGAGCAAACGCGGCACCCATCTTGCGCACAGCTTTCTCATGTCCAAATTTTCAGTCAATATGCGATGTACAGCACTTTTTGAAATGCCTACCATGTCTGCTAGCTCGCGTAGTTTCAATCGACGGTCATCCAATACCATTTTGTGGATTTTCTTTACCATTTCTGGCGTGGTCACCTAATTTGGTCGACCACTGCGATGTTCGTCTTGGCAGCTCATACGGCCTCGTTTAAACTCTGCCACCCAATATTTTACTGTTGTAAACGAAGGAGCAGACTCCCCCAGAGTAGAATCTATCTCGGCTTTGATATTGGTTGGACTCAGACCTTTCAAATTAAAGTATTGTATCACATAACGATGACCAATTTTTTCCATGTTTACAAATTCACTGAGAGCGTTCACTATTGATGGCTGCCAAACAAATACTAAACAACGTAGCGTCTTAAAACTTGAAACTTAAGCTTTATAAGTTTAGTATTTTCTACCATAGTAATTTTTTAAAGCAACAACCGCCATCTATACGTCAGGTCGGGTACTTTTGAGACCACCCTCGTATCTTTTAAAAAAATGGTGCATAAAAACTTTCCAATGTTCTCGTATAAATACAACCTGAAAAGTAAAAAAAAAACCTAATTGAATAAATTCAACAATACAAGACTTATAAAATATACCTTATAAAGTAATTAAAATTATGAATTGACATACACTCTTTCGTTCTCCATTTATGCAACTCCTCATTTTATTGTATTATGAAACAAATACTCCAAAAATATCAAATTTCAATATTTAGTAATTAGTCAAATAAATAATTATCGTCTCTACTCATAACATTTACCTCAAATATAGGTAAGGAGTCAGATAAATTGAAGAAGTTGTATAAGAGAATGATATGAATAGAAAGAGTCGAAGTATATGTTATGTACGAGTATGTTATGATCAATAACTTTGATGCTTTGTCGTTTGCCTACGCCGACAGAGAAACGGTATGACGGTTTGGGAATACGAGTATGTATTCGTATTTATGATTTAAAATTTTAAATAAAGTAATTTCTCGGATTTGCTTTTTCCGAAAGCAAGATTTAATGTGAGATAATAACATTTCTCTTTACTCTGAATCGTCCTCAATATGGGCACATATTTAGTATTTATGCGTCACATAAATTACTTTTGAGCGGTTCCCTCTAGTATTTTGAAAAAAAGGTGTAATTAGAACTGACTTACCCCCTATTTATTCCTTCCATTTTGAACACAAATCACAATCACGGCCATTCATACGCGTTGAGTTCTTTTATCAAATCGGAATTCATTCTTCACGATGAATTCCGAACTGATAAATGAACGGTCATTGCGTTTTTTTGTTGACGCCCCCTTCGAATCATAGGTAAGGTATAAATAAATTTATACATCATCCCGCCATATTATTATTTTTTTATAAAAAATGATTGAATCTTTGCAGCCGTTTATCTCGACCCGAAATTCAATGGTGTTATGTTCAAGTTATTCTTCCCGACGTTTTCTAATGAAACGCTTCTATATGAGGACACACACGGTTAAACAGTGTGATTGCTCTACCTACCAGCATTTCCAAAGGCAGGTTGGTTCGACTTACAGGTTATTAGAACAATCTATGGGTGTGTTGTCTCAGATAATTGTCCGGAACATACAAACAAGACTATCCAGGGTTAATTTAATTACCCCACAGTAAATAAAAATAGTGGATACCCAATCGAAGAGATCTTCCAATCTTTAATGATGTGTAACTAAGCATCCTCAGTAAAAAGACACTTGTATAAAGCCAGAGATAATATCCACACTCTCTCATCTAGAAACAACGGAGAAATCTTTTCTGAACCCTTTCTAGCATGAGTGAATACGTATTTCCTGCTGGCGCCCATATTATGGAGCAATACTCCAAATGCCTTCTGACCAAAGAATTAGATAATATGTTTATAATACGTAGGTATCTGTGAATAGTTTGGTGGTACAAATTACAAATCCAAGCATGTTATTTACTTTATTGCAAATAAGATGCTAACATATTCAAATCTAAACATCTATAATAAATCCAAAATTATCTAAATATCACATGCTTACATTTACAAAGAAAAAACAAGGAGGGAGAGGTATAGAAGGAACTGTATGAGAAGATATATGGATGTGGAGGAGACGAAAGAAGTATATCGTGACAAGAAAAATTGACGCTCTTTCCTTTCTGCTTACCCCAGCAGGGATTGGCGTGATGGTATACATGTATTTTGATTTTTTAAACTCTAGTTTCAAAATATGTAGGCTCGTTGACAAACGGAGAGCGGGGGTGAGGAGCTTTAAGAGGTCTCCACATTAGCATGTGAGTGAATGACTATTGCGAATGTGGAATCAATCATTGGATTTTGTGTGTAGCAGTTGAAATTGTGTGTGTGATAGCTTGAAGTTAAGGACTAAAACGAAGTATGATTGGAGTTGAAAGTGGAATGAGCTTGGAGTTGAAAGTGTGTGTAAGGATCTAAATGCAAAGTCTGAATGTTTCAGCTGAGTGTTTTAGTATTTAGAATGAGCCCACTTTGTCATAGGTCTTGTCTAGTAAAGTAATTCTCTTAATCTACAAAATAGAAGATGACACTGTTATATTCTTGTAATCTACGGTTCGTCTTTCCATTACAACGATGTATTTTAAATTGTGTATTATGTGGATAGTAAAAATAATATAAATATAAATTTCATTATGTGATATCAATATTTTTTATAAGTTTCAAAATACAATATAATGACTTCACCAAAGTCTCTATCCGCTCCTTTTTATATATTTTCCATTACGATAATGAATTTTCTTCCATCAAGAATATATTTTTTTCGCCCATTGACTACCTGATCATCTGACGGCGTCGCCTTAATGATGCAATCGATTAGCGGGCCTCTTCTGCTACAGGACACGGCTGTGCATCCTCATTATTGGAATCTGCTCCTCCAGCTGTTCTTTCCTTTACAGAATTAATTAATTGAATATTTGCAAAAAAACATCTGTCGAGTTTATCGCTTGAAACGGGAATTTCGACTTTAAGGATAATGGTTATGCAAATCGGTTTATTTGTTATAGATTTTATAAATTAATAGTGAAAATATAGAACAATTTTTAGGTAGATTTCGACGGAATACTAGCAATTGCAGAAGATCTCGTGTATAATATTTAACGATCTCCCGTAACATTCTACATTCCCACCCATCCAATATATTCTTCATGATGTAATCTCCAGACATGTTAAATAGACCAGGGAACAGTATATAGCCTAACTTTTTACACTTGCAATTGGTCTGAGACAGTGTCGTCTGTTGTCACAAATGCCGTATTTTGTACATATACTCGTAGGTTGTGAATCAGAACTATCAACCGTTTCGGTACACCCACTTTTTTCTGAACGTTCCCTAGGCAGCTCCATTTGACGCAAACAAAAACCTTTGTAAAGTCAATAAACGAAATATGAATGAAATAAAATTTATCGATTAATCTATGGTATTTTTGTCACTTTATAAAACTATTCTTATATTTATTATCCAGTCTACATTCTACACAATCACAATACTACCATTCTACATAATCTTCGAATGTTCATTGTGAATTTTATCGAAATAAACATTGTCTGTACTTTTTTAATTTTTTTATTCGTTGAAATTCAAGATTTAAAAGTTTAAAAGATATGGATCCGCAGCTCTCGAGGAAATTTAGCAGGAATCCTTATTTGCTATAGGTTAACGTAATTCCCGGAATCTAGGAATGCGCTAATCTGGGTCAAACGATACCCACTTAAGATAAAACGAGCATGAAAGTACTTTTGAGTTTGACCGGAAAGTCAGGACTCCCCGGAATTGGAGCAGAGAGAAAATTAAGATATTTTCAAACATAAAATTGAAGGATTAATTTTTAATATTTGATAAACATTCATTAACCAAAAATATACACATGAACATTCGGACTAAGAGTTAAGTTTTCGCTTTTGATCATATGGCAGTTATTTCTTGACGATATAAACGCAGCATTTGCTTTAAATCTCAGGCAATCGCATGGAGTAATACTTATTTCTGTGCTAAAAGCTAATCATCTCACTGATTTGGTCTATTCCCCTCGTTGGAGACTGTTCTCTTACTCGTCTCACCTCAACGTATCCACCAGCTTACCCAAACTGTCTTAATCTCTTCTAGCAAGATGTTCATATACTCTTTCTACACGTCGTTGGTCGCCTTTATGGTTCAAGTTCTGGAAAGATGGACACATAAGTATGTTTTCAAATCTTGTTTGTTGTAATGTAAACTTGAAATCAGTCATAATGTTTTTAAAACTAAGGTATTTGGTTGCTCGGATTTTGTTGTACTTGAAGGTAATTTTTTACATATTCAAAAACAAAATGATCTTATGGAGCTTCTTCTTTTGAATAGCGTTGGCCCAGTTTGTTCATCCATGCCAAAGCCTTAAGAGTAGCACGACAGTTCTGCTATTTTTCAGAGAATGATAAGTGCGACATTTTCCAGAGAATGATATCCAATATGTGCATTGCATGAATAGTGGATCTGTTATTGTACCTAAATAAAGGCTACGACCTGCGCAGAATAAAGCAGGGAGAAGCACGTTAAGATCATTCACAGGGTGGACATTGATGATCGTTGATTGATTCTAATACAACCCCTAGGTGTCCAGCGAGCTCACAAAACGCAAACATACGATCATCCGATCTCCCTGTTAGGGTAGGCAGAAAGAAGAGAGCGTCAGTCTTTCCATTCGCATCACACATATTTTGCCTCATCTGCATCCATATAGGTATATATACCTTCTCATGCAGGTCCTACAATTCCTCTGACATTATATATTTCCTTATTTTAAAATATCATACACTTGATCGATCTATACTTTCCTTGGTCTTCCTTTACTACGCCTTTCACTCACATTTGTACTGCATATTTGTTTTTCTTCAGTGCCCATCTCAGAGTGCTCTTCCTCATCTTACTTAACACAAAAGCCTCAAGTTCACATTCATCCCTAATCACTCCATACGTATTCCGTCATACATTGTCACTCCATAAATTCTTCTAAGTACACTAATTTTTACAACATTTATTTTTCAGTCTGTCCGTGTTTTACTCTCATACATCAAAGTTAGCTGACATTCTTTTCAGTTAATAGTTTACTCTCAATTCATCAAGGTTTTCTCAACGTAAAATCAGCGAAAAGCTTATTCACCTTTGTTGGTGTACGATAAATGTTTTTGCCAATAGGTTTGAAACACATACCCTAATCTGCAAAGATAGGCACACATATTTTTCCCATATCTATTTATGTAAATATATATTACGAGTCACAGCGTTATCCCCCCCTCCCGTATTTATAGTATATTTATTATAACATAGTATATATCTCTATCTTTTCTCTTCTGTATACATATTTATCAACGCACGTGACATATAAAAATATAAGTATATTAATAAGTAACGTTTATGTATTTATAACTTTAATTTATGTATCAAATCCTATCCTTTCCTCTCTTAAAAGCTTTTCACAACACCACCCAAATTTCCAAACAAATATACCAAGTCCGTTCTAAAAAGACTAGATGTAGGAGTAAGGTGTCCATAAATCGGACCGACACTCCGAGCAAATTACCAACTTGAGAGAGGTTTGAAACAAATTTTTGATTTCCCTAATTTTTATATTTATTCAAACTTTGTTTTCGTGTATGTACATAACTGTTGTTTATTGTCGTTATTCATCATATGCTCGCACCACCACACCGATCTTGGGATCCCTCCATTAAATTTCGCGAAACTTTCATAATTTTAGTTCTCTGTGAAAGTTTAGGTAGCAGTTACGTAGTTCTTCATCCATCCCGACCTGCAGTGTTGCATCATCTGCGTACTCTGCTGTGTTCGTTGTTGTTACCAAATCAGATCATAGTTTACTCTTAAAATGTGCAGAGAGATGCTACCAAACAATAGCTTCCTTATATCTCGATTACAGTTGGTACATTCCTGAATATTCTAGGGTTAAATAAATTTACTATTTATTAAAGTGTTTTCGATTCTTGTATCGATTAGGATATCGCGATATGTTAAGTAATACGAAATAAAACCCTGTTGACTAACCTTATGTGTTTTTGATTTTCTTTAGAAATAATTAGAAACGTGGGCAGTATTTTATTAAAAACAATACAATATAAGTGAAAGAAAATACAACTCATTTTCTGAAAAATTGTATGGAACTATAATTTTACATGGTTTTATTGTATGGAACTATAATTTTAACGTGGTTTTATTGTATGGAACTATAATTTTAACATGGTTTTATTGTATGGAACTATAATTTTAACATGGTTTTATTGTATGGAACTATAATTTTAACATGGTTTTATTATTTTACATAATACAATCAAGAAGTGTTCTTTCTTTAACTATGGAGAGATAATAGATCACATTTAACACTTGTACTGGTATATCAAGACACGCTTCTTTGGCTTATGGAGAGATAAAAGATCACATTTAACACTTGTACTGGTATATCAAGACACGCTTCTTTGGCTTATGGAGAGATAATAGATTACATTTAACACTTGTACTGGTATATCAAGACACGCTTCTTTGGCTTATTTTATATTTACGCATTTTGTCGCGTATAATCTAAAAGTGAACCCTTTGTTGATTACCAAATGTTTGCTTAATGCACATTACAATTATTTAAGCTTTCGTTAATTAAAATGGTTTTTAGTGCCATATTCACTAACTGGATGAATTATTAAGAGTGTCATCACTCACATATGGAATGAGCTTTTTGAATGACTTTTTCGATATCGATATTTTTTGTATCTCGGTGGATAAATTGAGGATTGAGGTGATTAAAAAAATGTAGGCGTAATTGCAGCACTTCATAGTGAAGTATGAGCAATCATTGTTGTTATGTTTAGACCTTTATCTGTGTAAATTTTTAGTAATATCCATTTTATTTTATTCAATTGGGTCGAACCTTTATCAAATCAATATAATAATAATAAAACAATCTAGCTTCTAACTTTATCAAATGTATAATAATAAAAAAAATCTAGCTTCTAACTTTATTTAATGTACGAGTATAATCATAAAAAAAATTTAGCTTCTAACTTTATCAAATATATAATAATGAAAAAAAATCAAAATTCTAACTTTATCAAATGTACGGGTATAATAATAAAAAAAAAGCTAGCTTCTAACTTTCTCAAATGTTTAATAATAAAAAAAATCTAGCTTCTAACTTTATCAAACGAATAATGATAAAAACAATTAAGCTTCTAACTTTATCAAATGTATAATAATAAAAACAATCTAGCTTCTAACTTTATCAAATGTATAATAATGAAAAAAATCTAGCTTCTAACTTTATATTGTTTCTAAATCAGACATCTTCTTGCACGCGAACCTTATATGAGTACTTCTGATTTTATATAATCGTTTAATATTTTTTATGTTGTTTATTCTCTTCACTTAATAATTTGTTTCCTTATTCCTTTGTTTACACATGTTTGTTTACTTTTTATTTTATTTTCTCATACATTTTCTTTTGACAATATTTGTAAGTTTTCAACATTTTTTTTTTGTTTCGAAAGTTTTTTTCTTAATTAATCTTCTTGAAGTTTGCCTGTATTCGAATTGAAATGAAAATCCATTTCCAGGTATAAAAACTTGTGTATAGAATATAATAAAATAAATCCCTTCGATTCGTTTGAATTCCTTTGAAGGATTTCTAAAAGTTTTTTCGTTTATTGATTAAAACATTCATAAAATCTCTTCTTTTGTTCATCGCGTTATCGTTTCTTTAATATAAACTCTCGAATTGTTTTTTTTGGTACGAGCAACAAAATTCCTTTGAAAATTAGACGTTTTTAAGGAAAATAATAATTTAATATTGTTGTGAACATGTTTTTAAAAGCAAGTAAATTCCGAAAAAAAAAAAAGTTTTGACCGATTCATTCTGGAGATAATTTGATTTCAAGTAAGTTTTCTTGTTTATTTTATATTTCATAGTTATTCGCCCAAAATTCTGGTGTTTCCACCCAGTGAGCAATGATAAATTGAATATGTTCTAGAAGCACAAACACAGTACACTGTCTCTATCAAAATTTCAAATATTACCACGTTATTCAAAAAATAATATAACATTCATATATTTAATTTATAAATAACTTAAAACTTTCTAAACACTGCAAAGGATAGAGAAGTTTGTGATGAGCGTTTTCACAATAGTTGCCATATCGTTATGTTTGTAACGTTTCGTTATTAAAAGGGAAATATTGAAAAAAGAACTTGAACATAGTGTTTATGTTCTTTTTTCAAAATTTTTTGACAAATGTCATTTAAAAAAAAATATTTCTCTATTGCCATGCAGGGATCAAAATTCACTTCATGGCCATTTATTTGACTACGACGTTGGCTAAGTTGGTAAGATACTTGACTTCCTGCCGGTGGTTTAGAGTTCGATTCTGGATAGTAATTGAAATAAAAATAGGGTCCTAATCTAGAAAGTAAAAGAGTTCGTCTTGTGACAATTCTCACTAGCGCTAGACACGTGCTAGTGTTGCGCGCGATTTACATGTGCGATTATGAACCGCGAGTTCCATGCCTACTCAAGTGGTTCTGCGCCCGAAGATTCATTCAATTATGCCGAAAACATGCTCTTCATTATATCCTAATCATCAGTCAATAATCTCTTAAAACTGTGAACTAAATAATCCTCTTAGAAAATAAAGTATTATATAAAACATGCTTATTATTATCATTCTGGATTCTAAGCTAAATATTTTTTGCTTCATTAATCTGTTTGTAGTGCAATCAGTTTCATTTAGGCTAGATCTTATTTGTAAGCAGTTCTTTGTGTGATGTGTAGTTGTTGACTCGTATTTTAACGTGTCAAGTAAGTAATGATTTTTTCGTGTGAATTGCGTTGTGCTTTACTTATATGATATATGCAATGTTTTTGGAAATTTTTACATTTATGTATTGTACAAAAAAAGGTTTAATGGCTACACTATTGAATACATATAAACTAAAACAAATATAGCCCACGAAGAAAAGTATTTTTTTAATATCACACGAGTCTGCCTTATTCATATCGATGCAAAAATATGCAACCTGTGGAAACACACCATCACGCCGCTTTCCTGGTAGCGTAGGCAGAGAGGACAGACCGTCTGATTTTTCTATTTCGACACTCATATTTCACCTCTTCCACATCTATACACCTTCTTATACATACAGCTCCTACTATTTCGTTTACTTATATTCCTTCTTTCAAAATACCATTCATTTGATTCAACCATACTTTCGTTGGTCGTCCTCTACTATGCCTTCCACTCACATTTGCTGTGTCTATTTATTTTGTTAGTCTTTCTTCATTCATTAATTCCACGTACCCAGACTATCTCAGAGTACTATTCTTCATTTTACTTAACATTCATTCCACGTACCCAGACATCTCAGAGTGCTATTGTTCGTTTTACTTAACATTTGTTCCACTTACCCAGACTATCTTGGAGTGATCTTCTTCATTTTACTTAACATTCGGTTCACGTACCCAGACATCTCAGAGTGCTCTTCTTCATTTTACTTAACATTCGTTCCACGTACCCAGACTATCTCAGAGTGCTCTTCTTCATTTTACTTAACATTCGTTCCACGTACCCAGACTATCTCAGAGTGCTCTCTTCATTTTACTTAACATATCAGCGTTAAGTTCGCATTCATCTCTAATCACTACATTCCGTATTCTGTCATACATTATCTCCCATGTCCAGAGACGACTTATCATCAAACTAGCCTATCACGACATACTTCCTTCGCTTCTTCCACATCAGTAAATATTATCTTAGGCTTACTTCTGCTTCTTTTACTCCTAACCTTTCTTTAAAAATGTCATTCACTTGGTTCATTTATACTTTTCTCGATTGTCCTTTACCACGACTCTTACTTACAGTTACATAAGTCTTTCATCACTCATCCGTTCAAGATGTCCAAACTACCTCAACGTGATCTTATTTCACACTACTTTAAACGTCAGTTTTTAGCTAACATTCATAATATATTAGTACATTCTTTAGTTATATATCGACATATCACATACTCTTCTCAGTGCACGCATTTCCGCCGCATTGACTCGTTTCTTTTGATTTATTTTCCACGCCTCGTTTGACTCCTATACATCATTTTTTGTACTAGAACTATCATTTTACCAGATCTTGATGTTGTGTGGTTTGAGTATATGACTTTTAGTGTCCCATTGATTGTTTTCTTTCGCATCTTGCCATTTAATATCTCTTTCCACCTTTCAACACTTTAATTAAGACTTAAAAAATTACAACTGTATAATAACTTATGTTATGTTTTAAAAACTTATAACCAGGAGCATTGTTGTTTTTTTTTCATTTGTATGGTACCTTTTGACATATAAAAATGATGATTCGGATATATAATACAGCACGGTTGGGAGACAACGTTCTCTTAAGTTCTATTACTCGGGCATTCGAGTTTAGAACCACTGGAATAGACACGAAACTCTCGGTTCATCATCATACCACACGTTAATAATTTTACCCAACACATGAAGAAGTGTAATATATAATACTAGTATACGTCTAACGTGTTATTATTGTTGACATACGAACTCTCGTCAGACTGGGACCCATTTTTTTCGGATACCAAAGGGAATTGAAACTGAAACTATTGGGTAGAAGTCCAGCATCTCAAAAACTAGGCCACATATATATTGGTTTGAATGCAATTCACGAATAAATTAAGACATTTGAAAAAAAATGGTATCAACTTTAAATACCTACATCATAATTTATTCCATAACAAGAAAAAAGTAATCTTTTTATTTCCAATTCATCAAGTGTGAATTACCCCTCAAATGATTCGTGTAGTCAATGATATTTCATGGCAATAGAGCACATTATTCTACATCACCGTTATTTGCTCGTCTACGCCGAGGTCCTTAAACTCCAGTCGATGCGCCACGCCACATTAGACCGCCCGGCATTGCCAGCGCGCCCGCCTCGGTATAGAGATACTGACCATTAAACTTTACGATCTGTGAAGCGAAGAAACGTTACACCTTTGGATCTCAAATATTTTTTGTTCATTTCCTTCCCATGAACCTTCATATATGAAAGAGAATCGTGCCGAGGATTCACATGACTGGAAACAGATCCTCCAAGTCTGGCACACAGGAAAAGTAAGCGCTTTTCGTTATGAAATGTTCCCGCTTATAAGGCGTTTTTGTTTCGTTATTTTTATCTTTTCGTTTTTACTGATATTTAAATCGTCAACAAATCAAAATAGAGATGTTATCATACTGGTTTGTCAACAATTCCAAAATTTGATACGACGAACGTTTCGCATTTTACGGACTGCAATGTGCACCAATGTGTGTATCCTCCAGAAATTTACAGGTCAAATACAGTTTGGAGAAGCTGATATGGACTGGAATTGTTGGGGGCGAGAAGTGAATTCCCAGCTAGGTGGATATACCAAATCAAAGAGACAAGTTCCTCATTGAGTGCTGCACTTACCGTGGACTGGAACGAGGGGGGGGGGGTAAAGTTCCAGAACTACATGACTAAGAATCAACAAACTTGTTTAAAGTTAAAAAGTGTTTATTTTTAGTGAGTATATTTAAATCAACGTAGCTTAGTTTGTAAGATGCGACTAAGAAGTTAAAAATGGTTCCAATCTGGTTCTTACTTAAGGCTTTATTAACATTTTTGGTTGCTTGGAAGGGATTGCAGTCATCTAACTTTATGCACAGTGTGCAATATGGCGAGCTTATTACTAAGTCGTAATCTGTTCCAACAAAACGTAACATTGTTCACAAAATTTGAGTGAAAGGTGGGAAATTGAAATCATTGATAAATTATAAAAGAAAAACAAAACAATATTGAAATAAAAAAACAAATTTGACAAGGTTATCGATGGCCAGGAGAAAGAAGGAAATATTGGAAAAAAGGATGATGGAAAATTAATTAATTTAAGTAGGAAAGAGATATAAAAAAAAGTTTGATGGAAATAAGTTATTAATCTGTAAAATTACACAAATTATAATTTTTGAAACTTGTTCATGAATCTGTAAAGCAATTGTTCAATAAACACTAAATACTAAAAATAATGTATAAAAAATAATAAAACTATATGCACGACCTTATTGTGTATTTTTTTTTCATAATTTGACAAAACCATTTTCATTCTTTGCCTTTGGAAAAATATTTCAGCATCATTTGTATTTTCTTCTACCGAGACATCGTTCAAAATTGGATTGTGCCGGATTCCCTTTTGGCAGCTTCCGTCTCAGTTCAAATAACGTTTCTGGTTGCAAATCTTCGCCATTTGCTTCCTTGTATCCTGATTATTCTTTCCTTAAAGGTTTACATGGTATTTTTGCTCAAAAAATATATATACTTGAAAAAATGTTTTATTTAAAATATAATATTTAAGTGCGTACTCTTATTTAAGTGTTAACAGTAAGTCCTCGATGGTAACAATTTAATCGTTGATATTTATTTCTCAAACCTTTTTATTAAAAAACTTGCCATATAAATTTCAAAGACTTAACAGGTCTTAATTAGGCTTTTTAAATTTTCATCGCTGTAAAAACAATATTATTTTTTATGGTTTGTTCTATAAAAACGTTAAATATTTTTTTTGTGTTTTGTAATCAGTCTAACACGTGTAATGATAAATATTTTTTTGGAAAAAAATAATCATACGCCGTTACATTTTTATTAAATAAACGCGTCGGATGAAAATACATAACGATTAATTCCAGACCTTTTTTTATTTCACGTTGTTTATAACGATCTACGAATTTTCAGCCGTACCTTTAATTTACAGCTCGTCAAAAAGTTTTTACCTTCGTGTTGATAATGTTTTTTTTATAATGGTGACCTTAGGAGTTACATGTTGTCCACTAGTGATATCATATTTGTTTAACTGCATATTCTCTTAAGAAAACCACGGTGCAATACTAAACACTTTAGGCGCGTTGGCATTAGCTGCGCATTTGTAAAAAAACTGACACATTGTAAGTTGTTCAGTATTAAGTGTAGTTGTAAGTATCGTCGCTGGACCTCGTAGTCGAGGATCTCCTCGCCATTCCAACGTCAATTCAGTGGCTAAGCGAATTTGTTCCGAGAATTTTATGTTTCTTTCTTTCTCTTGAGCCGTTGCACACTAGTAAACTCGCCGACCACACCACTGTACTGGATCCGATGGCACACCGAAGTGAGACGATCAGAACACACCGGCATATTTTTCAGTTTTTTTCCTTCTACCCCCGAATACTAGGCGGGAGAAATCCTGTGTCATTCGAGGGGAGTAGCACAGCGTGGGGATCGAACCGGCGACCTGTACGGAAGTCCAGTGCGTTACCGCACGGCTATACACTTTGCTAGTACTAGTACTGGCTGTAGGGTTGACAGAACTCGATCTTATTAATGGGCTATCTAACCTAGAATATTTGACACCAAATCGTCCTGTGATAGTTAACTTGATCATAATTTCTGTGAATTTAATTTTGTTTATACCCGTTCCATTTTAGCCAATAAGCGTAAAAGACCTATTAATTATTAAGGAAAGAAAATTATTTGATGGTATAAAATGTGATGGTCTTAATTTTATTGTTTTTCACTGTCATATTTTTAAATTTATTATTATGATGAATGAAAAAAAATATGAAGGGATAATTTTAGTTTAGTATTCCTTTGAAGTTTTAAATGATTTAAAGATAAGCTTATGAAAAGTTTGAAATACACTTTTAAGACATATGATACACACACACATATGACACACACACACACAAGGGAAATGTAAACTGGAGAAAAAAATATGTTCACGATATCATAAAAGAAAGTAAACGTTTGGTTGCTTATTAGAAATGTTCTTTTGCAATATATCCGCTGTGGTGCACGCAACAAAATTGTGATATAAAACCCAAATTTTAAGTAAAATTAAAAATGACTATTTTCACCATATTACTTGATAAAATAAAAAAAACCTTTTAAGTGAATTTATTTTTTAAATAAACCCTATGTTACTAAGATATAAAAAAATGTTTTGATTAATGATCTGAATAAACTTGAGCATTAAAATATAATATTAAATTATTTTAATGAAAATGAAATTACTTTGTTTACTTTGAGCTATCGGGATTATCAATTTTGTTATACCGACCAGAAAAATATTGGTCTTTTGTGTTAAAACACACACATTCGTATCTTTTTTGTTTGTTCCATCGGTAATCTAATCCGAAACCCTTGGGATTATCAAGTATTTTACTAACTTTGCTACGGAGGTTGCATATTTTACAAACCCGTATACCAGTAATATAATGGAAAAGTTATTTCTCATTTTAAATGCTAAGATTTATTTAGAAAAGAGCGAAGAACGCAAGATAAACAAATGCGAGTGTTGACTAGAATATGTGGTAGAGTAAAGAATAAGACCATTAGGGAAGAATGCGAATTTTCAAGGAACTGCATTGCTTTATATTAAAAATGGATCATCAAAAATGCTCAGTCACGTAGAATGAATGAAGTATAGAAGATTTACGAAAAAAGTTATTCAACAAGGTCCATTCCATGTATTATGATTGGAAAGTATGCATGATAAGGTAGTAAAAGTTATTCAACAAGGTCATTCCATGTATTATGATTGGAATGTATGCATGACAAGGTAGTAAAAGTTATTCAACAAGGTAATTTCATGTATTATGATTGGAAAGTATGCATGACAAGGTAGTAGAAGTTATTCAACAAGGTCATTGGAAAGTATGCATGACAAGGTAGTAAAAGAGAATAATGTATTCCAGGGTAGAAAACGTGGATATATTTTCTCTATGCCAACTTCAATAGGTACGTAGCATAATGATGATGAATGAGGTGTGTGAAATATTCTATCCACTTCGCGCTGCAAAAACTAAAATTTTCAACGGACATAAAAACGTCTAATATTAGTTGGGCACTGATAAAACTATTTCTAAAGAATAAATATATATTTTTTTTGTATTTATTTAATCACAACAAATCTGAAGTTTTTTTTCTGAAACAAGTACGAAAAGTTGATTAATCAATGTTTTGGTCTCGGAAAACTAAATTCATTATCGGATCAATTACAAACTTAAACACAAAGTTGTTCAAAGTCCCGAAAAGCTTTTTCAGTTTTAGGGTTTTTATTGTTATAGAAATAGGAACTCGAGAGTTTTAAAATGGAAAATAAATTTTCCATTTTGAATTAAATTTGACAATTGAGTAACTTAAAAGGACATTTAGTCGTCCTTTTAGACGCTTTGAATAATTGTACATTATATCACGCCATGTCCCTCTTGTGGTAGGCAGAGATAACATGTCTCATCATATTATACACAAATGTAGCCTTGAAACGGATAGAAATGCTCCGATTTAAATTGATTTTGACAATCAAATAACTTAACAGAATATTAGTTGTTTTTTCAGACACAACACAATAATTGACCTTCATACTATCAAGCTTTCTCCCTTTTGTGATAAGCAGAGAGGATATATCTCCGCACCTTGCTTATCATACATACATCTCGTTATATTATATTATACTTTCGTTGTATACAGCGTAATCTGTAGGACTTATTGCCATAATGCAATGTTTTCTAACTACCTAGAAAGATATTTAAGATGCTTAAGTGAAATCCAGACTAAAATTTATTTTAATTTTTTCGGGTTCCAACGGGAATCGAACCCGCAACCCCCTGGTTGAAAAACAGGCGTACTATCAACTAGGTTACGAAGTCGTCGTACATGCTCTTCTGTTTCTCATACTTCTCACCGTTCTCTCAGTTGAATTTTCTCCAACTATCTCCTTCCATTCATCAATCATGGTTGCCGAAAACGATGCTTTAACGAGTTTATAATGTATAGGTAAATAAAAAAATATTTAAGTAAGTCGAATTTTTGCTATCCAGGAAACCTATTTTTGAGATGATTTAACAGAAAAAGATATTGAAAGTTGGGATCACCTTTCCCTCAGTCAGAACTACGCTTACTAACCTTCCGGCGATTTTCAGAGGGTGTAGAAACTAATAATTATGGTAATATTGAAAAAGTCCTGAAGATATCAAAGTAAGCAACTTTTCAAAGATTTTGGTTTTCTGAGCATGTCAAATGTACGAGTATATAATGAAAATGGTTCTCATGATTCACAAACACTCTGAACTCATAAATGGTTTACCACATTTATCAGACCAGGAACAATAGTTGGGGGAATATACTTAGTGTTAAAAGGATGAACACTTCATTTGGTCAAAGGTATCATAATTTTTTAGCACCTGGGATGTATAACGCGTTGTCATATTAGTGGATTCCATTTACTATTTTAAAGTTCAAATATTATACACACTGAAGGAATGTCTTCTTTCTTAGGGCATTGCGGAATCTGTAAAAATGTTGTTGCAAATTGAGAAAAATGGCGGGGATCTTATATTATTGTCCATGGGCTGTTTATTTAAAATGCAGAATTCTTAGTATTTATACTCGTACATCGTATATTAATTTGATTGTGATAATTGTTTGTTGTATCTTGCTAAGTGTAAATCTATATATTATGAAATTGTATTATTTTACGTTATTTTCAGTGAAGATAATATTTAATTGACACATGTGATAGGTTGATTGATTTAAAAATGGAATTCTTAGTTAGCTGGCTACGATGTTTAAGCATAGTAATCAAGCATGATGGTGGAAGGGAAATATGTTATTTTTATGATTATCGAAATGTTTGTCTTTAAACTTCCGCTATGTTATTGTTGCACATTTCCTTGTCACGTAAAATACAATAAATAAATAAAAAAATATCTTTCGCAAATCACGCTTTTATTCCTCTCGTGTCATTCTTCTTTCATCTCTAGGCTTCTTTCCCGTATATCATGATTGGCACTAAAACAATATTATGCACATATTTTTGGCGGAATTATTGTATTCAAGCAGTTGATTTTTTTTCGTTTATAAATAACTTTACGATTTGTAAATTTACAAAAAAAAGCGGTAAAAATGTGACCTTTTATTATTATATATAACTACTACACCAAAATACAAAGAATATGTTACTATCACAAATCCTAATGTGTTACTATCATAAATCGAAAAATCTTCAAAGGTTTCTTAGTAGTTCGTCTTCCATGGTAAGTTTTGTGCGGTTTTCTTATCAAATACGTTTTTCTAAACATATTCATATGTAGGGAAGTAATTAATATATTGACTGCAGCCACCACCTTCCTATCCGTACACTAAACTTATGTACATATTTATTATGATTGTTTTAATCCCTTAATAATAGTGATATTTAATATCGTACTAGAAAGCCCTTGAGGAGAGTTTGTTCTCTAAATAATGTTGTATAAACTGCATTATTATTATTATCAAAACTATATATGTACATAATAATTTGAATAATCTCGATAGAGATAAGGCTTGATGTTGTTGATTTATAAATTTAGAAACAGTACAATATAAATGTCACTTTCTGATCATTATTAAAACTACTTTGAATATACACAATGATAATCTCGTTTATTAATAACAATTACAAAGCAATAGGGGCCATACAGTGTGGACAGGCCACTGCGTGGTGGTTAGTCACCTTTACAGAATGGGTATTGCGGAAAATCCCGACTACGAGTGAGGTCTGGATGATGAAACTATAGACCATGTGTTTTCGGTTGTGTTTTGCGAGACATATTTGATTTACTAAAAGTCATATCTTTACCACGTCCAATAAATGTTGCGTTTATTTTTTCTTCGTGGATCTCTCCCATTTAAAGGTCGGTTGTGAAATTATTTAAACTTAATTAGTCGAAGTTTTAAATTGTCTATAATTGTATTTTTTTAAATAAGTTTTATTACGAGTATGTTGACTCATATAATTACATAATAACTTTAATTTGGTGGCACAAATCATCCTAGTTTGGGTGGATTGCCTATTATAAAAAAAAACAAAAATATACATTAATTTAAATTACACATGATTCATCTAAAAAACAAGGTATGTTATATTAGATGCTGTCAAAAGGTCTGAACTTATCTTGTACTGTCCTCTCGACCAGGCATCACCCTAAAGATAAGAAATCCGACCGGGGGGCATCAAGTATTTGTTTTTCAGCCTACAAATCTTTAGCGTGTGTCCTAGTAGGACGTGCTGATGATGATGTTGTTGACATCTCTGTATTCGCTTTAGTCGTATTCTGTGTTCCTTTTCGTTCGGGGTCATCAACTTAGCGGGGTGCTTGATTGAAACGTCGTGATGATTTTGATTTGTTTTGTATTTAAAACAAAATACGTCGATTCAGGAATGCGAAAAAGTGATAGTGAATAATCAATATATAGTAAACAGCGATGAATGGTCAAGTGAATAATAACAAGTGCTCTTTATTCATCGATAAGTAGGTATATATAGAATTTCAGAACGGGGCGCGTGAATGCGTCCGCGGTATATCTCGATCTCACTCCTGCGCGTGCTGAGGTGGTCGCAGACGCTGCGGATAATGCAGTGGGTAGAATATTTATTGTCGAAACAGCGAGACGGCGTGATATGTTCTCTTTCTACCGTGGAATGCGATGTAAATATTATTTGCGTGTAAACAGTATTGACGTTCTGGTATGTGACATTTGTACATATCCAGAGGTTGATTCATCGGTCGTTGACCCTGCATGTTGACAATATTTTAGGGACGTGGGTATTCCCTACAAATCCATTAAATAAAAACGCACAGAGAAAAATATAAAAAGTAAAGTATTCAAGTTAACTTCATGTACGTATATCATTTGTCTTTTTTTCTTAGAAAGAAATAATCTTAAGTCGTTTCTTATTTTTTTAATAAATTATCGTGTTCAATCTCATAGTTCTTCTAAGAAATCGATTTCCCATACTGCTATTATCGATAAACACATATAATGTTTTACTAGCACGTTGTATAGAAATAATATAATGCCTTTGTGCTATATATCGCAAATAACACGGCTGTTACAAACCAATCCTGCGGGACATCTATTCCCACGTTTCTCATCCGAAGCACGGCAGGTGTGCGCCAAGCTCCACGAAATATCCTGCACAGCCTCCGAGGAGGCCGTGTTTAATGCAAGCTCCTTGCTTCGGAGTACGGAGAAACGATTCCCTGAAAAACTGAAGAAGGTATGTTTTCGTGTTCCTTGGACATAAACGATCATGTAAACTTATGCTTTATTGAGTGCATCTGCATATACGAGTATACATGATGATTTTTTTGCTCAGATTTAGAAAAAATATTCATTCCTTTATAACTTGTATATATGTACCTATAAACTTATGCTTGATTAAGTGCATTTCCATCTATACATGATGATTATTTTTTTGCTCAAAGTTTTATTTTAATTTTGTTTCGAGTACCTATATGATATAACAAATGTGTGTTTTATCCAAAGTTTTTTTACATTCATTCAATCGAGCTTAAGTTTACATTCTCGTTTTTGAATATGTTAATTAATCTGTGCTTAATTTCGGCCCCGAGGATTTCTAAAATTTTATAGTACGTTATTAATCCGTCCTATTTCATTGAGAAAATGAAAACACTTGTATGAATGTTTTTTTTTACCCTTTCGCACGGAGTAATGAAATGCTCCCTATCGTTCTTAGAATAATAGAATTAAAAAAAAAAGTATATTTGAGTTATCTTTTTTTTTATTGTTGTTATTTAATGTTCAGTGCAGTGGACTAGTAGTTAACATACTTGTATAATGTGAAACATTCTCGCTTTGTACCCAGGTGGGGTTCTGGGTTCAATTCCCATCGAATCTCAGACCAGTTATAATTGCAAGCCTTCATCTAATTTTTATGTTGTTCTGCGTTTATACTCGTATATAGTATAACGTACTTGAAGTTTTTTGAAAATATTGTACAAACTTAATATATGAGTTATGTTATCTCTTTTGTATTTTGTGTTGTTTAATCACAAATTAAATTTAACATCTCAAAGGAAAATATTTTAGTTCGTTGATTGTGATAACTTAGTTTGTTTTAGTTAACTTATAAATTAGTAAAAATATTTTATTTCCTTACGGAAAACGCCAATTTATTCACTTGAAAAAAATCGACTATAGGTCAAGGAAGCGCGCTTAGACCATCGCTTTTTTATGTATTTTAATTATTTGTATAAAATTAACGAGGAGAGATACATAGTCTCATTTGCAGATGGTACAATAACATTATTCAAGGAATATTTGTGGGCGAAATTATTTGTGGAAACTGAGCCCGGTATAAATAATGTGAACGACTGGGTCCGAGGACTTGTTAAAGGTTAATGTTACTAAAATAAAAAAAAAACTTTTTATAACAAAGCCGTCTATCGTTGGACTAAGACATTTTCCTCCGCAAATATGTTGGCTCTTACTGTGAGATTTTTTCCTCAACAGGCTTTTTCGCAAGCGGAGCAAAAATAAACATAAAAAAAATCTTTTCGTTTTTATGCTCACTTATAAAAGTTACAATAGGACGTTTTTAGAACTAAAAATAATTATAATATTAAGTGAAAGTATGCGCAATGTTTTCTTTTAGATTCACTCACTTTTTTACGTTTGTAATAAATAATTTGAAACAAAAAAGAATCAGCATTTTATACACGTTTCTACATTTCTATAATATAATATATTAGGTCTGCAACCAAAAAGAGAATGGCAAGCTCATATAGTTTGACTACTAAATTTATGCTAAGACATTACAATTAATAATAATAACGACGTTAAGAAATAATCACAATTTATCAAATAGTGTAGTTAATAGTTTAATTAAGTCCACCTGTGTATTGTTTACTCACCTCGTATACTCGTAAGTCATATTATTTATATGACTCGTAAGTCATCATATATTTATAGTCACGTATGGTAAGTCATAACAGTTCCACCAAACAATACGTTAAATGAATTTAGTATTACAAAATTCTGTTATGTGAATATTTATGCAGAGTGACAGGCGAATAAAGTTCACGTAATAGCAATTACTATTCTGCACATTATCTGATATAATATAACATATCTTGCAAACCTGAAACGGGCGTTTTACGAAAACTCGCGGATTGTCGGATCGTTGTTGAATGCAATTCACGTTCAAAAAATTCTCGACTTGACGGAAATTATGAGCGCCTCAGGTGGCGGATTTGGAATTTCGTAATTAAAAACTGAATAACTCATAAAAAACGAAAGAAATCTGCAATTTTAGCTGCAAATTAACAGGGAAATAATTTCTTCCTCTTTTCACGGTTCATTAAATAATCTTGACATGAAATCGGCAACAATGTCCAAAAGCCAAAAATATAGTAAAGAACTAATTGCTCGTAAGGGTTAACCGGCATGAAACCGATAATTTATACTATTAAGTACTTATACGAGTACGTGTCGATAAAAAAAACAATCTCTGAGGGAAATATGAAATATTTTGGAAGAGTTATCGTATATAGAATAATGATCATGTCGTTGATTTATTTAGTTTTCAAAAATACTACCAGTGTAATACTAATACTTTTTATAATTCTCCAAATTGAATAAGTATTTGTCGAAAGTAATTTGAATGTATAGCCAACCTGATTTTATTATGCTTTCATCAACTTTTTGAAATATCCTTCGATATGTTTTAAATTATAAATAATTAAAATTTGTACTAAAATAAAGAACCATATTTTTTTAAAGAATAGATATAACCGAAATTCATAGGTATCCTTGTACCCTCGAACACTAGGCGGAAAAAGTGCCTGTGTCGTTCGAAGGGAATAGCACAGCGCGAGGTTCAAACCGACGACCTTCCGCACGGAAGTCCAGTGCGTGACCGCGCGGCCATGCACCTGTTAATGTAGGAAAGTGAAACGAATCGATTAAATCGAATGCAATTGACGTTTATGGTATTCGTATCAAATTAGTGCAACTCTGTTTACCATTTGTGTTATTAGGGACATACTTACGAGAATTTTTAGTGCATTTCTTCAGGAGACAATATTTCCATGTGTTTGAAAGTCTGTTCTGGTCGTTCCAATACCAACAAAATAAACCTTTATTGAATTGTAGGATTTAAACCCAATAAGTATTCTTACGGTCATATCAAAGGTTTAGGAGGGATTAATGTTCCTTCAGATATCAGATTTTCTTCTAGCCAATGATCTATTGCCCATATATCAATCTGGCTTCACGTCTAAATCAAGCACAATGACTGCATTGAGCTGTGTGGTGGATGACATATTGCGGGAATCAGTTTGGAATTTATTATTCATTTAGAAGCTTTGAGGTTCAGTCTGCTACTCATCACATAAATTATGATCTTTAGCGGCTGTTGATATGGTCTGAGATATGTTTGCTTGTCTGAAACCTTTGGAAGTCGATCATGACTGTTAGAGGTATAAGACACAATTCGAAAATTTTAAATAACCTTTGGAAATAAAGATTGGCAGCGCGATCGTACCTGCAGAGAATGTGGTTCGCAATTTAGCTGTGTATATGGAATGTGACTTGAGATTCAAAGCTCGCATCAAAATCAAATAACAATTGACTTTTTTGCGGATTAAAAATACTTGTATTTGTCAAAATCTCTCAATAGAAGCTAGACGTAGAATAACCGACGCACTTATTATCCTAATAGTCGAGTATGGTAATTGTTTCTATGGACCGGGCCTTTTGAAGAAAACGGAAAAAAAGTTGCAAAGATTACAAAATGTTTGTTGTAGATATTGTTTCAAGGTTCCTTCCAGTGAGAGCTTTTAAAATTATTGGCATGAAATTGACGGTTTCTTCATTTAGACGTACTCATGCATACAATTATCAATACAAAAATGCCACCTTACCTCTTCGAAAAACTGAATTGGCCTAGATATTTTCACAGCTATGAATCTAGAAGCAGAGAAACTCTTTTAATCATACCGAGCTATAATCTAACATGGTTCGAGGGATCCTTATCATACTCAGCCAACAAGTGCTTGAATGAGTTGCCCCTGTCCTTGAAATAGTGGGTGAATAGTTGCATCTTCAGAAACGTTCTGAAATGTTACCTTCTAAAATAAATAGTGATAATATATTCTTTATAGTTAAAATTGTGAAGGTTTAAAGACATTGTAATTTATTTTTATCAAACACTGTTTATTTCACTTTTTGTAACGGTATAACCCTACCGGTTTCAAGGCTTACCTTATCATCAAGGGATGAGTCTTGTTTGTGCTCCCCTGATGATGAGGGGAAATCCTTAAAACCGGTAGGGTTATACCGTTACAAAAAGTGGAATAAACAGTGTTTGATAAAACAAATTACAAAAATAGTGTTAAATTTGTGATTACAAACTACGAGTTCCGTGACTAAATTACTCTAATCGTTCTTAAGCCGAAAGCTCGGTTAATGGAACTGAATAGAATGTAATCTCCCAGACACGATCTTCAATATGTTCAAATTACCAGTCAAAGTATATTGAAGGTTATCACGTGAATATAAAAAAATACGAATGGTATTTTTAACATTAATTTTAACATTTATTACCACATGGAATTTTATTCCTGATTGACCAAAAATAACTTTCTGGTTTCATTGAATACATTGCGATATTAAAATAAATCAGCCAGATAAAACCAAAATCCATTTTTGTATGTATAGTATCAGTTTTATAACGATTTTTTTATATTTGAATTTTGGAATCCGAGATGTATTGTATGTTTGTTTTTCCACTTTTTCCGTCGTGACCAATTATTATTTTGCTGTCTTTTTTTGGAAATTTATAATTCCAGTTTTCGCTTTGTATGTCAATTATTCTTATGGTTACATTTTTATATATGTTATATTATACTCGTAAATGTAATTGAGACATTGACATTTGAAATAATATTGTATAATAATGAGTTTGTTTTCTTTGTTACAGGTATGTCTGTCAACTGATATTGTTTATCCTATGAATATCCCAAAACATTGATCTACCTATTGGAATTCGATGAATTTGTCTATACTGCTTTGGATTTAAAAGGTAATTCAATATTTATCGACAACATTCAAAACTTATTATTCATCTGGCAAAATTGCTGTTATATAGGAAGAAGACTGGTATTTGATGCGACGTATTGAAGAAGGAACGCAATCAAAAGGGTTACAGTATAGTAACTCAATTGTTACAAAGTTGAAAGTTTATAAAAATGTAAATAAATTAAGTTTAGTAACGAAAAACTGTCACATAAAACGTGGCTTTACCTTTCACGTTAAATTCATTAGCCAGCTAATTAAAAAACGGGGATAAGACAAGATATTTATCGTCAAAACATTCGTACATAATATGAGCATTGCAATTAAATGTAATATTAATATTACGTACGTATTTGTGTTTGTACCAAGAAGTGGGGCCAAGAACTTGCGTATGTCATAAAAAATGCAACTTTTTAGTTTTCTTTTTTAATTACTAACTCTGCTTGGGAATTGGTTATTTTTTTTCTTGTATTTTTCTCCTATATACTCGTAATCTCCTTCAATGTGTGGGGTATCAGTGTATTGCAATGTAATGTATGACACCAATAATCAGTTTGTATATTACGTTAGAAGTACATTTTTAATTTAAAAAATCACACACTTAACTTTTGTAATCAAGCTTTTCTTAAGTAATGCAATAAAATATGAATATAATATTTCATTAGTTTGAATATCATAATAGTAATTAAAAAATGGCTTTCATTCTTTCACGACATATTGATGAAATTCCTAGAGTGATTTAAGATATTTCGTTTGTCGTGTATGTTACTTGCTCAGGCCGGATACTTTTGGACATTAGTAATACATTACCTTGTTGATGTTCCAATTGAACGTTTGTCATGTATGTTACTTGCTCAGGCCGGATATTTTTGTACATTAGTAATACATTACCTTGTTGATGTTCCAATTGAACGTTTATCATGTATGTTACTTGCTCAGGCCGGATATTTTTGTACATTAGTAATACATTACTTTGTTGATGTTCTAATTGAACGAAAAGAGGAAAATACGTTTTAGTTTTTTTTCGTTAAATGTATTGGTTTAAAAATATCTGTAAATTTTGATGTCATTTATGAAAAATATTCGTTTTGTCGAATTAACTATTAATGTTTAACAAAGTGAATTCTTCTATTTGTTTTCGATCATTTTCAACGAATCGAAATATGGGGCTAGATTTTCTAGCCTTCACTTTTCAAAGTTCCTTGTTTAGACCACGCCTTGGCTCATGTATTAAAACAGTGTCTACGAGTTTATTAATTAAAAAAAAAACCTAAAATTATACCGTAAGGCAAATTGGCTGCATAACACTGAATTGAAATACTACCTGCAGTGTTATTAACTGAGTCTTCTAACCACCACCCGAAGTCTACAGCTTACAACCCTATTTCATGTCTCCTCTCGCCAGGCCAGATGTGCCCTGAGGGTTGCATAGAACCTAAATCAATGTTTCTCTGCTCAGCTCTTCAGATATTAAGTTATATTTGTTTACCGATTACTCAACCAACATAGGTTGCCTGAAGCGGTTCACTTCATGTACGCACAATTTCTTAGAAGACGGAATAATTTAAATGCTACGAATAATGTAGGGTAAATGAGAATCTCGTATATGCTATGTTTTAAGATAATAAATGTAATGAACCTTGTGTGTATGTAGATATTTTTTTTGTATACTATATTTTTTTAGGCATGCACTGAAAAGTGATGGGTAGGCAGATACGACAGAGCGCTATACTTTCTAATCATCATATACTTCATTCGCATGCTTCACATGTATACATTTTCTCGTACAGCTCCTTTTGTTTCTCTTACTCTTTACCTTCCCTTACTTGAAAATTTTATTATCTTGCTTCAATCATACATTACACTGTCGTTCTTTACCACGAGTCTACTTGATGCTTATATTATACATTTATTTAGTCATTAGTAGAATATACTTATATACAATATATTTATAAAAAATTACGATGTTTTTTCGTCCTGAATATTTACTTGATATAAACCTCAAACTCGGCGATTTTTATGTCTGAGAATAATCTTTGAAATACCCAAAATATTAATAACTTGATTTACTCGTATGGTTTAGAGTATCAAATTAAATCTCTTTCAGTTTATCTAATTGGCCATGAAAAAAACATCTCGATGCCGATTCACTTATGAAATGCAAACACATTTCCATGTAGATTTAGTTTCTCTTGAAGTCAACACCAATAAGTCTTCTGTTATATTATCCCTGGAGAAAATTCAGTATATTCAAACATTATTTATTGAAAAGTATGATTCAAGAATGTGCATTTTTCAATGGAAAATAAGATAAGTTTGATACAAAGTGTCGTGTTAATGTTTCTCTAAATATGTTTAGTTCTTTCTTACTTCAAATATAATTTCGAGTTATGGTAATATGCCTGTAAATAAACGTTAGTTTTATGTTAAGTTATAATCCTTTTGTTTGGTGTAAAAACACGAAGTTGCATTTTTCAATTAACCGTTGAACTAATTTCTTAATTTGTGCTGAATCTTATAGTTCCTTGAACCTTGTTTTACTCGTAAAAACAGAAGTTTTATGTATAACTGAAACGAAATGTAATTTTTTGTTTTGCCTGTGTGCCAGGACATATCTCTATTATACTCGTATACTAAAAGAAAAAGTAATTTTCTGAAACTCATATTCATAGTTGAAATCGAGTATTTTTTGTATAAATCGTCCTCTTAAAACAAAAGTATTGAAGTGAAAGATAGTTTGCAAACTATTGAGCTATTTACTTCAGTATTATCACCAATGCCAGGAACCGGATCTCTCTCCCTCTCTCCCTCTCTCTGTTTCTTTGGTTTAGAGATCCTGGAGATCTTTACGCACTACTAATATAATATAATATAATATAATGCAAGGAGTTAATAGTAACTCATCAATTCTCAAATGGAAACTGTTTATTAGAGACGGGTTTTATGTGTAAAATTAAGAAAAATATATTGAGATGTATTATATACATATTGTATTACACGTCCTTTGTTAATAATACACCCTGGCGGGTTTATAGCTATGTGGCAATCTCTTTCAACCTGCCAGAAAGATGTTTTAGAAACCTTTAGTGAAAACCAGACTGGAATTTTATTTAAAATAAATTGGGTTCCGACGGGAATTGGTTGGGTTGCAAGACAGGTGTTTTACCAACTGGGCCACGGAGGCCAAGATGTATTAGCAACATTGAAGAATTGAGTACGAAAAGTCTTAGTAAACAAATATATACGTCTGAAGCGAGAAAAAGAAAGACCGGGGATATAATGGAAGAAAGGCAAGAATTAAGAAAACGGAAGAGCATGTTAGAGAAGTAGAATGAATGATGAATGGCAAAGGAGATCATCATTAAATAATGTAATAACACAAACCCAAATATTTTGACGGAACTTATCAGGTAACGGACTCACTTTTATGAAACATCCTTCCATCCTGCTTGAGGCATATCTCAAAATTGGTAAAATTATCGGCAGACTTAAAAAGTCACTTGTTCTCTGTTACAAACATACATCTTCTATAATTTAATAGGTTGAGCTAGTTAGGCAGTGCACACGTGTGCGTGGATAGAAAGGCATTGAGTTCTTTCTTTCTGCATACCCCAAAAGAGATATGTTATGGTGGTATATATGTATAAAGGTGATAATTTTGATGGTTATAAAAGTATAATCCTATCTTTCTAGCTTTAGTGAATGATCTTGACCTTGTCTTTGAAATCCAGGCCTAGTCAATTGACGATATCGGTTCGCATTCGCTCGGATCAAGGTTTCGCTTTGCGTTTCCTTTTCAGGTGTTTCTTCATTTAACTTTTACCCGGAAGCATATTCTACGAGTTTTCTCTATGCCCGCCGGATGCAAGAAAGTTTAATTAAAAGCCAGCTCGGCTCGCCCTCGTTATATTTCTATCTGCGATACGCCGGTGTTTTGTTTTATTTCAAGTTTAAGCTGGAAATGCTAATAAATTGCTCATGCATGCATATTTTTCCAGTTCTTATTGCAGGGATGCAGTAAAGAAATGGCTGGTTTATTAGTTCCTATTTCAAAATGAAATTATACGTGTATTTCTGTTTTTGTACACTGTTTTGTGTAACTGCGAATATTCATAATTCACGGTGAAAATAACAGCTATATACGAGTATGTGTACTTAATTTTGTGACTTAAGTGATTTAATAAACAATATTCTGTATCTTTAAATTAATTTATGTTTTTATACTACAATTGTACTAAATTAGACAAAACGTTAATAATAAATTTAATACATAGTAATAAAAATTATTACTATAATAATAATAATGTTAATATTAGTAATTAATTGATTCCAGCAAGTGTGCAATGCAACACAACCCATACAAAAGTTCTATGAACAATAACAAATATAAAGTTATGTAAATGTATAAAAGGTATATAAAAATTATTTTTAAGCAATTATTAATATAAAATTAAAAAAATGTAAAAAAAAAAAAAATTTTCATTGACACTGTTTTTTTAGTGACAATAATAATTTATCAAGTCGTCAACCGCATTCTCCAGAGGCGCAACATTCATGATTGACTTGCGATAACGAATTAATGAGTTGCCAGTTCGCGTTATACATGCATGTATTCACCATATGCGTTGTCTCACAAGTGCATCAAAACCTGACCGACTGCCTTGAGTAAACATCTCTGAAGCACTGCAATATCTTGGTAGTTAAAATATTATTCGGTTTGCATTATTATAGTATACTGTACTTAGAGTTTTTTTTAAACCTCTGAATGTGTAATTGACCCAAAGTTTCCTCGAGTAGAATGACATGCATTATGACTAATTTTTTTTAATATTTTACTCGATTTCTTAGTTTTGAATCATTGAGTAAAAATATCCAAAGAAATCTCAATTCGTTCATTTTCATTGTCTTATCGGTATATCCTTACTTTCACTTGATGCATATTCATTTATCCTTTTGTGTGGTACTCTTCAATTTCTCTTTCTTTGTGATTTAGACGTTTTAAAGCGCGTGGCTGGAAGACATAGCGTAATGGTATGAATACGTTACTTTGTTTACCTGATCTGAATTCAACAGTTTCTTTCAAACGAGGAATATTTTCAGATTATTTTAATTTTAACCGTTTCATTTTAAAAAGATTCAATCTTATAATACCTTTCAATATATCTGAAGTAGTAATTCGGAAATATTAAAAAGCGTACCCGGGAGACAACGTTGTCTTCGGCTCCATTAATCGAGCCTTCAGGTTTAGAACCGCTGGAGTAGGCACGTAACTCGTTCTTCGTAATCGTACGTGCTCGACATACTATCGACCGTGAATAGGTTACAACACTCGTACACGATTGGCGTTCGCATATTGTCACAAGACGTACTCTTTGATGCATAAAGAAGATCTTACGAAATATATTTTCGTAAAATCTCACAAAGTGACCTTTTGATAATTTTATTTCATAAAAACTTTTATTTTAAAAATATACATAATACGAGAAAATCTTTTTCCCGTTTGGAAATAATTCGTATTCAAGGTGTCTCTCGTAATGGTGCTAAGTGAATTAAAATTTTCCGGTTTTTCTTTTATTTCGTGCTTTTTTTTCGAACAATTTAATTAGCTCGACAAAAAATCATAATAATAGATTTTATGGCGTCGTTCAAAGGGAATTAATAAATATAAATTATTTCATTATTCGAAAAAAAATTTGGCCTCGCGGGGGAATTTAAAATCCCGTTGTCCTTTGTCCAGGCGGGGCTTCATTACCCGTGGCCGGCGCGCGGCGGACGAAAGAAAGTTTTGGAATAATCCGATTAAAACCTATATTCTATTTACCCTACTTAAATCCCGAATCGTTTACATTGTTTTTTTTTTTTTTTTTAATATTTTCAACAAACTTTATTTGGTTCGGATGAGTGAAATATTATGCAAGTTATTTTATATTATACGAGTACATTAGCATTAAAAAATATATTTTAAGAATTTTCTTTAACGCTTATATACCAACAGTCTGCACACACCCCAGAGGAAGTCTCCACGCTATAAGGTCAGCCATTCAGAAAGACCGATCGAGGTAGCTAGGACAAACCACCTTAATTACACGCCGTCAGGTGGCACATCCTTAACGCATAATTCCATAAAGCAGTACGGTACTAAACCATTCCGAGGTTTGAACACCACAAAACATAACTTAAACTGTAAATTCTAATAGTTGTTCCATGTACATTTTTTTCTTATAAACCTTACTAAGAAAAAAGGCATTACATGATGTCCTGACCTTAGAATATTTGGAGACAATAGGTTGTAAACCTTACTAAGAAATACGTCATTACCTTAGAATTTCAATATTTATAAGTAGAAAAAAATTGCAAAACAAAGATTTGCTTTCATTTATTTTTTAGTTCTTTAATTATAAATTTTACAAAGTTTTCTAATGTTATCAAACTTTATTGTAACGATTTTCCTAATCTTCATATTTTTGTTCGTGTCTTTCACAGTACACATGTACTTGAAGCTGTGCAAATGTTATTTTTATACTGGGAAATAATACTCAAAAGTAGTTTAAGAAAAACTGAAAAGAGAGAGAGAAAGGTGTACTAGTAATTCTCGTTTCGAACAAAAAAAGTCAAATAAAAACTTCCGAGACAACGTGGAAAGTAGTTGAGGAGTTTGTTAGGGGAAAAATAAAAAAAAATGAAAAGATCGCCTTTAATATGAAGAGATACACTCGCAAGGCTTATTTTTGCGTACCCCAATAACGAGACTTTACCATTCCGTGTAAAGCTTTATTTTAGTACCTGAGCAGGCATTCGTTTCAGTATTGAGTTGTATTATTATAGTTTTGTATAAAAACGTACCCTCTTTTGAGATTTTCTTTCGATTTCATGCAAAATTAAACTGGATATTTTCTCAAAAGGAACGATGGAAACCATTAAGTTAGCATACTCACAATAGCCAAGTAGCTTTTAGTTTAGTATGACCGTATCGCCAGTAATGTTCTTCTTTCACGATGCACTAAAGGAAATGCCGTTTGAGCTTATTTATAGCCTGCAGACAGAGTGGTTTTGGTTCCCAGCCAGTATTGATATTATCATTACTAAGTGTTGTATAAATTACGTTAACTTGAATATCAAAAAAAATTTTTTTTTTTTATATTACCGGTCAACTCGGTGGAATTCCATGATTGTGATAAGATTTATATTGTTAACATGTAAACCATTTATTTTGTATAATTGTGATAATATTTACTTTTTATATACATGCGTACTATTAACATTCCATTATTGTGATAAGATTTACAACACACATACATGCCATTAAAATTCCATAAATGTGATGAAAATTACTTTGTAAACATCTACAAATCATTAAAATTCCATAATTGTTATGAGGTTTACTTTGTACATATAAACTTACCATTACAATTCCATAATTGTGATAAGATTTACTTTGTACATTCATAACATTAAGCCATTTCCCTGGAGAGTATAGAAGACAGGTTTCTCTGGAGAGTAAAGCAGATATTGTATAGCCAATATACATAAATACGTGGATCAAGTCCTGTAAAAGGGTCACTGAAGTCGGTTGCCACGAACAATTACCATTATATATTTTTTAATGTTCCATTGGTTCTGATATTAAAAATTGTCCCATTGTAACGTTCTCAGTCTCGATACAGTGAGGTACATAGATAAATAACATCACGCTCTTTCTCTGTCGGGGTAGGAAGATAGGACAGATCGCTAAACTAGCGTATAACGACATACTATTATATGTTACACTCTTCCACATCCATATATTTTCTCCTACAGTTCCTCCTATTTGTTACTTTTCTCGGCATCAAAATTATATTAATTTAATCTAACCATACTTTACGCTTCTTTTGCTTGCATTATATTGACTACCATTTATGCTTGCTTTATAAATTTGTCAAATGAATCTTTCATTACCCACCCGTTCAACATATCCAAACCACTTAAATATACTCTTATTCCATACTTAACACAGCTATAAGTAGCTCAAATTCATCGTTAGTCATTCATTTTCTTATATTTAATTTATTTTCTACTTTTATATTTCACTCCCATATAGTGCCACTAATGCGCTTTTGTGTATCAATATTTTTGATCGGTTTGAGTATATTTTAAAATTACATCAGTTATGTTATGTGTTACAGTCGTGACTCAAATTTCGAGCTACTTTTACAACATTGTCTTTCTGATAATAACTTTTCTAAAATTTTATAGTTTTCAGTAGCACAAATAATGTGAATATTCTTAAAAATTGTTCAAAAGTAAAACGAAATAGGCCCTTTCATATCCAATCTCAGCACGCGCCTGGGAGGGGGGGGGGAGTGATCGAGGTAAAGCTTTTGTCTTTGCTTGATTTTTTCCTTTTTGGTTTTTAATGCTTTATTTTATTGTATCATGTGTTGCTTTGAATTCGTTTTGTGCTATATTTGGGAAATAAATCTGTGCTTTTAATCAAATTCAAACTGATTTAAAGGTTTGTGTGTCAATGGATGAACAATTATTACAATTCATTAGGTTGTTAATAAGAACGAAAATAACGAAAAAAAAATAAGCAAAGAACATTCAAAATTATATTATTTTGAATGTTCTTTGCTAAGAAATATTTGTTCATTAATTTTTATTTGACAGTTAGAAATTGGCTTTTAATTTATTGAGCCAGGTATTTAATTTGTATAACATAATGTGAAAGTGTTTAAGAAAATTCAAAATTGTTATGTAATCTGAAACAGGACCATGTATTGAGACGAACATTTTGTTGTAAGGATATCCAACAAGACATGGACAATATCCTTATATGATTAAGATTTATTAAATTTTGGGCCATTTGGGTATTTCTGAAGATATGTACAATATTTCATTGCACTATTTATTGTGTATTTCTTGATTGATTTTAGTCTAAACTAGTGTTTTATTTTTATTTTGACAGGTTTAATTTCCTAGTGCAACAGTCACGTTAGTATTACGTAATATTTATTGAATTGATGATTTTTATTTTTGGTTAACGCCCGTTTAGTTTAAGCCTGTATAGCTTGATAAATTTTACTTCCTCTTCTTCTCCGTGGCTCCATCCCAACTCATTGTCTGCTAAGACTGTTGGGGTCAGCTCTCCTCGTCCTCAGGTTGTATGCTCTTCTGTCCCGGACTACGTCCCCCAGGCCGTGCCTCTGCATCAAGTTATCTTTTTGCACCACCCATGAATTCTTTGGTCTTCCTCTGGTTGTTATTCGAGGAAGATCCATGGAGATTGCCTGGATCACAATGTGATCGGGTGCTCTGCGTCCAACGTGCCCATACCATCTCAATCGCCTCTCCTCCACCTTGCTGTTGATGTCTGTAACACCTAGGCTTCCACGAATGCGTGAGCTTTTTATTTTGTCTCTTAGGGACACACCAGCTGACCATCTTAGCATGCGCATTTCAGCAGTTTCTAGTTGCCTAGAGTAAGAGTTAGCTTGATAAATTTTACTAAAATATTCGAAGTGAGTTGTCGTCATTGTATCGGACGGCTATGGATTCAAGGTTGGGTGTCTTGAATAAAAAAATATTTCCGGCTTTAATTTGTGGAATACCATAATAACAAAAAAAACTATAAAACTTTATCTTAGAACTACAATAACGATGTCTGAAGGTAAATGGTACACAACTTGAATACTGTCCGAAGTTTTTGTATTCGATTCACAAAGGTCATTGGAGAGAAAAATTTCCTAGTCTAAGTTTTTAGCATTTAGGTCTCATAAAATATTTTAAGTTGGATGGAAGAAAATTGCATTATAGTGGTTAGTTACCCAATTGTGTTCCGTACATTATGAGACTTATATAGTGTAAGATATATACAATATTTTAATGAAATTCAATAAAAAATGTTAAGACAGGATGAGATCATTAAAAGTAGCTCCTCCTAATTCATTAGTAAAATATTTAAAATACAATTTGAATCTATAAATTTAGGAATTAGCCTTAGTTGTAAAAAATAAAGTTCGCACCAAGCCAACTACTCGTATATTCAACTTAGTTTGTGTTTCATTTTTAATATCGAATTGTCGTCGTTACTGGACCTCGCAGTCGAGGACTCTGTTGCCATTCCAACGTCAATTTAGTTGAAAAGCGACGCTGTACCGTGGAGTTTTTTTGTTTCTTCTTGAGTAAGTAAGCCGTTGCATACCAGCAAACTCACCGGCCACACCGCTGTACTAAATCCGATGGCACACCGAAGTGAGACGATCGGAGCACATCGGCATATTTTTTCTCTTTTTTTTTGAAAGAATAGATATAACCGAAGTCATAGGAATCCTTATACCCCCGAATACTAGGCGGAAAAAATACATGTGTCTTTCGAGGGGAGAAGCTTAGCGCGGATATCGAACCGGTGACCTTTCGTACGGAAGTCCTATGCGTTACTGCGCGGCTATGCATCTCATGAGTTGTACGAGTTGCACCAGGACTCGATTAGATTAAATCGGTTATCTTTATAGTGTAATAGGACTCGATTATATTAAATCTCTTATCTTTTTAAATCGGTTATCTTTATAGTGTAATAGGACTCGATTATATTAAATCTCTTATCTTTTTAAATCGGTTATCTTTATAGTGTAATAGGACTCGATTATATTAAATCACTTATCTTTTTAAATCGGTTATCTTTATAGTGTAATAGGACTCGATTATATTAAATCTCTTATCTTTTTAAATCGGTTATCTTTATAGTGTAATAGGACTCGATTATATTAAATCTCTTATCTTTTTAAATCGGTTATCTTTATAGTGTAATAGGACTCGATTATATTAAATCTCTTATCTTTTTAAATCGGTTATCTTTATAGTGTAATAGGACTCGATTATATTAAATCTCTTATCTTTTTAAATCGGTTATCTTTATAGTGTAATAGGACTCGATTATATTAAATCTCTTATCTTTTCAGTACGGTGTAAATCTAAAGCCCTTTTTGCGCAACATCAGTGCATTCTGCGTCAAAATTATGATAATTATTAGTATCAGTTCGATCCAACCACCACCCACGCTGTTATGCGGGACAAATTCAGTCTCCATCCAGCGCAATCTACACTAGAAGATGGAAATCTTCTTTGTTTTCTAGAACAAACTGCCCAAAAAGCCTCCTCCAGTAGCCGTAAGAATGGCCAGGGACAGTATCCCCCAAGGCAAGCGGACCTCCAGGACGACCTCCCAAAAGATGGAAAGACAGCTGGCAGTCGACGTCACAAGAGGCAAACAATGATGCAGGACCATAACAGGCCAAAAGGCCTAAAATAAGAAAAAAGAAGAAGATATTTTTCTCCTTGCTTCATATGTTATGTCTTAAATATATGAACTTGCTCATTTTGATACTGAATAATACTTCTCATATATTTTTTTATCAGTTTCAATCATTTTTCGATAGCGCCACATTTCAAAATTTTCTAGTCTCTTTGTGATTAAGTAAGTGCCCATGTTTCAACACTAAGTTCAGAAAATATGAAGCAAAACAAAGTTCGCTTACTAAAATCGAGATTGAAATTCTCGTTGCAAAGAAAATCTTGCATTTTGAAGAAACCGCTTTGTGCCGTTTCTAATCCTAATTTTATCTCTTCATACTTGTCCCATTGATCATTCAGCCAGCATCTCGGATATTAATATTGTTGAGTTGGCTTAACAATTCAAGAGGTACCCTTGTTTGTACTTTTCTTTTATTGAAAATCGTAATATTTTCATTACTTTATTCTCAAGACCTCTCATTACTAATTGTGTGTAATACAATACAATTACTGGCGTTACTGAAATAAAACACTGTGCTTTATTTGGTAAAACATGTCAGAAGTACATACTCGTAAATATTACATTATTTATTCTTTACAATTGAGTGTAGATCTTACCTTCAAGGTACATCCCCATTGTCTTCAAGTTCTCGTCGTCAGTTTCCTAATTCAAGTGTGGATATTTATTCGGATATATTGTATTTGCATGGCATTGTTAGCCTGCCAAACCCTTAATGATTTTTCTTAAGTTTTCTGATGAATAAACGGTTTCCAAACGAAGATCGTTCATTCGATATAGCTACTTGATTAATTTGACATATAATTTAAACTCTGTTTTATTTCATAAATTTTTTCCGTTTTTTTTTCTTTAATAAAATTTGTTTCATGTCAAAATAAATGTAATTGAATCGCTTAATTTGTATCAAGGTCAAGCGTTTAGAGTAGTGTTTATTTTCAATCAACTTTAATGTTAGTTTATACCCGACATTTTAACACAGGCTTTTTCATGAGTAAAACTGAAAAAATGTTATTCTATTCGTGTCTGGTAAAAATCTATTTTTTTTTTTTTTTTGAGATGGCTGGCAGTTTGCCGACTATAGTTCATATTTTGTCTCTTGAAAAATATTTCGAAGTTGATGAAAAAATAATGTTGACTTGATACTGTTTATTCAGTACGATTGACATTCAAGATGAAAATATATTGAAAAAGCATACCTTTGTGTAAACGCCAAAAAGCTTTTCCGCGTTAGACATGCAACATTTTTTGTAAATATTTTATAAACCGAAAAATATTTTAAGCTCGTAAATATCCAACATTCCTTTGAAAGTTCCATTGTTTTATAAGCATTTTTCTTCTTTCTGAAGTGGTTGGTATGACTTTTCAATATCATTAACTTGGTAAGTATAGTTTCCGACCAATATATATGACCTAAAGTCATCTGAAGTTTTTCGCTGTATTTATATATTTTCCGTACTCGTTTGGTATCGTGGAAAAGTGTACTTTAGGCATTTGATTGATCACAGTGCTCATATATAATATATTATAATATTTTAAATCTCAATATGTGCCTTTAAACTTAAACGAAAATTATGCTTTGATCTTTGTTATCGGATTTTCTAGTATTTTTCATATCGCAACACTTTTTTTTTATCAATTTTCTCAGATATAACACTAGTTGTTACAGACAATTGGGAGTCAAACCCGAAACTCCCTCGGTAGAAAACAAGCGTTCTATCAAGCAGGTCAGGATATAATCTCACATAAAAATCTTCCAGCAAGTGAGAGCTTTTGACATGCGATAGTATTTCAACTGCACGTTAGCTTAGGTTGCGTGGCGTTAAATAGGGTTTGCAACATTAGCGCTGATTATTTTTTTCCCTCTATGTACATCGGGTAATGGAGTTTTTCATTAAAACTATTTCGTTTAAATAGTCAGTTTGCCGGCGTTTCTCATTAGAAAACCAGTAGATATGCTGAGATAAACGCTTAATACAGTCAGTAATGCTATTGACTAAAGAAAAACCTATGACTTTGGTCATATCAAAAATATATACCTAGGTTTTTTCATAAGTTAAATGTTTTGGTCAAGTACACGAATAACTCGGATTTTGTATGTTTCCAATTTAGGAAAATCCTTCCATTAAACGAAATTTTTATCGGTGGTATTCTGAGAATGGGTTTTCGAGGGTTTCTGTGAAGGAATATGGAATATACGGATACTGTAAGAAAAAAATGTATTTTTGGCTCCTTGCTTTAAATGAAAAAAATGTTAAAAGGTTTCGAAAACAAACCATTAGTATTTTTCTGAAGTAAATATACGAGTATTTTTGATACTTTACCGTTTGAATAACAGTCATTGAAATAAACTATTTATTTGTTATGTACATATATATTTGATCCTATTTTTATAAATAAACGTTCCTAAATTTTCCATGTGAAACAAAGTTATACTGTGAAATATAGTACTTTTCAAATAACTTAAAAAATATAATTTCAATTACTTAACACTATTAACCTTTTTTAATTTCGTTTTTAGTTACTAATGTTAAAAAATCCAATCTAGAGTGTGTTGTAAAACAAACCATCACACGGGCGATAACAGTTCGGGAGCGGCTCAAGAGATGTTCAACGTAAAACTGATTTCGCAAAGGGATGACGTGTGACCACCAAGAAGTCCTGATTTCGCAAAAGGGTGACGTGTGACCACCAAGAAGTCCTGATTTCGCAAAGGGGTGACGTGTGACCATCAAGAAGTCCTGATTTGTCCCCACTCGATTTTTTGGGGAATACCTGAAATTATACGCAAATAACCCAACGACCACGATGCAATTGAAACAAAACTTTCGCCAAGAGATCGAAGCGATACCTCGGGAAACATGCAGGCGCATGTGTCAAAGTTTTCGAACCAGATTAAACGAATGATGTCGATGCGATGGTGGTCATCTCTACATTATTAAAAAAAAATCTCAACCTTTCGTTTCATGTTTGCAGTAATTAAAGTTGATCACGACAAATATACAGCATTTATTCGACTCTTTTCATAATTTTTCCATGTTCCCGTTTTACTTCCACGCTGCTACTAAAATTTTTGTTGCGGCATAAAATTCAAAACAGTAAATATTATGTATTGTGTTGCATTTTATTTCAAAGATTATTTTGCTGTTTTTCCGTAATGCAATTTTTTTGAAATGGTTTTGTTCATTAATGACCTCTTGATCTGTGACATGTTCCGACCAAAAGATTCATCGTTGTTTCCAACATTTCAAATGCGTGTATTGTTAATTTGCGTCGACGCTTTACATATCGGCGATATGAAATAAAAAGCCTCGCGTCATTCGGTTTTTCATATCTATGGTGAGAACTTTCTTTCTAGTTTTTGAGTAACTTGATTGATTTTTAGTGTCAACATTTGCGATGACGATGTGTGTGATACATGCCTACTTTAGTGGTCCTAAGACGTTTTTTTTAGCATAACGCAAAATTAGTGCGAGTGGGCTAAAGTGCACCATAAGAAAATGATAATATTTTTTTATTTATTATGTTGCGCTTTATTACACTTTCTAATAATGCAATACAGCTTGGCAGGTTTATTGTCACGTGACAGTCGCTTTCAATAGTCGTTTACGAGTCCAAGTCAATCATATATTTTCACCCAACCATGTGTATCTATAGATATTTCAATTCTCGTTTACGAGCGTTACGTATCATACTATATTCCATACATTTTGTATTCTTTTGATATTTCAAATATTATTGGTAGACAGCAAGAATGTGAGGTATAACGAGTATGTTGAAGTTGGCATCGACTGTGAATAAAATAAATTAATTAAATAAAGCGAGGGCTCTTAAAAACATTACATATTATTTGGAAAATGCGATTTTAGTACCATCTGAAGCAGCCATTCAAGTTGTTATCAGTCGTGTAAATTAGAGACTACATATGACTTCGGTTATATATGTTATTTTAATGACAAAAGAACATGCTTATGATACACGTGTTGCATTCGGCGGATTTATGTCTATGCAGCTTCTTATATCTTCCAACTAGCAAGCTTTAGTTAACGTGTTCCTCGCGGGAAGCACAAACGCCTGTGATCTGACGACAATCCAAGTTTCAAATCACAAATACTTAAAAAGAATTACACAAAACCGGAATGAAAACGGAACTAAAATTTAAAATAATCTTTATTCTAGCGACATCTTTGAAAACCTTGTCAAATAATATATTAGTTTAGGAGATATTGTTGAATAAACAGAGCGCCAAATTTTTTTGGTTTCTCAATATTTCCAGCTATTGCGTCACATGTAACGACCTGTCGCGCGGATCGAGTCCTGCGATGAGTCTCTCTTACGTAAATAAACATTACTAAGTCTCTCTTACGTTAATAAATATTACTAGTGCTATGTGCATTTGATTGGGTGAGTGTAATGAATCATTGCTTTAATCGTAGCATTCCTTTGTTTATTTTACGTAATGTTTAGTTTATCTCCTTTATTTAATGAGTCTCCTTAAGAGTAATGACTATTATTTATTATCAGAAAATTACTTGTGTGTCATGTTTACTTGGTGTTGTAATCAAATATCACTGGTTCTAAACAAAATACGCGTTTAAACTTAGAAATTAAAAAACGCCGAAATTGTGCCGCGCACAGGATTCGTGGAATTTGATTTTTAACGCGGTGAACAGATTAAATTATTATCAGTGATAGATGATATCGAAATCCACGAGTTGATTTATTTCCTATCCTACTCTCTAGTCTTTGATACATTTAAGATGAAAATTGATTTAATCTATACAGCAGATTAAGAGCTATTACAACTTTATCTAGCATATTCTTCATGCCATTTTAGAGATCCCACAATGTTTTTTTTATTTATGTGTTGGCGTAATTAGATATATAAAAATTTAAAGGAATAAAAATTACGATTATTTCAGCTGTTGTAACTAAAATAATACTACTTTTGTTATAACACAAAGAAATCAATTTTAGAATTTTTTAGTTTTTATAAAACATATCTTGTCGTTTTCAGAAGATATTTATATAAATGTAATTCTATGTTTTATTTAAAAAATCTGTATATATTAACAAAAAAAACTTTATGGGTGCAGCGCAAGGGGCTTTATAAGTCCATCTGTGCCTCCGATTCCCAAATCGAAGGATGTATCATTTCTCATTTTTAAATTCCTTTTTTACCCTTAAAGAAATGATGTAACCCTAACAAATCCCCTTTGCTTCGAAATATATCCCAGAATATATTAGATTAATACATCTATATTAGGATGTCATATTTTTTTAGTTAAGAAGTATTTTTTCATTCAATTTTTTTTGTGAGTAACAGAAAGCGTAATTCAATTCAACACTGACTTGCTTCCTCCAATATTACTCGATGACTCTATCATGTCATTAAATAAAATAGTTAAAAAGCCGGGAGTGTGAAAATATAACACTCTCTCTTAGCTAGATCAAATAAATAAGGTAAACCGAAGACTCTTCTTCAGCCTTCATTCCTTTAAAGTGCTGCAAAGATTCTTGCCTACTAAAACATAACAAATTACTCCTGTTATTTTCGCTCTTTACAATTTCAGACTATGCAGACGTCTGTTATTTTTTTATTACGGAGGAACAGCTGGACAATTTATCTCTCTCTTCCTTGGCATTATTATTCCCACATGGTGGTGGGGTCTGCCCTTCCAATAATTCGCCGCCACTTCGCTCGATCCCGTGCATCTTCCGGAGCGATATCGGCGTCCCTCATGTCCCGCCCAACCACCTCGCGCCACCTGCGCTTGGGTCTTCCTCGGGACCTCTTACCAGGGATATTAAGTGTCTGCGCCGTTTCCTATATACTCTGGCGGTCTTCTGCTGACGTGTCCATACCATCGCAGCTTGCTCTCTTGAATCTTGTCAGAGATGTCGCGTACACTTAGACTCCCACTGATGTAGGAGTTTCGGATCCTGTCAAGCCTTGTGACACCACACATACAGCTGGACAATTTATAACGTTTTCAAAAAAAATACATTGGAACCTGAAGTTAATATATTCATAATGTCACGCCGTTTATCTATAGAGGTAGGCAGATAGAACAAAGTTCCATATTTTTCGTAGGACAAAATACACATTTCACCTGCATTACATCAAGACACATCTCACACAGCTCTTACGTTTTACGTTTCCTTCTTTTAAAATTTCATTCCATAGCCTATCCCTAATGATCGAGTATGATTGTCAGTCATCTTATGGATGGAAAACGCCTGTGTGTTTTTAGTGTGTTCGCTTGCTACAAATGGTTTATAGTGTAAGCTGTTGCATTTCAGCAATCACACATTCTTGACAGATCAAATCCAAAGTTCCGATAGTAAGATCAATATTCCAAGCCTTTCATTAGGCTTGTGTTCTAATACAACGCTATTTTTGTGTTGTTTTTTTAGTATTGATAGAAAAATTAATGGTTCGCGGCATCAAAGCTAACATTCAGGTGAAAAACGGTCTAAGAGTAAATCCAGTTTTGAATTGAACTCGCCAGGAATTAAACTTGGGGCGTTCGCATGCTAAGCGTGAATGCATACCGTTAGACTACGGCTGCCGTCGTTCATTCAGTAGTCTTTATTTACCACGTCTACGTCATAGTGTCAAATTCTTCAAATGAAATAAAAATTTAAATATCTAAAACGCACGGAAGCTCAAAATATTAGCAACGCCAAGCGCCGCGGAGAGACATTTCTAATGTTAAATAAAATATATTCTTTGCGACTTGGGTTACTTTTTCCATAAAAAAATATTTTTGAATATCGGGTTAGTTTCATCAAATTGGTGAAATAAATATTCTGAAACAGTTTTATTTCAAAACTAAAAAATATGAAGAGGGAAATAAGCGACCAAAAAAACGAGCCACTCGTTACTGTAAATATTTTGTATTTTTGTCTTTAAATTCATCATAAAAATCATTTTAATCACACCGAACCCTTACTAAAAAATATACATTTAAGTAAATGGTAATAATGTAAATAACTTATAATTACATTGTATGGTAGAATAATGAATGGGGGCGTTAGGGAGGAATGCGGATTGAAATGAGTTGCAGTGCTTAATAAGAAGAAAGGTGCATTGAGATGGTTCGTGCAACTAGAAAGAATCAATAATAAAGTAATTACAAAAATAATCTGTATGAATAGTATAAAAGGCACGAGATGCTAAGAAATACCACTCCTTTTTTATCGTCTACCTTTTTATCAATAATAATTTTGCGACCATGTTTCTTCCCTTTCTTCTTCTTCTTTTGTCTGGTTGGGTGGAAGAGATTGCCACGTGGCAAAAAGTCTACCAGATTTTTATATAATGAAGTGTTAAATAAATAAATATATATATAACGTGGCACGACCAAATGAATAAAGTATTGAAAGAGAGAAGAGTGAAATACCTTTATAATAAGAGAGCGTGCATAACGAAGTGTATGAACGTGGTAGAAGCAAAATATGTGTAGTAGGATAGGATCGAGTGAAGATCTGTTCTCTTTCTGCCTACCCCAATAGATACCGAGTAATAGCGAAAATGTTCTTTAAAAAAAAATGTTTAACTCGATTAAAAAATATACATATTTGATACACTTAACCAGTGTTATGTTTCGCGCCGCTTTTCGGATGGTAACGGATACCAAAATATAAAACTGAATAAGTTTCCAAATTGATATTAATATGGTATTTATAGTATAATTTTTTTTGAAAACAGACCAAATCCCGCAGCCAGCAGCCAGCAGCCAGCGGACAGTAGGTTTCAGTGGTGGACCACATCAATCATTGATGTTACTATTTGAATATTTCATCTCCCATCCGGATCGCTCCGTATTTATTATTCTGCGTCACCTGCCATCTCTCACAAAAGGTCCATAATTAACTATTTATTATTCAAGTCAAATTAAAATTTGAATAATTCCACATGCCCTTTGTTATTTTGTTACGGGCTCAAATTATGCGATGAGTTAAAATTTATTGTTAAGTCACTTTAAAATTTTCGCTTCTTTGTGAATAATTTCATTCGTTGCACTTCATAAGCTCCTTTATGATAACCTCGGAAAAAAAGTTGAAACATGTATTGCAAAGAAAAAGCTTCATTTTTTAAATTGAATAGACATCGCTACATGAAAATAAATTCGTTCGATTCTACTGTATACAATAGAAATGTGATTAAATAAAAATATGAGTATTGTGTTTCTAAAGCATCAATTGTATTGGGGAGTAGTGTAAAATTAAATTTAAACAATACGAGGGCTGCTACTTAAGTTTTGAGATATGGCAACACCAGTGTAGATACGTCAAATCTTACATCAGCATCGTAAAGGTTGACGTTTTTAATGGTGAACATTTTCGTGCGATGATTTTTTATGATTTTCGACGTGGACTAACTCAACAACAGTGTGCCGATCAACTCGCTTCGACTTTTGGTGATGAAACACCATCCCGGGTCACTGTGTTTCGTTGGTTTACGTATTCAATCAAGGTCGTAGTTCGCTCCAGGACGAATTTCGTGAAGGTCGTCCAAAATCGGTTGTTGTGCCAGAAAACATCGATGCTGTGCGTGAACTGATATTGCAAGATCGTCATGTGACTTGTCGTGAGATTGAGGCATGTTTGGGCATTAGTTCTACTCGCATACATTCAATATTGCATGAACATTTGGCCGTCAAAAAGATTTGTTCGCGTTGGATACCGCATAATTTGACAATCGCTCAAAAAAAGGCTCCCTTTACGATTGTTCCAAAGAAATGTTGAAAAAATTCGATTGCGGTGCTTCAAAAGACGTCTATAAGATTGTGACAGGCGACGAATCATGGATCTATGCATATGAGCCAGAAACTAAACAGCAGTCGACTGTATGGGTCTTTCAAGACGAGCCAACTCCAACAAAAGTTGTTCGCGCACGAAGCACTTCGAAGCAAATGGTGGCTTGTTTCTTCGGTATAAATGGTCATGTCGCAACAGTGCTTTTAGTAGAACGTCGTACGGTCAATTCTGAATGATACACCACCATTTGTTTGCCAGAAGTGTTCGGAGAAATGAGGAAAACCAACCGCCAAAGACAAATCATTCTCCACCATGACAACGCGAGCTCTCACACATCGGCTCAAACAAGTGACTTTTTGAGCACTCAAAACATCAATTTATGGGTCATCCGCCGTACGGCCCTGATTTGGCACCCAATGACTTATTTTTATTCCCACTATCAAAAATAAATTGCGAGGTCAACGTTTTTCGACGCCTGAAGAAGCCGTTGATGCGTTCAAAACGCATGTTTTGAAGTTACCTCATTCGGAGGGGAGAAAGTGCTTCGAAAATTGGTTCAAACGCATGCAAAAGTGTATTGATCTTCATGGAGAGTATTTTGAAAAACAAGAAAGCCATTTTCGATGATAAATATTTGTTTTTACTTGTCTGTCTCAAAACTTTAGTAGCAACCCTCGTACTAGACAAAATTTATATTTGTGGGTGTAAATTCCTCAGAAGAGGAGTAGAACTTTGAGGTCGATTTCTTCTTCATCTAATAATTGATCGTTGCAAATCAATCCAATAGGGCAAGGTATTATGATAGAGCTTTTATCCTCTCTGGTCTATGGCGTGGATTGAAGTGTGTAGCTTTAGGAATCACTTCAAGACAACACTTTTTGGGAGGTCTTATCAATATTTACGATTGTATATGAACAGTAACTACACACCACCTAAAGCCGAATGTCTTATTATCACACATCGGAAGATCTACAAAGGTTTCTTTGTAGTTCGTCTTCCCTTTTCTACGTTTGCTTACCAAATATGTTTTTCACAAGATATATAGATGCGGGGAAGTACCTAAAGTAGCCACCCACTACTTTTTTATCCTAAAACTCAACTTATATACTCGTTTATATTTTTTGTAATATTTTTAACCTGTCAAAAAAGTGGGTTAGGATCTTAATTGAGAACACCCGTGAATATAGTCTGCTCTCTAAACGGCGCTATATAAATTGTCCTTTTATTTATTTATCGAAGGTTCCGATTGGAATTATTTGGAACTCTATATTGGAATAATTAACAATGAATTACTTTGTTATTCCACTATTTACATAAATCCATGCTACACATGTTTCTGCCTCCTATCTCTTGGTTCGTTTCATGTAGAATGTAGCGAAACACGTGTACTCGTATCAGGAATAAATGGAATGGAAAAGTTATTTCTCGGCAAATATTCTAAACTGACCTTTTATTATTATTATTTGGACGAAATATACTACGATTTTTGGTTAGCTTCCTTAAGCTTGTTAAGATGGATCAAGCAAACAGACTCGGGGTATCTTGATCATTCATTCGACACACGTACACCTTGTATCCAATAATTTTCCTCTGGGTTTTCTAATCACTAGGAAAGAAGCATTGCAAACTTCATGCTCACATTTATTTGGTTTGTCTTTTGAATAGTTTCGGTTTGAGTGATCACTATCATGCCATGTTCCTGTTCGAGAAGGCAAAGTGAACAGATCTCCACTTGCTTCATGCGCCTACTCTTCTTTCAATATCTCACTTAGCGCGACCATCCGACGTGAACGTACTTTCAAGATACTAAATTTCCTCGACTTGTTCTGTTTGGTTTTTCACTGTTATTTCATGCAAACTGTTAGCTGCTCTATGACCACTAATTAATTTCTACTTTTCACTGTTATTTCATTTCAAACTGTTAGCTTCTCTATGACCACAAATTACTTTCTACTTTTCACTGTTATTTCATGCAAACTGTTAGCTTCTCTATGACAACTAATTACTTTCTACTTTTCACTGTTATTTCATGCAAACTGTTAGCTTCTCTATGACCACTAATTACTTTCTACTTTTAAATTTTCCTAATAAGGTAATGATATGCATCTTTAACACACTTTCTTAACAAAAGTCTAACTCGATCACTTATGAAAGCATCCATAAGCGTACCATATTTATACTCTGTCATCTTCCGTAATCTTTCCCAATCAATAAGAAATATGTTTAACGAGCCTTTAGTAAAACACTGACTCATAATCTTTTTAAAAAATATCTTGATACCACCGGAAATCGAACTAGCAACCCCTGGATTAGAATACATGCGTCTTACCAAATATGCCACGGAAGTGTGTTAAATCGTTTCAAGAAGATGTTGTGACAAATCAAGACCCGTAAACATATATTTTTTTTGTAATTCTTTTCTTTTGTGATCTTATTCTTTGCGATATCTTTTTTTGTTATCATCTGACCCATTTAATTTTTTTTATCCCGCCTGCCCTTACCTTTTTTCACTACTGTTACACTCCCACAAAGTATGTTACGGAGTATAATTTGGTACACAAATCTATCCAGTTTTTTGACATATCCATTATTCCTTTTCCTATCTCGTGACGATGTCGTTGAAATGGGCCTCTTTATAGCTATGCGTGACTCGTCACTCTGGTGCCAGTTAAGACGTACACTTTATACCATAAGTAGCATATTGTATGTCTCGATTTTTATGTTGTTGTCAGATTAGTTGACGTTTTTGTATATTATACTCGTATATGAAATCCGAACTTTGACGAGGACCAAAATTTTTTTCCTAAATTGTTTTATTCTTCTTAATAAGTTAGACCTATGATAACATATGTTACTATCAAGACTACCTCTCTTGAGATGTTGATTACCAGCTACTCGTATCCTTTCACAGTTTTAGATGCTTTCCTAGTGAACAGTTGCCAGCGGGTATTTTATGGATTTTCGCGTAGGAAATCCTTGTGTTATCCATTATTTCCACATGGTCGTCAGTGTATTATGCGGTTTTTTTCTCCATATAACAATGTCTTATACTTCGCATATTTCTCGTATTCCGGAGTTTCTAACTTCATCTCTAAGTGTATTACCTGAAATATTTCTGAAAGTTTTCATTTTATTAGTTATTAGCATACGTTTTCTTTTTGTTGTATCTGCTCTAGACTATCCCATAAGTCATAATTGGGTCGCTGTGAAAATTTACCTTACTGTCTATTCTCATGTATTTGTTATACTCGTAATATGTTGATTCTTACGATCAGCAATAAATAATTTTAAATTTACACCGTTTTGACGGAAAGGTGAACCATACCACAAAAAAACATCATATTTGAATTGAGAGAATTGCTTCACGCTTCACTAATGGCTTGGCGAAGTGGTCTCATTCTTTAATATTTTTTTATATATTTGTCTTAAATACTAAGTTAAAACATTTACACTCTGTATTTCCATCCTTACACACACTTTAATTCCAAACTATACCACATCAAAACCATCCCCAACAACTGCTCTCCACATGCTTGATATTCGCATGTCATTTAGAGATCTCGTCTATAAAGAGATCTTCAAAAAATTCACTCCTCGGCCTTCCACTGTCAAAGAGTTACATTTTTGTTTAATTTGAAAGCGTGACTGTATAAAAATCTATACTCTCCCACATGAATGTATTGTGAATTCTTGGAGCAAGAAACTGCATGTTCCTCCTCCCAAATAATGTATGAACGCGTGGGGTGTGAACTTGATTTAGTGTGTCACCTCTTGTATGACTAGGTTTTTTCTTTCTTGTTTCCTGGAAATATCTGTGCTATCGAGAAAACCTTTATAAATGAAACCATTTTCGTTATTGCTAATTAATAATACCGATGGGAATAGAAAATATGCATTTCTTGAATCATAGAAAATACGATTTTTTCACTTTGTGGTGTCAAGTTTATAAATTTTTAGTAAAATAAATAAATAATACCACGGTTTTATTTTAGTTCACTATCGGTTTCAAAAATCTCCGTCTTCCTCGTCAGACGAAGTTGAACTAGATTATGTCTAAAATATATTTTAGATGATGATGGAATAGTTACGAGGGATATTGGTCGTCGTAAAGCGATAAGAAAAAAAATCAACGAGGCACTAAAATATATTTTAGATGATGATGGAATAGTTACGAGGGATATTGGACGTCGTAAAGCGATAAGAAAAAAAATCAACGAGGCACTAAAATATATTTTAGATGATGATGGAATAGTTACGAGGGATATTGGACGTCGTAAAGCGATAAGAAAAAAAATCAACGAGGCACTAAAATATATTTTAGATGATGATGGAATAGTTACGAGGGATATTGGACGTCGTAAAGCGATAAGAAAAAAAATCAACGAGGCACTAAAACATATTTACTGACAGAATCAAAATCTGCTAAGATAATAGTCCACAACAGTATTTTATTACACACTTTCATGTATGGGAGTGAAACGTGGACATGGAAAATAACTGAAAGAAGTTTAGAAGGATACAAATGCACGGGATGACTATGTATGATATAACAGAATACAAAATGAAGTAATTAGGGTTAAATATGAACTCAAGTCTCAACAAGGGATTGGCGTGATAGTGTGTTTAAGTATATAAGTATGTACGAGGCATATCCAGAAAGTAAGTGTATTGAATTTTTGTAGGTTACAATTTTTTTTATTTAAACAAAAAAATTACGTGGTTACCGTAGTACATATGTAAGCTATTTTTCGACATAGTCGCCATTCCTCTCAATGCAGGTGGTGAAGCGGGGTATCAACTTTTTGATGCCTTCCTCGAAGTAGTTTCCCGCCAACCCCTCCGTCCACTTCTCCACCTCCTTCTTTACCTCCTCGTCGGTTGAAAACCTTTTTCCACCCATGTGCAGCTTCAGGGAGGTAAAGAGATAATCTGAAGGTGCTAGGTCAGGGGAATGCGCGGGATGGTTCAGGACATCCCATTTAAACGAGGCGAGCAGTTCCTTCGTGGCGTTGGCCGTGTGTGGTCTGGCATTGTCGTGCAGCAGGCAGACTCCCTTTGTCAGCATGCCTCTCCTCTTGTTCTGAATCGCCCTCCGCAATTTTTTTAGGGTTTCTGTGATGGTTTCGTGTAGTAGAGATCTGGAGATTTGCGGAAACATCGCAGAAAGTTCATCCACAGTCAATCTGCGATCGTCACGGAGCGCATTTTCGATTTTTTCCACAATTTCGTAAGTCACAATGGAAGGTCTTCCGCTCCTCTGATCATCATTCACAGACGTACGACCGTTTTTAAACTCGCGACACCACTTGTACACACTCGTACGATTCATAGCTTTATCACCATATGCAGTTTTCACCTCATTATAAACCTCAACCGGAGGTTTTCCCTTCCAAACGAGATAACGGATGACGCCGCGTATTTCGCACTTGGCGGGAGATTGGATTGACATTTTTCACGAAACGTGTTGTCACGTCGACACTTCTCAACGTACTGACCTCGAACCGGTCTCGTTGCGGAGGGGAAGGGTCAGGCTACACGGAAGTGTAGCCAACATGTCGAAAATAAAATCCATCCGGTCGTGAGAGCCTCAGTACACTTACTTTCTGGATACGCCTCGTATATGCTTTTGTATATTATATACATACCTGTTTATGATTTTATCATCAATAAATCATTTTGATCTACTGAGCATCAATAAAACAAAAAAAAAATACAAATGAAAATGTTTGTAAATAAATCAGTCAGGTACATGCCGAGTATCGAACACGAGACGTTAGAATGAAATGAAAGCATGTCAACTAGAAGGCGTTCTGAAAAGGAAAGCATGTCAACTAGAAGGCGATCTGAAAAGAAGCGTATTTTTGTATGGTTTATCATCCTTTTGATATTTAATATACATATTCGTATTTGCCTTCCATCTAGGTTTATAATCGCAATTAATGGTACCCAGGAAACTCAATACGCAGATTTAAAACGAAATCTCAACGTTTACCGGAACTTCAAAAGATCTTCTGTCACTCGAATTGTTCATTTACTTCAATAGTTTACGTACGTCAAATGTCTGGTTGACATTCAAACGCATTTTCGGTATTTAGATCAAAAGGGAATACGTAAAATCCCGTCTTGGAACAACACAAAATGTTTTGTTGCTTTGAATATCTCAATAAATAATGAGGAGGGTCTGTTTGATCTCTCGCGCTAATCCGATATTAGCAAACCTTTATTTTATCTGTACATTTTCGGTGAAAATGTACAGATATGTTAATACAAAGATCTTAGCTTATTTGTTTGATGTGACTTTCTAGATACAATAAAAAAAACAGTAATTCAGTGATTTTTAAACATTTTCATTTTATGGCGCCCTTAGTGAATAAAGGTTTTTCTAAAAAAAACTTATCAATGAGCTCACCATAGATCGTGAAATCGAACCCTTGGAATCATATTATACATCGCTTTCCCCATTTCTTGCCCTACTTAAAGTTTTAGAGCGATATTTAATTTTAATTAAAGCTACTGTCCAGCTTCGCAGAGTAACTTCTTGTCGTGTAGCTTATGACTGAGATTCGTGACTCCCATGATATCCCTTGACGAATCCTCTCCATCCATCCCTGGTCTCCGCAATTTGAAGAGCAGTCGTTAAGGGTAGTCCTATTAAGTCTCTCACTTGCTCTGCCCAACGCTTTGGGACTCTTCCTCTTGTGCATCGTCCTTCCACGCTTCCAGTTACCACAAAATCGTCTCCTCGACCACGAGGAATGGGTCCAAAGAAGCGGAGGACTCGTAATATGCATATTGTCGAAAATCTGTCGGCTTTGCCGTCCATTGTCGTAGAGGTAAGTATAGTAGTTGGAAATGGAATCAGGATTCGCTGAGCTTGAGCACTCAACAAAGAATATTCATTATTTTCAGATATTTTTTTATGAAGGAGATATCACTGCAGAAATTATTTTGTGTAGTATAGTTCTTTACTGATATCCAAAACTCAACCAGTTCCATATTGATACATTTTAGTTCTAATGTTCTAGGATTGCCAGGAATATAAAAATTTTCGAGTATCCCGCGGCGCCCCTGTGAATTATTCGTGGTGACCCAAGGGGCCGAAGCGCACACTTTGAAAAACTCGGCAATAATTTGTTGAAATTTTCATCATATCAATTAGTGGAAGTAATTTTATGTTTTCAGAACTTTTGTTTCCATAAAAATCTTGACCTGTCTCTTAGTGTTAGATATATGGGTGGCGTGTGCAGCTTTAGGAAGCACTTGTAGATAACCCTTTTTGGAATGTTTTATCAACATTAATTATCATATATGAACACTACACGCATCCACTACATTCGGTAAACGAGCAAAATGTTTTACTATTTCGAGTATATGATTTATCGGAAGATCTGCGAAGGTTTCTTCGTATTTTGTCTTCCCTTGGTAAGTTTTCTGCGGTTTTCTTTCCCAATAGATTTTAACAAAGTACCCAACCTATTGACCGCAGCCACTACCTTCCTATTACTACGCTTAACTTATATACAGTTGTTTTGTAATATTTTTGATCTTTCAATAAAAGTTGGTTCGAGTCCCTAGTTTGAGCACTCTTGACGAGAGTTTTATTTATAAACGACTTTGTAAACTGTTATTATTATTTATATTGAAATAAAATATAAAATAAATTTTTGGAAACCATTAAATATTTTTCGTTTTGTTTTATAATATTAGTAAAATTTATTTCTATCACGAATAATATCAATAAAATTCTTTTGTATTTGTGAGTAAAGAAAATATACCTTTATAGTAAAACACCTTGAAATTTGAGGAAAAGCGTTCAATTTGTGAATATTTTAATTCGATTCCTCTCAAGTTTGTTACAATACTAATGTCAACTCTTGTAATTGAACCGATAAATTTGCGTATACATTTATTTCTGCTGAAAGGATAAATTCGCTTCGAAATTCCGATTTCAAACACTTTTAACTTTTTTAAAGTTATAAATACATTTGACTAAAAAATATTCAATTTAATACTACATATATAAAAATTATGCTGAAATAGACCACTAAAAAGATTTTCAAGTAATAAAAGAGAAACGAGTTAATCCCCATTGTATCACGGTGTACTGGGGCGATATATTTAGGTCGAGTGGTTCTTTTTCGGTTAAATTCTGAATGGTATCTTGGCCCATAAACCTCTCCAATAAACACCACCTTCTCAGTACGTGCGCTGTAAATTTGGACCACCTGCGCCTACAAAATAATTAAAACTTCTTTTCAGGGGAAAACGTTTTTGAAAGGGTTTTATTTTCTTGTTCATGCTTTATTATTTAATTTTTGTGATTAAATTATTATGAAATGCTTCTTATGAAATATCAATAAAGAATAATTAAATACTACCGAATAACGTGTTTTTGTTGAGTTTATGCGCCTTATTACTTACTAATGTCCGAGGATTGTCAACCATCTGATAATATACGAGTAAGTGTCCCAATAGCAATTGTTTTTTTAATGGCGCGCCATTTCAAAACTGTCAAACCCACAGCAACCATATTTTGTTATTGTTATCTACACAGGCGGTAAATTAATTATGCAGCGCTACACGATGACAGAATGCTAACGAATCTTATAGTTTTATTATGAAAACTGAAATATTACAAATGCACTTTGTAAAATTCGTGCTGTTTTTCATCATAATAATGTGCCGAAATTCAATACTGTGAAAAATTCGAAAAAACGGATTTAATTGTGAATAAACAAGCACCGATGCGTCAGTATTCATCTCGCTCAGTTCAAAATATTGCTGCAATGAGTGAACAACAACCAACACCAATAATTCGCGTCATTCTTAGCACATTTCTAGAAGCTCGTTATAGCGAATTTTAACTAATGATTTGCGTTAGCATGCTTATAAGGTTCAATTGTGTCGAGAACCTAAACCAGTCGATCATTTTCAGCGTCGTACGTTCGTCGATTGGTGTTTAGAAAACAAGCAAACTGGTGATTATTTTTTCAACAAAATTATCTTCAGCAATGAAATAATTTCGAGGAAAGGAAATGTCATTTGGCTGTCTAAATCGTTTGATTGTTCAGTGGATGACATCACTGGACTTTTTTCTTTGAGGTTTGGTAATTCAAGAGTCTTTGCCAACAATCTACAAACGATTTAAGAGCTAAAAGACAATATTCGTCGAGCTTTTGTTGAAATTCAACCACAACTATGTGAACAAGCCATCGAAATTTTGTTCGAATTCACATCGAATCGATGTCTTTCCAAGGAGCAGGGGAGATCATTTGGCTGATGTATTCCGTACATAATTCGCAAGTGTCTACTTTATTTTAAAATCAATAAATATGAAAAAAAAAATTTTTTTATTCATATACTTACATTTCTAGTTGTATATATTTATATTTTCTAGTTGCTATTGGGCCACCTTTATGTTTATGCTGATTTAGTTAATCGATGATTTAGTCAATCAATCGATGCTTGTAATCCTAAATTTATGTAATTGTGTTTAAGTCTAATGTTTAATAGATATAATTACATTTAAAACTATTTTCGTCTTATAAATATGTGGACACTTAAATTGGAACGCTTGGAAATAGAATACAATCAATTGAAATTTAAATAATCATTGAATAAAATTCTATGTCAAATCTTTTATAAAATACTTTTTATGCATATAAACACTTGGAATTAAAGGTGATAGCCAAAAAGACACAATAAGAATGCAACTTCATAATAATTGACTTAATTTAAATAAAACAGAAAGTATTAATAATTAATTTAATTTAAATAAAAAGTAACTTAGAATAGGGAATAAAATAAACGTGTAAAAATTAGAAAGTAAAAATGGAACAGACAAAACAAATAGAAAATTGTACGTAAATACACATAAAACAAATTCAAATACTAATTCGTATGTGAATTTGTTGTATGTGTGTTCAGTGTGTTCAGTGTCTTATTAAATACAGCTTTTGTAACAAACCGAGAACATTCCGCCTAAAGAGAGCCTTGGGATAGGAGGTAGAAATACGTGTCCCGGTAGTCAAGTCTAATCGGTGTTATAACAAACATATTTATTGTTTATATCATGTATGGAAATTATTTCATTTAAAAAATAGAACAACAACACAAACAAATTTATAATTTTGGAAATACGGTACTTAATTAAAACAAATATAGCAAAAAGTGATAAAAAACCATAGAAAAAGTATTAAAAAATGAAACGATACCAATTTAGACTTTGAAAAAGAAACAAAATTAAAAAATTAAAAAAAATTATTGAAAAAGTAAATCGTTCGAAGTATATGAAAAAAAATCATAAATCCGCACTTATATAGAAATAAATATTACAAATGAAATTAAACAAATAACCTTAGCAACATTATAATCAAACTAATATTTTATTTATGCAGAATAATGTAACAGCAAAATGTTGACCAGTAGTATAATATTCATCAATAACATTACTCCATGTTTTGACATAAAATTTTGACTTGAACTCTGAGAGCAAGCTAGAGACGAAGAATATATGCATTTGAAATGTGGTGCTGCAGATGGATGTTACGCATTCCATGGACAGCAAGGCGAATTTTAATGCCTCCGTTCTCGAATAATCGAGAATCTTCGACAGATTGTCGACAAAATGCCTTCTACGAGTCCTCCGATTCTTTGGACACATTGCTCGTGACCAAGGAGATAGTTTGGAGAGGTTTGCGTTTACTAGAGGCGTAGAATGACGCCGCATAAGAGGAAGAATCCCAATGCGTTGGACTGATCAAGTGAGATACATAACTGGACTTCCCTTAACAACTGCCCTTCGAGCCGTGGAGTGCAGGGATGGATAGAGAGGAGTCGCCAGAGGCTATCATGGGAGTCACGATGCTGTCAGGAGCTACAGGACATAATGATGACGTAACATTTTAACTATAGAGGAATCGAAAAAGATCTTCGTTTGCATGAGTATAACTGATGGAAACTTCGGAATATCAGGAAATTACTGGCGCAGTTGTAAGTGTTATCAGCGGAAGAACACAACAAATTTTTCTTTGTAAGTTTTCATTGTTCAGATACCTTCCCTTGTTCTTAGTTTGAGGGCTGCTCTAAGAAGGAAAATCCTTGAGATGAATATAATCCTTTTAATTGCAAACTTAACCTGTATAGGTTACCTTTTAATAGTTTTTGTCTATTTTTAAGTATTTTTTTTCTTTCTTTCCTAGACCTTAGGTATATTAATTATCAGGTCGGCCTCTCCTGGAATGTATATTTCTATTTCTTGTTGTGGTTTTCTTGGTAAATGGTTATCAATTGCTATATTCTTGAATTATCCATCCTTTCCGCCACTGCATTCCCCATTTGAATCTCAACCCCCAAGATTCTAAAATTTTGTTTTCACGCTTCAAAATTCCAGGATACAGGTATTTCTGATCTCTTAGTGTCTTATCCGTTATGATCCTGAGGGTCCTCATTTCTAAGCTTTGCAATTTTCTCTATGTTGTGGTTGTTTTTGCGTTTATTTCGATCCCATATATTATAATTGGTTAAACACACTTCTTATGCATTTGCACGCTGCTTACTCATGTGCTTATTCTCCTATCCTTGTAAGTCAAATATGGCAACAGTTTGTTGAGTTGACCTTTGGTATCATTCTGAATATTTTGTGTACTATACAGCAGATTACTGAGTAGTTCTACACACAATAAGTTATTCATTAACTCATTTTATATATCATATTGACTTGACATCTTACTGAGGTTTTAGTGAAAGTCAAACCTGTAGTTCAACTTTTAATATTCAATAATAAATCTTCGTGTCCCTATCGATGAAATCAGAAAGAACAGATATCTACTATACTCGTATTTTATCCTGCCACACATATTTTCCTTCCGTCGTTCATACACCTCATCATTTATAAAGGCTTTTCAATATTATCTCTTTCAGAATTTGATTCACATAATCGTGTTACGTTTTTCTAGGCCTTCTCAATTTTCCTTTATCTACTTAATACATTCTTGATTTTGATGTTATCCATTTATCTAGTTTCTAAAACACTAAAAATCTTTTTCCTCAAATAATTGTGAACTCAGTGGATCTTATAAGCTATCATGTGTTATTATAATTGTGATTCTGCAAATTGATATGGTTGATTCGATATAAGAATTAGAAATTGTCTGCTTAGAATGCCCCTTAAGTTAGCTTGACTGCTCTTTATCCAGTAGATATCTTTTCTGTCAACATAAGTTTGAGACGATTTCTTCTTAACCTGTTCACCGCGTTAAAAATCAAATTCCACGAATCCTGTGCGCGGCACAATTTCAGCGTTTTTTAATTTCTAAGTTTAAACACATATTTTGTTTAGAACCACTGATATTTGATTACAACACCAAGTAAACATGACACTTAAGTAATTTTCTGATAATAAATATTAGTCATTACTCTTAAGGAGACTCATTAAATAAAGGAGATAAACTTAACATTACGTAAAATAAACAAAGGAATGCTACGATCAAATCAATGCTTCATGACACTCGCCCAATCAAATGCATATAGCACTAGTAATGTTTATTTACGTAAGAGAGACTTAGTAATGTTTATTTAGAGACTCATCGCAGGACTCGATCCGCGCGACAGGTCGTTAATGCTGGAAATATTGAGAAACCAAAAAAATTCGGCGCTCTGTTTATTCAACAATATCTCATAAACTAATTTATTATTTGACAAGGTTTTCAGAGATGTCGCTAGAATAAAGATTATTTTAAATTTTAGTTCAATTTTTATTCCGGTTTTGTGTAATTTTTTTTAAGTATTTGTGATTTGAAACTTGGATTGTCGTCAGATCACAGGCGTTTGTGCTCCCCGCGGGGAAAGAGTTAAACTTTCCAACAATATGCCACGTAACTGAACTGGAAATTTCAATATGTCAAGTAGGCCTCTACCAAAATACCTGGGAATCGTTTTTCGTATAAGATTGAAATGTTTTCCAGCTTGTCAGATAGACAATACGAATTGTTTCGTTTTACTGCGAGATCGAAGGTTTTAAAATATTCGTTTTGAAGAAAAAAAACTTTCTTTAACAACGAGTGTGTTTGCGAATATTCCGGTGAAAATAAATGTTTGGACATACTTTTTAAAGGGTTCGCTACTTTGACAGACCGTAATTCTGTTTGTTGATTTTGTTTGAAGATTGTATTTGACGTCCCCTCTATCTAGCAGACTCAGACGAAACGTTTCAGACTGACGTTATATATATTTCAAGTAACGTTAAGGTTGTGTGTAGGTGTAGGGGTTTGATCAGTGATTGTTAAATTTATTCGATCATAAAAAAATGTTAATTGGTTTGGGTATTAATTTTTGTACGAGCTGCTTGATCATGCTATTAATGCATAATTCTTTTGCCCCAATAACTTTAATTACAAATCCTATGACTCACTAAATATAAAGAACAAAGAAATTATCAATAAGGGATTTTTTAAAGTTATTTGATCTTGAATTTCCAAAGACAGGCTATAAGCGTTCAATAAATTCGTGTGGAATATGGTTTGAATATTGTGTATGAAAACCAGAATATCAAATATGAATAACAAGTTTACTATTGACCAGACCATTACATATCTAACCATCAAACCGTTTCCTTGTCAGGGTAGGCAGATAGGAGGGAGCGCCCGATTTTCTTATTGCGAGACTCATCTTTCGCTTCTCTAACATCTATATGCCATCTCATACAACTCATACGATTTCTTTGATGTAACCAAACTTTCCTTAGTTTTTCTCCACTACTCCTTTCACTCACATTTACACTGTATATTTATTTTGTTAACCTTTCTTTATTCATTTATTCTACGTGCCTTAACCATCTTAGAGAGCTTTTTTTGATCCTCATTAATTAATCAGCCTTAAGTTCATATTCATGCCTAATCACTTCATTACGTATTCTGTCATAGATTGACACTCCCTGTTTTTTCTCAGTGCACGTAACAGCGTTTATTAGGCTTCTTTCAGTCTTTCTCTATGCCTACGGTTTACTTTTATACATCAATGTTGGTGCTAGAATACTGTTGTGAACTATTTATCTTAGCGGATTTTGATACTTTCCGGTTTGAGTATATACGTTTTAGTTCCCCATTGACTTTGTTTCTTTTTGATATATCTTGTAACTCTTCCATCGTCTGAGAAAATACTAACTAAATAGCAGACCAGACCATTAGCATCAATATTTCCAAAAGAAACGATTTAACTTCTTGTTTTAAAAGTTATTATTTTTTACGTTCTGTCTATAGAATATAATGAATATGACTAAATGTTAATTCAAGTTTCAGCGCCTGTCTCTAATGGCTAGCTGGTTTGCTAAGAAGTCTAGCCTTTCGAGTTTAACCCCTGGCGTACTTCGGGCGATTTGGCTTAAAAATATATTTCATCTAAATTAACGTTCTTAATTAGTTTTTTTTACCTACTTAACATATATTTGAAGCATCTTTATGAGGAGGTTTTAGATTTGAAAATGTTGCGAGTTTTTCTTTTTTTAGGCAGGTGAAGACTGCAGCACACCGAATCGAACCGGTCTTCGGATGTGATGACATGACAATCTTACTCTTTCTCGAAGGAATTATTTAAAAAAAATGAGTTTTTCAAATTTTTCGTGAAAGGGGGTAAAACTTGTTGAATTGTTCGATAAAATAAATCACATGTGTTGAATTCAAGGTATCAGAGGCAAATATTAACAACCAATTTTTTTAATAAAAAGTATAGTCCCATAAAAAAACTGAGCTTTGTTTTGTAAATTCATATTTTTTTTACAATTTATCATACGTTCATTCAATATTTTTGTTATTGTATAAAAAACGTGCGTACACTCAATATTATTTATTTAAAAATAGGATTGCCCATTTGTGAAAACTTTTTCTCAGAGACAGGAGATTTCTTCGAATTTCAACATTGTTGTATACATGCGCGGAATAAATCCAGTTTGTTCCCCAAGTAACCTTAACTTTATTAAAAGTTGTGTTCTCCAATTCAAAAAGAGAATTCTGGGAGAATGACCTGTATTTCGAGTTTCAATGCTTTGTTCTGCTTTAAGGTCTCTTTTATTTCGTGTCGCTATAAATAATTCAGAAAAAAATTCTCGAAACATTACCATTTCACTCGAAGCACAATTTTGCTGGGAAAACATATAAAATGAATATACATTTTTCTTTTAGTTCTCTTTGAGACCTGGTGGATATATTTTTATGTAATTTCGAATCGCAACCCTTTTATAACAATCAGGTCCAAAAAGGTTACAGTAAAAAGTCGAATTTTTGTTATTTTCCTGAGATATTTTGACTTTGATTATGAAAAAAAGATTCTGTGTGGACTATTTTGTTATTTTTTAATTGATTACTTTAAGAACAAACACGCAATGCGGGTTTTTTATATTTGTTTCATTATTGGTAAAAATATTTTATTTGAATTTGTTTTAAAGATTTTAACTAACAACTATAAATCAGAACGCAAACCCAAAAGCGAACAAAAGGTCATGTAAAAGAACTTCGACAATTTTGATCCTCTCCATTGTTCTTAACCCCAGTCAACTTTAATGTTTCTGAAGAATAAACGAGTGTCAAGGATGAAAGAAGTATCGACGCTTCATGAGAGTTATCTTGAAGCTTCGATACTTTTAAGTTCCCCGTTGATTTTCCCGCTAAGCACTTCAAAGTTGGCAGCGATGCCTACTTCCTGTGGCGGTTTTCAACCGCTCTGCTCGCGGCAGGGGGAAGAGAGTAAATAAATTAACCTTTCTACTTCCTCTTCCTCTCGCACTTCAAGTATAGCCTTAAACATGGCCATGACTTTGGTTATTCGTTGACACTTGTTACAGTTGACACCGAATCCTCTTTATAAAATAGGGCAAAAAAAATTCGATCTCAACTTGTTTTTTTTCGTAAGACGTTTCTCGTAACAAAAATGATGAGTGTTTTTAGAAACTATTGATTTCAAATGTGAATTTGATTTATGATATGCATCCATGTTTAGTCGTATTATAGTTATTCCAAAAAAAATATATAATTCAAAATGACCCAAAAAAAAAAAAAACCCAAATCCTTTAATAACCAATCATTACTGAAATTAATATGAAATTCCTCTATTCTCTTGTAGTGTTAAAATGTATATAAATTTTGGCCCAGTTAATAGATTTTTGGAAACTAAAATAAAGGGGGTTTTTCATATCGTAGTATGTAAAAAATATTCTGCTTCAACTTAATTATTTTTGTTGTTATTGATTTCCTCATTTAGTACAATTTACGTTCTTCAGCCGATCACAAAAAGTAGTTATAATAAAAATAAAATTTAAAGAAGAATTTTGAGTGTACATAAATAAATAATCAACCTGACATAAATGAAAATAAATAAATAAACGTTTCTCTATATTTTTCTTATATTCTACTGTTTTTCACATTCCAAAGCTTTTCTTGAGCAAAAAGTCCCCACATTTATACTAGTACTTGCCTTCTCGCCTCAGCCTACTTTTGTGAGAAGTTAATGATTCAATTATCTCTCACTTTAATATTTCTTATACCATTCAACACATTATGATTTGTGATTTGGATACATTGAAATTAACACACATCTAGAATAATACACATTAGCACACATTTAGCGTTTGTGAATTCTGTTATCATTTAAACTCCTTTACCAGATTGGAACTCGTTTCTTATTTTTTAATTTTAAATTCTAAATCTGACATAAACGTATGAACATAAAAATTACTTAGACGCAAAAAATATCAGAAAGGAGTACGTTCTTACATATTACCTACCATACGTATCATATATATGAAGCATGTGACAGGCCAGGACTCAGAAGACCTAAGGCCGTAAGATATAAAAAGAAAATGGAGTTGGAAAAAATACAACCAAAAATGCATTAGTACAATTCATACATATTGAAATTTCAACATATTTTTTTAGAGATTTTGAAAAGTTAGAGAGAGAAAAATAGGATTGTTACGCCGTGGCTCCAGATTTATAGTTCAAATAAGCTAAAACGCTATTTGCAGGAACTTTTAAAAACATTAAAACTGTCTTCAAATATGTCCGCGATTGCAGTAGACTCATTACAAATTGATATTGAAAGATCAATTGTTCACTGTTTATTATTTCTGAGATAACAATGTACTTCTTGAAAATAACTTCTTTAATATAAAGTAAGGGTACATAAGAAATTTGGTTATATATCATGGGAATATTATTTTTATTCTTACACGGACATAAAATTACTTAGAGAAGTCAAATGACTAAATTTGGTACAAATTTATTCTACTATAAATTTGAAACTCGCATTATAATGCGTTTTGAACCCCACATCTTTATCGCCTTATCTTTCTTTTAATGGACCATAAGAAACACCATTTGCTTGCACTGGTACATTCAACTAATTCATCGCTTCTCAATCTAAGTTTATTTTTATATATTTCGCAGGTTTTTATTGATTAATACCAAGAATTTTAAAAAAACATTCGTTTGATGTTTTAGTGTTTCGTTTAATGAATCAAATAAAAACATAAGAAAGCTATGGAGTAAGTAATGTCACTTTTTTCATTCTCTAGTTTATGGACTGTTAACATTCTATGCCGACCCCATCACATTTTTTTATAACTCCCGGACTTATGCTGTTTTATAACACAGATAATATATATTAAAAACTCTAATATCATATCTTATATGGTCTGCCCATCTCTTATACGAAAGATTTAGTGGACAGATATCTGTAGGAGTACTTACATCTAGATTTATCAATCTTTACTTTGTGATAGTCACGGTATTAGGCTGTATTTTTTTATCACTCACTACATTTAAATGTACAAATACTCGTATTTGTGCATTGCCCAATTTCGAATCCGTACATCCTCCTGCAGTGTGGATATGCTCCTCTAGATGAAATTTGGTGTCGCGTTGCTAGGTGCTCTTTTAGCTTTATGCCTTTTACATTTGCATTGTCGCATCACGGTATTATATATGTACGAGTATATAATAAGTATGCCATCCCATCAGCCACGGTGCAAATCCACCGGTTGCGTACCCTTGCTCTGCAACCTAGCTCTGATACGTGCAGCCCAGCTCTGATACGTGCAATCAAGTTCTGGATAGCTTGCGAGACTAGACTTAAGACCGTTTTTGCATTTTTTGGACCACCGTGGTTTTTTCAAAACTTTTTCTTACATAGATTATTGGAAAGCTCTTGGGATGACAGTCACTATATAACATCCTAGTTGTTTTCATATAATTTTAAAAGGCTTTTATTACTCATATATATACGTACCATCACGCTGCTTCTTTGTCGGGGTAGGCGGAAAACACAGAGTACCAAACTTTCATATTACAACACACATATTTTACCTTAACTTCTGTACACCTCATACAATTTCTACAATCTTTATGACTTTTTACATTCCCTTTTTTCAAAATATCATTTACTTAATTCAGCCATACTTTTCTTGGTCGTCTTCAACCGCGCTTCTATCTCATATTTGTTAAGTCAGTCTTTCTACATTCATTTGCTCTACATGTTGAAACCATGTCTGAGCGATTTTCTTGATTTTACTTAATTCATCAGCATTAAGTTCGCATTCATCCCTAGTCATTTCTTTCCGTATACTGTCATCAATGATCACTCCATGAAGTATAATGTGCTCAGTGCACGTATTTATATAGCATTTATTCGGCTCTTTTTGTACAATCTTAGTATAAAAACACAATTCGATTCGAACAATTCATAAGAAATTTTGTATGGCTCAAAAAACGCGTCAATATTAATCATTATTTTATCCTAATACAGTATAGTAAAATAGGGGATGGTTCTAGTTAGATCGTTCGCCCGATCGCAACCAATTTGTGTTTCAATAACGGCCATTTCCTCTACTTCCTTTATGCATTTTAATTACTTTACGATGCACGATGCGCCAGACGTGACAGTCAAGTTATATGCATAGGATCGACGTTGACTTATGCGTTATGTGTGCTGTTCACGCAGGCGGTTAATTCTAGGGACGCTCACGTGCGGATCCTTCGCACATAACATGTGTAGTTTTTTATTTATTTACGGTCTTAACAAAACAAAATCAAAATTGCTATTAAATACAGTAATACAAGATGCTCGAGTAAAATACAAATGTCAAAACACTAACATGATCCATGCAATCTGCTGTCAAGAAAAAACACTTGCGTTATTTCGCACGCAACAAGCTAAGAAACACAATAAAAGGGATTCCAAAAAAATTGCATCTGCTTTATATTTTAACCTTAAGAAGTATGAAAACGTGTCAGAGCCTCGAAATATTCTTCGATTGCTTAAAATAAGACAGTAAAGCTGCCTTCACGTTCTGATGTAATCATTTTGCGTGCTTAACCTTTCCTTCCCTGTGTTGGGTATCTTCTACACGTTGCTTCTAATAACCATCAATATCTCTATAAATATAATAAATACAAGGTTAAGATGTTAGGTATTCCTCCATAATATATTTACGCATTGATTTTAAAAATAATATTAATAATAATCAGAATTTATCGACTACATCGAGGTGTTTTGTAAAGATCGAAAACAAATTCGCATTTAAACGCTGCGAGTGCATCGTCTTGACGATAGGTGAATAGTATGCGGGAAGCGCGACACTATATTCGCATCTCACTCTTGCATATTAGACTGAATTGCGAGGAGCTGAATTGTCTCAACGTCGCAAGCAAAGGCGTAAGCGCCGGGGTATGCGACTGACGTTCCGCGCCACTAGTAGCTTCTAGGCTTGCAAATAGGTTAGACGTACGCCCGTTCCGTGAGCGTTTTTTAATGTTTTCAGATGGTTTTTTAATGTTTTCAGCAAATAAATCTCAATTATTATAATTTTGAACTTCAATTATAATTAATTAAGGGGATTATCTATGAATGTTCTTATTTTTTCCGATTTAAAATCGCTAATTTTTTATTGCGTACTCACTACCCAACACCGGAGCACGCGTATTATTTTTATCACCGTAAGGGAAGGGTTAACAATCCCAATTATCCATCTTGAGAATAATTCCACTTTCCGAAACACATACGTTCCCTTTGATCGGAGGATGAGAGACTTATTTATGTACCAACATACCACGCCTTATTTTACGAATCTTTATTTACGGTTCACTTGGTGCGACTATGTAACGATCTTCCAAAAGTTATCAGATATGCCCTATCCTTAATCACGTTTATGGGAAAATGATAAAAAATACCGTTTAATCCCAATGTTCATTTATTTCCCTTCCTTTTCCATAAACGAATTAATTTTCTCTAGTCGTACCATTATTATTTAGACATTAGTTATTTTGTACTGGAATTTAAATTAATTTTTTTTTGTAAGATCTCTAATGGATTAAAACAACTTTATCTATCCAAGATAAGTTTTTGAGTTGGATGAAACTGTTTTATATTATAACAATAAACCCGCTAGATTGTTATATAACAATAAACCCGCGTACCATATGCTACCATGTACATAAAATAATTATTAGGTACATAGAAAAGTAATATTGAAATAAAAGAAAATTTTCGATTAAAAAAATAAGAACATGTACAGCTCGATCGGTTAAAATACGGGTGTTTGTTGCGTATAAATAAAACATATACTAAATAAATATATGTGACTGACAAATAAATCGAAAGAGCTTTGGGGAAAACATATGTATGTTATTAATTGTTCTTTGTAAAATAAATAGTACAGTTATAAGGTATACTTTCATTTTGAAGTGTATTTTTAGGGTAAATATCACCGAATTTTCAAACATTTTTGCACTTCCCGAAAAAGGATATGGAATCAATGCTGGATATTATTTGGTGCCAAAATCACAAGTTCAATAAGTTTTTGAAATAACCTAGCACCTCACCATATGTTTGAGTAGTTATGATTACAATTGACAAAATTAGTTCAAAATACATTTACAAATATACCTTCTTACTCCATTTAAAAAAAAATATTGTCTCATGTTACTTTCAAATGAAAAAATCTTTATCAACGAATTTTCTTTCATTTTTTTATTAAGAGTTGTTGTTTTGGTCATAAAATGCACCCCTTCTACGTTATTGGTTTATAAGTGTTTGATGCAGTAGAAATAAGAGCGTTACTAAGAATGTGTGGAAAACAATGTGGGAGAGAATTACAAATGAGAAAATCAGGAACAAAATGGATTAGGAGAAGACGTTGTGATGAAGATACATGAAGAAGCCTTAAGATGGTCTGGCTTTGTATAAATAATGAAAAATGAAATATTTACGAAAATATTCTATACGAGTTATATAGAAGGTATGAGAATTTTGGAAAGACCTAGAAAAATAAGCATAATCAGATTACTTAAATTCTGAAAGAGACAAATATTAAAGCCTTAATTATAACAGAGTATGCGTGACGAGATTTATTTACATGGCAGAAGATGTGTGCCAGGATTCAGTAAACTGGAGATCTCTCTCTGTCTACCCTAATAGGGACATGTCCTGATGGCGATAATGATGAATTTTTTAACCGATTGACACCAAATTTAATTTACAATATTTAATGAAAAAAATGGTCATATTTTAAAATTTTCAGCTGGTAAAATCTTAATAAATTCTGCGGGGTTATGTACTTAAAATATTTCGTAAATACCTTTAAACATACTCGGCACATTTACTCTAGTTTTGGCTCTGTGCTTTCACATTGAGCGCACTGCACGCTCTATAGTTTCAATAATCAACTTGCCTTCCTCTCCATGCTTACGTCATATACCTGAAACTGGCTGAAACACTAAAGCGCCAGCCTCTCACGGTTTGTCAGATGGGTTATTCAATTACGAATGAGATCTCGATTAGCTTGGATGCGGATGTTTATGAGATGAATTAACTGTGTTATTTCACCGGAATCCAATTACAAATTGTCTGATTATTTGAAAACCATTAGCTGTCGGATGTTAGTAAATCATAGTTTACATACATATTTTGTTTTAAACAAAATAGTTTTATTTTTATTTTTAGACAATAATAATTATCTATATTTACAGTGCTTTGTAATAAAATATCTCGCTTTTTTATTTATAAAAAACAGCTCTGAAGCGTGACTAAATTTATTTAGGTGGAATGATGTCTCGAAGTATATTTAAAACCAAGGTGTCGATTTATTAATTTGTATGTATTCCTCAACGTATATGAATTCATTTTATTTGCATGCGGAAGAACGTGACCACACAATATTGTCTTCGGTACCATTAATCGAGCTTTTGGATTAAGGATCACTAGAGTAAGTAAATAATTCACTGTTCGCCTTCGTGCGCGTTTCGAATAATACTGCACGTGGAGAGACAATAACCGAACTTTTTTTATTGGTCTGAGATAATAACTTTTTTAAACCACCGGGAATCGAATCCAAATTGTCTGAGTAGAATACCATCATCTTACCAACCAGGTTATGGAAGAGTCGATAAAACAAATTTAATATGTATATATTAGGTGTCCCTTATTTTGTTAAAAACAAAAATTGCGATTTTTTTTTGCTTTAACCCCCTAAATATTTTTTATTTGTTTGATTAACTCAAAAACAAATTTTTATCTCAATAGGATGACGTTAACCCGTGCTAAGTCGAGCGCCAAATTTGAATGTTAGTAATTATAGGTTTATTAGTTCTAAGTCAGTGCAAAAATTATTGATGAATGTATAATATCTATATTGTTTTTAAATTTAAATAAAGAATACTTAAAACCATAGTGCACTCTAAAGAGTAAAAATGTATTCAATTACTGACTTAGAACTAAAACTCTATAATTCCAAACATTCAAATTTGGCGCTCAAGTCGGCACGGGTTAATGTCATCCTATTGTAATAAAATTTTGTTTTTGGGTAAATCAAACCAAATGGAAAATATTTAGGGAGTGGAAAAAAACGTTTTTTTTTTGACAAAATAAGGGACACTCTAGTATACATATATAGCGCTATTTCCTAATACCGGATATTTCAAGAGCGTACAAAGAATGTTACATGGTTTCTAACCACTAAAACAACTATAAATGCGGATGAAAAAGGTTTCGAAGTAAAATCAGAAAGGGAGTCTAAGCCGGGACACCTGGGTACCAAACAAGTATGATTACCACTGTGTCATGACCCCAATAATGCATAACACTCATCAGACTTACGCTACCAGTAATGCTGCCTGTTATGTTTTTGCAAACATATTCATATACTGCATAATGACGACTTGGGATGATAAATCCAATGGGGATTATTAATAAAACCCCAATGTAATTAGGAATGAGTAGCCAAATTAAATTATTGGTAGTGTTAATTTCATAATATTTTTATGATCGTGTTTGTGTGTTCATAAATATTGTCGCATCAACATGTATATTTCTTTTACAATCGATTATTAAAAATCAGCCAATAAATCTTTTTTATACATGCTACGAACATCGTGGGAAAACGCGCGGAGAAAGGGTCGGAAACTCTGAGATCCGACAGTCATCTGCAACACAGACGTAACAGTTTGACAGAACAGGAAGAAAAAGCGGTTCAGACGTGACCGTGTGACCATAGAAGGGGCCGAAAACGAGTGACGGAATCCCATACATATTATATATGTTATGTATTATAGTAACCAGTACATGAGATTATCGCAACACATCGCATGCCAGGAAGGCTGTCTAAAAGGTGAAGAGATAACTGGTACTTAAGCCCTCAGAAATGATTTTCGCATCAAGACATGCATGACATATCAAGAAGAAATAACACTTTTACCGTCTATATTTTTAAATAATAATTTTTAAAAATGTCCATTATTCGTATATTATTTTTTACAGATTAATTTAATGTGTCAATCAACTTAAATGTACAGATCATTTTGTGTTTTCGTACATTATGTTTTCGTTAGTTAATTTAAAATGTTGTGATTGATTTGACAGCTGTGCTTGTTTGAAAAAAATCGAATTGATTAGATATCATATCTTAGAAGTTTATGTTTTATTTTAATGGCATCGTAAAGTAATGCAACATGCAGAAAAAAGATCAATAAAGCTTCACTTTAAGGTGTTTATTTTGTTATTGCCACGGTAATATTATTATTGGGTTATGTTTAATAAACTGATGTTTTTTTTTATTTTTGGTTAACGTTCGTTTTTTCGAGTAATATTTCAACTGGATCGATCTTTGTCTGCCTTAGACTGTTAGATATTTGGATGGTTTTATCGAAATCTATGATTAAATATGAACACTTTACACATCTATTACTCTCTACCTTAAGCCCAATGTGTTACTACGAGTATCACATATCAGAAGATCTACAAATATCTTTTTGTAGGTCGTCTTCCTGTGGTAAGTTTCTACGATTTTTTTCTAAGATGTTTTTAACAAACATATGCAGATGCTAGAATATTCCAAATCTAATGGTCACACCCACCACCTTTGTATTCTTGCACTCAACTTCCATGTATTTATTTTGTTATATTTTTAATCTTTAAATTATAGTGTGTTCGAATCCCGAAAGGTCTGCTCTCTAAACGGCGCTATATAAATTGTACTTTTATTATTATTATTTAAACAATGTGTTCGACATGACGCAAACAGTCAAGATGGATAGAAATGGACGCCAAGTATTATGTATTTAATCAGCACTGAGCACGCATTGAAGAAAATAGAAATCAAAAGATGTACCTTATAATTAAATACTTTAAGGTGAAAAATTGCCTCAGTAAATTTATTTTCCATAAAAAATTAAAATATTTTCTAAATCGTGTCAAAATTTCAAATATAATGATTTAAACAATGTTGTAGTTTTGAATAATGGCTGTGGAGCGTTTGAGGCTTTATAAAACCGATACTTTGCTCGAATCTCGTGGCGGCTTATTCGAAAAATATTTTGGTATTCGATAATAGTGATTGAGAAACCTTGTTTTTAAGAGAAACGAAATCTTTCCTGGAAAATCTCATAACCGCTGGCTGCGATATTTAAAACTTTCCAGCACCCCTCTTTAACCCGAACATAATAATTTCCAACCCTTATCGACGGTTCACAAAAGAACTTTCCCCCTTTCATCTGCTTTACTTTCTTCATTCGTTCCCTCATACAATACTCATTGCAGAAATATATTCGTTTTTGTAAAAAACGACCAAAATTAACGCATACGTGAATGTAGTTTTTCCCCGTTTTTTCCCTCATCAATAAAGCTTTGTGAAGCTCGAATGGATATATTTCACGTGTCGTAAAAGGAGTAGTTTTTTTCAAAATATCTTTATCTAAATTTAGTGCAAAGTGATATTTTATTGTTTTGACTCTATGTTGAACGTTTGACAAATGGGTTAGATACAAAAATAAATTGAAAAAGGTACTTAATAAGCAACACAGTATTTATGTTTTTAAATAAATCAAAACTAAATTAAAAAATAAAAGATGTTTACGAAAAAAAAATGTTAATAAGGAGGTCATTATCCAAAATTTTAAGAAGGAATGTGGAATAAAGTAGTTAAGAGAGAAATGGTTAGATCTATTTTGTCCAGGTAAAGGAAATCACTAAAATGTGGTTTGGGTATCTCGAGCTAATGGTCGACGAAAGCCTGAAAAAAAATCGATAATATGAACGTGAAAGAGGTTGTGGATGTCGAATATGAGACATGCTAATGATGTTCAAAATAAAATAAATATATAAACGCAATGAGATATATGTTATTAACATAGATGAAGCAAAAATGTATGCTGCAATATAAATATTTTGTACTGCCATTTTTCTTCGTACCCTGACAGGAAAACGTCTCGGGGGGTTGCGGGTTCTTATCTCGTTGGAACATGATTTTTTTAAATAGATTTACAGTCTGATTTTATTTAAAAATTATTTTAAAATTTTGCTTGGTAAAAAAATTGCTACATGGCAACTAAACCGTCAGGCTGGACTGTATACAAAATTAAGTACAACCGAATCGTATAAAGATGCACAGCGAGTTACGCGTCTACTTCAATAATAGTAGACCCAAAGCCAAAATCAACAGGGCCGAAGACAACTTTCTCTTCCAATAACGCTTTCCAACGGTATGTTGAAGTCTACCTTACAAATTAATTAATTCATTAATCAATGCAGTATTAATTTTATCTTTGTCATAAATAAAATCGAAAGTTTGAATCAGATACTGGAATTAAGAATGCTTCATCTTAGCTGTTGTCATTTAAAAACACATGTGATAACATATACTATTTTAAGGACCACTTATTTTAAATTGTGCTAAAAACAGATTGAATCGTCTTTTGTTTTCTAATTATCGATACTTATAAAGGTTTTTTTGTCTTCTAATTTAATAACGCCTTTCTGGTTGGAAGGGATTGGCACCATGTCAACGCACCCACTAGGTTGTACTGTATACAACGTAAGTGCTATATAATATTTTATATTACAAAACTTCATGGTGTACAATATTGCAGATTGATTAGATTCTTGTGGTTTATATTTACTATCAATGTGATATTATTTCATATCAATCAATGACATGTGTTTAATATCAATGTGATGCAATATTTCATATCAATAGGATATGTTGAATATCAATTTGATACTATATTTCATGTCAAAAGGATATGTTTAATATCAATATGATACTATATTTCATATTAATGTGATATACTTAAAATCAGTGGCGTACTAATAAGACGCTTGGTTTCCACCCTGGAACATCGGATTCGATTTCCAATGGTACCTGAAAAATATTATAAAAAGCGGTACCAGTCTAGTAAAAAAGTTCGTTCGTTAATAATGTCTCTTCACGCACGGGATAGTATTTCCAATACGTGCGATTATAAAGCGCGAGTTTCGTGCCTACTCCAGTGGTTCTTAACACGAATACTCGGTTAACGGGGTCGGAGATAAAGTTGTCATGCGGATATGTTAACGAATACTACGAGTATATGAATGAAAGAATATCAATGTGGTGTATGTTTCGAGACTTTCGCGGGTCTTCGTATCAGATGTACATAGTATAAGGTCTTTGGAGTATTATACCGTGTGGTTGGCCCTATGAAACCGACGTTTCGAAAATATTACAAACAAGCCCAAGATGTAAACTGCAACGTATTTACATTTACTATCAATGTGATATTATTTCATATCAATGTTTAATATCAATGTGATACTATATTTCATATGAATGGGATATGTTTAATATCAATTTGGTTTTATATTTCATGTCAATGGGATATGTTTATTATCAATGTGATATTATATTTCATATCCATGGGATATGTTTAATATCAATGTGATACTATATTTCATATCAATGGGATATGTTAAATATCAATATTTAATATCAATGTGATATACTTAAAATCAGGGGCATACTTGTAAAACGCTTGGTTTCCATACTGGAACATCGACGACGACTCGTCGTCGGGATCATAAGCTAAACCACGCGGTACAACACTGAAAGACCTTATAGAACTGAATGTGATATATTGAACTATTTGGATCTGAATTATATGGATATACGAAATCTCATATACTACTGTAGTATTTAAGGCAAAGCGGTGCATACCATATAAGCTTGGACTATACACTTTGTTACTTTAAGAGCTGACAACTACATTACATTTAAATTAATTTTCAAGAGAGTGGCAACTCGTGGAAAGCGCCATATGGCCGAGGATTATCACGTGGGAGCATAATATAAAGAATAATGTCTTCCGTCATAACATTGGTGACTGTCGCTTTTCAACCTAAGATCGTTGTGTCTGAGAGTACAGGAATACATTTTTAACGACTTTCTAGTGAACAAACTACTTGTATCGCAACAAATAAGAAAAATGAAAACAAATATTTCTGGTTTAATTTTAAATATTCGTTTACAAAATTTAACTTTTTACATTTCCTTCTTTCAAAATATCATCCACTAGATCCAACCATATATTCTTTGGTCTTTCTCTAACGATTTCCACTCACATTTGGACTGTTTTCATTGGGACGGTGGAGAGGAAAGGAAAAGAAAAATCAGGAATGAAACACGTTATTATACTGACTAGAAATGAAGAGTTTTTTTCAGTCGCTTCTTAAAGCATGCCAAGGACGGAGCGAGTCTTATATTAGTTTGTAACTTATTCCAGAGTTTCACTGCATGGACAGTTAAGGACAGTGGTTTACTTGAAACATGACAAATGAAAGGCAACAAACCCAAATTCATTAAAATTGTGTATTTAAATGAAATTACCTGTTGTTTTTTTTCGCAAATTGTGTATTTATAGATTTCTTGTCATGTTTAAATAAAAAATCTTAAAAAAAAAATTGTGGAAGAGGTATACTGAAGAAGTAATGAAAACAGTTAGTTGTAGATTGGATAGAGATGAGTATAGAAATATAGAAGTAAATGATGCAAAAGCTTTGTCTGTGGATGGAAATGTATGGAAATTTTCTTTCTGCTACCGCTTCCACTACTACCCCAAATAGTGTTTCTTTCTGTGTAGCTCGCATATATTCGTACAATCTAAAAAATGCGTATTTCAATGTGTGAAGCAATGTTAAACAACCATACATTGCTTGGTCTTCTTCTAGCATGCCTTCCAATGACATTTGCTCAAAATATGATTTTTTTAGTCTTTTTTTATGCATTCGTTCTACATTCCCAAACCATCTTAGTGTTCTTTTTCATCTTACTTGAAATATCAGGCTTTAGCTTGCATTCATCCCTCATCACTTCATTTCGTATTATACCATACATTTTCACCCCCTATAGTTTTCTCAGTGTACATATATCTATACCATGAATTCGGCTTTATTCAGTATTTTTTCACGTGTACGTTTCACTCCTATGGATCAAAGTTGGTACTAAAAATACTGTTGTGAACTATCATCTTAGCATGTTTCGATAAAATACGGTTCGAATATATATTGTACATGTTTGACTATCCCATTGACTTTGTTATTACACGCCGTTCCATATCCCCTTCTTAAGTCTTTCACCATCTGAGAAATTACTATTCAAATAGCAAAAGACGACCTCTTCGGCCTACTTAGTAAGACACTTGTCTTCCAAATCGGGGGTTTGGGTTCGATCCCCACCGGGACTCATTTTTTAAAAAGGATCCCAGTCTTGTTTTCATTTAGCGCCTCTTTGACATCTTCCTGGTCAGTTGAAAGAGATTGCCACATAGCAATTAGTCCGCCAGGTTGTACTTAATAAAACTAAAGTGTAAAACAATACATACTACAGAATATCTTTACTTGCTCTAATCTTTCATTGCTCACCCATGTATCGCAATTACACTTCCTTTCACTGTTTTCTATTACCATGACATTGCATTTCATAACATTCTTTTATTTTCATCTTTTATAAAATTTACTTATAACATATAATAAATTATTTATAGTTTAGGCATTAACACTATGGAGGTTCAAATACCTATATATAGTAATTTGTTAAATCAAATACTGTTTATCCCACTTTATATAACGGTATAACTCTACCGGTTTCAATGTTTTCACCTCATCATCCAGAGAGCACAAACAAGACTTGTTTATGCTCCCCTGATAATGAGGGGAAAACCTTCAAACTGGTAGGATTACATTGTTAACATATATAAAGTGGAATAACCAGTGTTTGACTCAATAAATTGCAATTACTTATCAAACTCTGTAATTCACCCTCATGTTCCTCTAACACTACCATGCTATCCGCATGCATCAATAGTCAGCATACATTTCCATTCGATATTTATATGCCACCCTTGATGATGTGTAGTATTTAACTATTGTTACGTATAAATTCAACCCTAACTGTATTTTGCTGAATTTGTTATTCTACTAGCGCTCAGTAGCTGCCTAACAATATATTTTAGCACCCTGAGGGTGAAAGGTGTAAATTAACTTCATAAGTTTATTAAACATGTGGTTAAGTAGGATGTTGCAGAATGTAGTCCAATTCATCCTATTAATCGCACAGCCACGTAAATAAATAAACTTAACGACGGCGCGCTGGATACGTGAAGATGTTTTTCTTATTCCCATGCGTTATTGACTCATATTTCTTAGCCACCCTAAGGGTACGCCGTTCGTGCTAGCCCCATTGATAACCTTATTTCATAAGGATATTGAATCAGTAAGAAAAGGTTTTTTTTTTAAATTTCGCTCTCAAAATACGATCGATTGTTTGGTGTTATATGGTATACCTTTTTTTTTGGGGGATGAAATCACTGGTGGATGTTTTTTCTATGTTCAAATGTTGGTAAGATTTGTGGTTTATTCTTATATTTATGTTTATACGGTGTTTTTATTTATTTATCGATTGATTGTTAGATTTGTATTATGTTTGTCAAAAAACTTGTATAAATCTTTAAAAAATCTTCGACCTTACATTTTTTTAAATAATTTTTATACAATAACCGCGTTGTATCAAAAGTAGTAAAAATGATAATACAAAATAATGTGTTGGTACCCACCTTAACTTATAATTGTGAAATTTGGACTTGGTAGAAGAAAGACAAAAGTAAGATAAATACTGTAGAGATGCATGGGCCAAGAATTTTTTTTGTGGAGTGTTAATGTATGAAAGTGGGCGATATAAAGACATCAGAAATGAACGCATTGATATATTTTTTTTAAATAAGATAAAGAAACGAGTTTTATGATGGTTTGGACGTATGGAGAGTGGCTTTGACGAAATAATGACTATACAAGCCAGAAGTGCAAGACGTACGTGGAAGATGCAAACCGAGGGTAAGGTGGCGGCATCAAGTGGACCGGATTTTGAAAGAATGTAAAGTGAGAAGTATGAACGATATATGAATGTGATGCATGTGCATGATGAGACATATGAATGTGGAGGAGGTGAAAGTTAGGTACTTGGATAGAAAAGTTGGGAGATCTGTTCTTTCTGCCTACCTTGCAATGTGATGATATGTATCATTTTTACGCATGTTTTTATTTTTTTTAGAATAAGTTTAGTTCAAGTATTTTTTATGGAGACATCATTATATGGTACATACTCCTACACTGTCTCTACAAACACATTTGGTCTTCTTACAGTGATATCGTACTTCTTATTCCATATGCTCTTCTCAGAACAATTTTTAGATACAGCTCAAGTATTTTTTTATGGAGACACAATTATACATACTCCTACACTGTCTCTACAAACACATTTGGTCTTCTTACAGTGATATCGTTCTTCTTATTCGTTATGCTCTTGACAGAACAATTTTTAGATACAGCTCAAGTGTTTTTTTATGGAGACACAATTATACATACTCCTACACTGTATCTACAAACACATTTGGTCTTCTTACAGTGATATCGTTCTTCTTATTCGTTATGCTCTTGACAGAACAATTTTAATAATTGTACTTAATCTTGCGAATAAATTACCTAAACTGCAGTAAGAATGATACATCTCCATATACTCGTATCATGATCAGTGATGTTCCTATGGTGCTCTGGGAGTAAGCTGTTGGTTATGATACCGTATTAGATTTGACATTCGCGTTGGTTATCTGTTTTCTGATCTGGATTCCTTAATTTTTTTTAGGATCACCAGTTTCTCCATTGTATTTTCCCGTCTAATAATATAGTAGACGTACCTCACATATTTGCTGTTGTATCATTGTAGACAAAATCTGTAGTTCTTCCATAATCGATTAACTTTTAGAAAAAATAAGAAAATATGTCATGACGAAAGAGCTATTTGCGAGGTGCATCTCCTCCTCTGTTGACCCGTGTTGTATCATTGTAGACAAAATCTGTAGTTCTTCCATAATCGATTAATAGACGAGATCGTAACTTTTAGAAAAAATAAGAAAATATGTCATGACGAAAGAGCTATTTGCGAGGTGTATTTCCTCCTCTGTTGATCCGTGTTGTATCATTGTAGATAAAATCTGTAGTTCTTCCATAATCGATTAATAGGCGAGATCGTAACTTTTAGAAAAAATAAGAAAATATGTCATGACGAAAGAGCTATTTGCGAGGTGCATCTCCTCCTCTGTTGGCCCGTGTTGTATTATTGTAGACAAAATCTGTAGTTCTTCCATAATCGATTAATATACGAGATCGTAACTTTTAGAAAAAAATAAGAAAATATGTTATGACGAAAGAGCTATTTTCGAGGGGGGTCTCCTTCTCTGTTGACTCGACAACGAAGTAAAAAAGGATAGCGATGGCATCATAGAAAATCATATTATGGGAGAATCGCATGTAGTTGGAAATTTATTTTATTTTAATTTTATCTACTGTTGATGACGATCTTAAAACAATATAAAATTTTCGTATGTAATAAACCGAAGAAATTATAGCTGTCACAAATGATAAAATGTCACGTTGGACGCAGAGCACCCTATCACACTGTGAACCAGGCAATCTCCATGGATCTTCTTCGAATAACAACCAGAGGAAGACCAAATAATTCGTGGGTGGTGCAAAAAGATAACCTGATGCAGATGCACGCCCTGGGGGACGTAGTCCGGGACAGAAAAGCATACAACCTAAGGAAGAGGAGAGCTGACTCCAACAGTCTTCGCAGACAGTGAGTTAGAATGGAGCCAGGGAGAAGAAGACAAATGATGAAATGTACCGAACGATGTATCATGTCAAGCGGACTTTATTGTTAAATATACCTGTTATATCTTACGGAGACAATTTTTTTATATTCCTTTTGAATTGAAATATGTTTTTGTTTAAACGAAAAATGCTTAAGTTGCATATGTGACAACGCTTGGAAAAATCTCTTTTCAAATCACAGTACTTTTTTTTGAAAATGTTTATAATTGAACAAAAGTTAAAAAAATATCGTGTATTATATATTATTATTTAATATTTCAATTAATTTAATTTAAAAAAATAACGGAAAAAAAAACTTAAATTCTTTCAAAAAAGGTGAAAACTTTAAAGTTTCGTGTAAAAAGAGCAGGCAGTGAAACCCAAGAATAAATCTTTCCTGCCGTCATATATAACGAGTATATATATAAGCACGCGGGAAGAGTCCACAGCTGACGAGGCTTAACTTTCCCTCGTCGAAGAAATCAAATTTAAGCTTTAACCGTTTTCCGTATGCATCGTTGCTACGCGGTTATTTATTGTGGGAAAACCCTACAACGATACTGAATACATTGTTTATTGTAAAAAAACTTTTTTTATCTTGTGAACGTGATTATCGTTTTTTGGCGAATAGGAATAACTGTTGTATTCCGGTCAATAGCTTCGATGTTGAATGATGAGAGATATTTATACATAAATTTGGTTGAAAAAATAGCAAACAATTTTTTTAAATATAATATATATAATTAAATGGCTTTGTTATTCAACTAATAACATTAATCTCCGAAACACGTGTTTTGGATTGTCTGAAAGTTTTTTATTGAATTTCCACATATTATTATGGAGTAAAGAGGGATTTCAGAATTTCCACACCATATTGTAGAGTTAAGAGGGATTTCAGAATTTCCACACCATATTGTAGAGTTAAGAGGGATTTCAGAATTTGCAAACCTTTATTATAGAGACTAATCATAATTATAGAAATTTATTATAGAGACTAATCATAATTTCCAAAAAAGTAGCATTAAAATTTTACTATAGAGACTAATCATAATTTCCAAAAAAGTAGCATTAAAATTTTACATACGTCGCAAAAGTTATAAAACTCAATGCATTTACAAACATTATAAATACTGTAACCTTTGATAAAATTATTAACAATTCCGTTGTTAAAGATGTACTGAAAGGCTCTAGTTCAGATAGTGTTTTATTGTGTTAAGTCTTTAACGTGTTCCTCGCGGGAAGCACAAACGCCTGTGATCTGACGCCAATCCAAGTTTCAAATCACAAATACTTAAAAAGAATTACACAAAACCGGAATGAAAATGGAACTAAAATTTAAAATAACCTTTATTTTAGCGACATCTCTTAAAACCTTGTCAAATAATATATTAGTTTATGAGATGTTGTTGAATAAACAGAGCGCCGATTTTTTTTTGGTTTCTCAATATTTCCAGCTACTGCGTCACATGTAACGATCTGTCGCGCGGATCGAGTCCTGCGATGAGTCTCTCTTACGTAAATAAACATTACTAAGTCTCTCTTACGTAAATAAACATTACTAGTGCTATATGCATTTGATTGGGTGAGTGTAATGAATCATTGCTTTGATCGTAGCATTCCTTTGTTTATTTTACGTAATGTTTAGTTTATCTCCTTTATTTAATGAGTCTCCTTAAGAGTAATGACTATTATTTATTATCAGAAAATTACTTACTTGTCATGTTTACTTGGTGTTGTAATCAAATATCACTGGTTCTAAACAAAATACGCGTTTAAACTTAGAAATTAAAAAACCCCGAAATTGTGCCGCACACTGGATTCGTGGAATGTGATTTTTAACGCGGTGAACAGATTAATTGTCTCATGCTACCATAAATCGGCTTCTTGAGGTAAATTGAACAATGAACCCCGGTTATTTCAACCCCTTTTAAATTGAAATTGTGGCTACACGATGGTCAAAAAAGATTTTATGTTTTTTTCCAAATCAATTGAAAGTAAATTTTTATACAACTCCGTTTAGAGAACAAACTCTCCTCAAGGGCGCTCTAACTCGGGACTCGAATCCATTATTATTAAACAAATTACGTCTGGCAGCTATAGCAATGCCGGATCAAATAATGTAGAACACTTCTTTGTGTATAGTACAACTATGTGAAATTATTTCCATGTGGCAATCACTTACAACTGGTTGATCAGAGTCGATCAGAGTGTTTGTTGAGGCTTAAGGTGAAAACCAGATTGAAAATATATATTTTTTAAATCTGGGTTCCTGTGGAAATCGAATCCACAACCTCCGGGTCGGAAGACAGACGTCTTATCAACTTGGACATCGAGGTCGTCATAAGTCGTCTCTTGGTGGAGATTTAATTATCAAAATATATTACACTGTGGTATGTAAATGTCTATAATAATAAGTCTGGACATTAAGGAACAATAATGGTATCCGAATAAATTCGGTCGAAATCGTGCTTTGCGAAGAATATCTGATATTGAACTGTATAGTCGAGTAAGCAATGCCCACACAAGGGATAACTGTTTATAAGAGTTGGATGTTCAAAGTACAATTAAGAAAATAACCATAAGATGATTTGCCAATATCGATTCAATAAGTTCTCAAAGACTTACAAAACAAGTATAAATGAATTGCGCGTGATAAATATGCAGACTGAGTAAATAATGGAAAGTTACACTATGCGAAGTTTTGACTGAGGGAAAGGTAAGAAGTATGAGAAATGGAAGAGCATGTATTTTGAGATCTATGACCGACGAAAATGTAAAGACTGTGTGCATCTAAAGGTGTTGAGATCTGCCTTCTTTAATAGTCTCAAAAGTATGTATCAAAACATCAAATTCGATACGGGAATATTGCTTGGTCGTGTGTGACATACCACAGGAAAATTGAGGTTAATTGTGAGAACCCAGCGATCTTGTTTCGTGGTCCCCTTTATTATGGTTATAACATATTACTTACCTGTACAAAAACGTTGTTCAGGCAAAGTTCGGTCGTATATTATCATACGAGTTGCACCAACATTGAGAAACCTACACTGGAAAACCCTCTGAAAATATTTAGTTTACAAATTTCTTTTCGTTTGCTTCTAGCTGCAGAACAAAATCTAAATTATTTAAATAAATTCTAAGTGATACGACAATTTAATGAATGAACATGGTATGTTATTGGTATTATTTTAGCTTTGTTTCATAAAGTTTTGAAATGATAATTGAATTAATGGAATTGCTCATCAATAGTTATTGATTAGTGAAAAATTTATGTTTTACCCGTACTCGTAGAAGGTTAATGGTTATTGGTATCTGTTAAATAAATTTGTAGTTAATATTTTTTTGTATCATAAGTTTTTAAAATAATTAAATGAATGATCCATATAAGGTTAATGGTTATTGGTATCTGTAAAATACGTTTTTTTATTTGTATTTATTTTTGTCTTTGTATCATTAGTTTTTTAATGAAAATTTAAAGAATTACCCATGTAAGGTAATGGTTATTGGTATCTGTTAAATCAGTTTTTATTTGTATTTATTTTTGTCTTAGTATAGTTGGTTGTTTAAATGACAATTTCATGAATTACCCATATGAGGTATTGGTTATTGGCACCTGTTAAATAAGTTTTTTATTGGTGTTTATTTTTGTCTTTGTATCATTTCCCATCGTGGGTTATTGGTTTTTGTTTTTCTCTGATTTTTCATAGTCAGACAGCTGTGGCACTTGATGATTTTTATTGTGTCGCATGTGTGTATGCCATATTTCGTCATAAAAAATATGAAATAATATGAATATAAAATAAACCTTACTCCTTTGAACGAACTTTTACTTTGTTTATTAACTTCATATCCATAAATAGTTGGAAAAATACTGATGCTAAATAGAGAATACCGGTATACCATATACACAAAGGGGTTAGTAAAATAATAAAGGGGATAATGAAGTGATCACTTGGAAATTTAAATGCAATATTCTCGTATGTGTACAAGAAATATACCAGAACTATGGGGCATGTGTATTTTAATTATTTACAAGATTAAAAAATAGAAACTTAGAATGACCGATGTAATAATATTTATAACAATTTATTACATGTTTATAAAGGTGTGTAATGCAACACAGATCATATAAAACACACAGAAGCAAAGAAAGATGAATCTCGACCGGTAGAATGTTATGAGATGGGCTTAGTAGACCTTTTGAAAGCTTCTCTCAAATTTATTTTCTTTTCCATTGCCTTAACAAATAGATGTCATTTTAGTATATATTTACATATTATACCGCTATCAATAACCTATTATTCATTTATTATTTTAATAAAAACACGTAGAGTTAAATACATACATATAAAAAATATCATTTTTTTAAATAAAATTAATTAACATAATATATTAAAACTAGTAAGTAACATATTTACGAGTAGTTCAGACTATTTACTCCTTGTGACAACAAACGTTATTTATCTTATCGTTAATCGCATTCTCTAGTTGAGCAGTATACAATTTTGACTTGCAATAACTTTAATTAATGAGTTGTCAGTTCACATATGAACTGTAAGTTTTATCTTGTGTCTAGTCTGGGTTTGATATAATTTACAAAATATTAAGTCTCATTTCTCACGAGCATATTCTGTCGGACAATGTTCAACGAGACTAATGATCCAGCATAAGTAAAATTAACAGCCGGAAGTGTCACCCTCACATGGTGGAGTCATGGCGGGCGGGATTCAGAGGCACAATGGTAATATCACCCTATCTTTGGGCCTTAAGCATCACCGTCTTGTATCTCAGACACATCACAGATTGAGTAACTTTCTCCGGCGCTGGAGTAACGGGACGAATCCCTGCGGATGATACCCTTTATAAACCCCTAAATCTCGGATTTCCAAATAACTTTGAAACAATGTTAAGATTTCTCTTGGCGTGATTTATTGAAGAATGGTGTTTCAATATTTGTCGACTTTTTTGGGGGTTCGAACGGTTCAGCCTCTTTCGTTTCATCGCTCTTGAAAAAAGTTTACTCGTTTTTCTTCACTGTATCAATTATGTGTTCACTGTATCAATTACGATCTGATATTTTTAAAATTAATATTTTTACAGCGAATTTTTGAATATCCTTTATATTTCGGCGACTCCTTTTAGTTAGACTACACTGACAACCTCTTTAGTTCAGTTGGTAAGGTGCCTGTATTCCAAACTAGGAGTTGCGGGTTTGATTCCCGCTAGTACTTATTTAAAAAAAGGTTCCCATCTGGTTTTCACTAAAGGCCTCTTTAATATATTTCTAATTGACTAGAAGAGATTTTCACTGCATATGGTAGATTCAACTATATATTGTAGACTCGCTTACCATGACTTAGTTGGTAAGACGTCTATGCTTCACTTATTGAAGGCCTTTGACCAAAGACAAACTTGAAGAATGACATTTTTGGTGAAAATGGTTCATTTTTTCAAGTAGCGTGTCATTAGGCGTTTTTAAGCTTTATATAAAAAAACTAGTTTTTGTTCGCATAATAATAAAGTGTGTTGCTTTGTAGTGAGATAAAAACTTACTGCTATACCTAGGGAATGCTAGACAAAATATAGTGAGTTTTACCATCGAGTTAATATTTTGTCACTCATACACGTTTACTTCCACATGTTTTGTAACATACACGATGCATGTTTAAACACACTCGTGATGTACTTGAAACAGCAGTGATTAAAATTATCTTATTAACACAAACGTTGATACGTTTACATATATAGGCCTTTTGCATACTATTTCACACGTTGCCACATTTCTACACACTCCACATTGGTAAGCTTTTAAAACATAAACGTACACATTTACGCACATACTTAAATACTCTCACACATAATTATTTTTCCTAAGTGTGAATCATTATCAAAGTATATGCGAGCTGGGAACAGCAATTGTGCAAATTTTCACCGATCGATGATGAAAGCTCTTTGCTTTTAGCAAAAGACAAGCTTTTCTGGAATTTTAACGTCTGAAAGATGAAACCTGGCTGCAGAGACTAAGTAAGTCGTTCTGATTTTGGCCCTAGGAATAAGTATTTGTCCACTGCTCGTGGACGGTCTTGAACTAGAACTCTAGGTGCCTCCTTGTATACTATTACATATTGTACATTTGTCCTACGTTTATTTTCTTTTTTTGTGCGCTTGATCGTAACAGTACAAATGCAGCCAGGGACAGCCATTGTGTTAATGCCTACCTATTGAATCCAGACTATTTATTATTCCCAGTGGCATGCCCTTCTTACCCGATTGGAATTAAAGGGGTCTGAGATATGATTTGCTGTGCTATAAGATACGCCTTCTCAGTCCCTTTAGTGTCGAACTGGCAGTAGAGGTTTGACATATTTCAGTTTGCAGTCTTGCGGTCAATAGAGGATACGTTGAGTACTAAGAACCTGTATCGATCTATATTATATATAATATATATGTGTTTTATAACTGTTATGAATCGTGTTTATTTCTTTCTAACATATTTTCTTTGGCATTCAATATAAATTTATTGAAAGGTGGAATTCGCCCTCTGGAGACGTAGCGGGGAATGTTTTGGCTATGTTAAAGAGTTCTCAAACACCACATCTGTGTCGTTAGCCTCAGAACTTCTGAAACAATATTTATCAAAAAATAATATCTATTGAATCCTATCACGAACACTGCAAGCCTAGAAATAGACGTCTTATAACGTTCAGTCGTGACTAAATTCGTTCACTCATAAGTTACGAGTACATAAATGTTAACTTTATTTTACCTCGTATTTTTTAATGTTTAATATTTTATTTTTAGTGAAATGAATTTTTTTTCAGTCGCAGATAACATATAGTATCTCAAAGCTCGACTTATTAAATAATTTCTTAGTTTTTTTTATTAGCCTTATGTCAAGTTTTCTTACGATAAACATTCCTGTTTATAAAGTTTCAAGATAACTTCACAACACATTACTAAGTGTATTTAATAATAACAACGTACTTAAAACTAGATGATCACACTTTGTACTTGCCACTTTTTTCCAAGTTTTTGTATTTTTTACTTTGAATAAAGTCGACTTTTGATAATATTTCAAGTCTTAATTTTCGTGACGGGACTTCAAGTTTTTCCACAGTTTACTATCCTTTTTCGAGCATGAATATATTTGTTGTAGGATTCTGTACGCATTTTTATTTTTAATAACCCGATAGCTTATAAGCTCAATGATTCAATAGAGGTTTTCAACAAATGGGGTTTCTTCATTTCAAGAAAAAAATATGAATTCATAAAAAAACTGTATGTTAAAATAGCTTTTTTTACTCAACGTAATTTTTTTAAATATTGCACATATTGAAAGAAAAAGTGTTGCGTTTTTGTGTGAAAAAAAAATCTCTTAAAAAATGTAAGAATTTACATTATGTGCTTTGTTTTCAGTTTTTGAAGAAAAGGAAAGGTTTTCAGGTTTTCAGTTTTTGAAGAAGAAAACGTTTCTTCAAAGTAGCATTTTGTTATATCACACTTACGTTATATACTGTAAAAACTGATTGGCTTGTTGCCGTGTTACAATTTCTTCCATGAACTAATAATATATAAAAGAGGCCTTTGTGAAAACCCGACTGAAATCCTTTTTTTTTATTAATCTGGGATGCAACGGGAATTGAATTCCCAATCCCCAGGCTGAATGAAATACGTCTTACCAACACGGCCACTATCATTATGACGAATGTTTCGTCCTTTTTATTATTTTATATATTTCTACTCAGAAGTAACATAAATGTTGACCTTTGATAATATTATGATGAAAGTATCCTTTTTTATTTCCTTCTGAATTATGAAGTTTAATTTTTTCTCCAGGCCAATTCTTATTTATGACATAACTTTGTTATGAAAACTAAAAAGTTGTAAGAGCTTTGGAGTTATTCTAATTTTGTTGAATTTTTTATAGGTCTTCGTGAGTTTTTCGGATAGAACTTTTTACTGTTTTTCGGTTATTTTCATGAACACAACTTTATCTTAGTCAGTATTAAAGTGTTTTAATTACTTTATAAAATACTTCTATTGAGAATTTCCCATTTGGAACAAACTTTTCGAAATAAAAAAAAAATACAAATTTATTTTGGTTCATTTTCAAGGTATTTAAAAAAATCAATTCAACACGAAATATTGACTTAAACACCTATCAAAAATATCCGCCCGATAAATGTTCATTGTTTTAAGTTACTGATGCGAATGTCGAGCGTGTAATAAGAAGTTGTTGCACCCCATTAAAAAAAATCCTATCATAGTAGGCTGATAGGACAGCGCAAGACTTTCCTATCTTGATATTCATCCTTCGCCTCATCTGCATCCGTATACCTTTTCAAACATCTGCGATTTCTCTGACTTTCAACGTTTCCTTCTTATAAAATATAATTCACTTGATTCAACCATGCTTCCTTTGGTCTTTCTCTGCCACGCCTTCCTTTCACATTTGCATTATACATATGTTTGTTTTGTGTGTCTTTTTCGTTTAATTTATTCTACATGCCCTAACCATCTCGGAGTGCTCTTCTTTATCTTACCCAACACATCGGCCTTAAGTTCACATTCATCATTTTGTTTCGTCTTGTGTCATGCATTATCTTCCCATGTATTCTTTTACATGCATGCATTTCTACATAATTTATTTCTCTTTTCAGTCTTGTTCAACGTTCATATTTTACTTCCATACATCAAATTTGATTCTAAAATTCTGTTGTGGATTATCTTGGCAAATTTTGATACTGTCCGATTCGAGTATATATGTTTTACTACCCTAGTGACTTTGTTTTCTATCACTACACGCCGTTTAATATTCCTCTTTAACTCTTTCATCATCTGAGAAAATACTACCCAAATAGAAGAATTTTTTGACTTATCCGTATACCGCATTTACTTTTTTTCCTTTCGCTCTCGATCACCATGACTTTGTATTTCACAATATTTGTTCGGTAATGTTAGTATGTTAAATATAAATTCTCGCTTGAGAGATTTGAATAATGTTGAAACTAAATTTACATTATCAAATTATTAAGTAATTGTACGTAGATAAAATGTAGAGTAAAAATTAACCGCAGACTGGGCGTAAAGCTCTCCCATTTCCTAAAACCATCATTCGCCTTAGTCCAGACTAAATCAAAGGAAATTGTCTTTTAATGTTCTTTTCTAAGAGTTTCCCCATTACTCAGCGGCGTCACCGAATTTCCTCTTTGCGTAAACCTCTCGCCTGGCAACAAAATGTTCCTTTGAAATATCAGCGCAACTTGGCCATTGTTTTTTATTAATTTCGCTTGAAAAAAGTGATTTGATTTGGAATAAATTATGATTAATGTAATGTAACCAAATTTGCTTATAAAATACAACTTTCAATAACTTTATGGTTAGAGTCTCAATATTAATCAAACAATTATCGTGCTAGTCCTAGCTAAGAAATTGAGAGTCTCGGTTGGGTTTAATTTGAAAACACGTCATCCGTTTGGTTTAATTTAAAAACATTTTTTTCTGAGTAACTGGATATACCAACTGTGTATTTTCCTTTCCTTTTCTGCGTCCCTTCTGTTTTCCGTTGATCGATGTAATCTCACTTATTGTTATTTATTTTGTTTGATATTGTTATTTACTTTGTTAGTTAATTTTATATTTGTTTGTGATTGAGTCATATCCTACTGATTGATTTATGAAGCTATTAAGCCAACTTCGCATCGAAATCTGTTCAGTGTGCACCAGAACCTCCTTGATAAGGAGAAGACAGGTTTGTTTAGGTTGGGTCCAACTCCCTCTTTTCCACTCCATGCTGTGGATGCCCGAACGCGTATTTAGATGAGTCCTATAATTTCTAGTCCCGAGAGTTGATGTTTATCGGCATGAGACAGAATACCGATATTGGTATCTATCTCTAAAATGCACATTGTCTCTGCGCAGCGAAGGGACCCTCCACGTTTAGATGCATAATTTACTGTCTTCTTGGATCGGGTGACATATGTTAATTGACTGTCTACGGCCACTAAACTTACTAGTGTTTCGATTGAGCACCTCTAGTAAGATATCTACTGTAGCTAAGGTATTTTTTTTATATTATTTATAGTTAAACCATTAACATTGTGGAGGTTTATTTGTTCCATTTATTACCTATAAATGGAGCAAAAAGCTATTTATAAAAAAACATATACGAAATAACCAAAAAAATCCAAGTCACATAAAGCCAGCTTTTTACACTAATTTTAATCTCCGGAAATTCTTATTTAACGGGAAAGGCCAAAATGGAATACTTACCAACTGTGGTCTGTATAAACTTTTATGTGCTGACTGTGATAATTTCTACATAGGAAATACAGGAAGATCTTTTGAAAAGAGATTCCGTGAACACAAATCCGCCTTAACAAATCCTCTAATTTATTCTGAAATGGTTAATCATTGTCACCTTGAAAACCATACATTTTCTATCCATGATGCCAAATCTTACATATCAGTAGTAACGGAAATAAATTGGACAGATTAAATTCCTTAGAAATTAGATTCCCTAGGTGAACATCTGGCAAACACATATATACCAAGAATCTCTCCGCTGCTCACTGAGGTCGTCCCATGCCTCCCCCAGCCGCTAGTCCCCAACCTGAATGTTTACCGTTAGAAGTGTGCACGTCGGTGCCAGTTAACAGAATTCAGTCTGGTTTGTGCTCCCCTGAAGATGAGGTGAAAGCTTTAAAACCGGTAGGGTTATACCGTTACAAAAAGTGGAATGAACAGTGTTTGATAAAACAATTCCAATATTTTGTATAGCTATTGTTATATGTAGTAACACTAGACTAGACTGCATTGGCTGCTATAACAGTTGATGCAAGAGAACGCGCCCGAAGTCGAATACTCATTAAATAATTGTAATGTATTTCAGTTAGCAGAAATAATAATGGCTTTGGTAAAGTTAGTTTTGAATTCAACTCATGAAGTTCTTCTCTACTACATTTCCCCTTAAATGGTCGTTTTTTTAAAATTTGATTCCTTAAATTAATTAACATGTCTATTTTAAAATATTTATATGTCGATTTATATTTTATTTTTAGTTAGTTTATATTTTTTAAACACATCTGTATTTATAAGCATAATTACACATACACCATTGCCTTCAGTAGAGATTTTTTTGCGTAGATTTCCCAAGTGAAGATCGTGGAATCCTATACCAGTCGCAGAAATATTGATTTTATCGTCTTTTAAAGACGTGGAATTTTGCACAATATTTTACATTGTTCGAAAAAAAACTTTCATCAGTTTTTTACTTTGATTTAACTTTATATAATTTATTAATATAAAAATGCAAACGAGATTCTTAACAATTTGTATCTTTTAAATTTAAATGGGATTTTTTTTAATTAAATAAAATGTATAAAACTTTCCCATTTCGCTGCAAAATATACTTTCAAGTATAAATTCTGCATCGTATATTCTGTAGTTGCGAGAAAGCTCGTCAATCATTCTGTCGCATCCGAAGCAAAGAGATGCAATTCCTTGCATTCTCCAGGGAGTGCACATATTCTGGAGAATCATTTACAATGTGGTCAGTTGTCTTTGTATCACTGTACCAAAGAAAGACAATAGAACTAGAACAATGAATGTTGTTGACTAAAGTACAAGCATAAAGAAGTAGTTTTGGGATAGTGTTTCATACTAATAATAATAGAAGGAAAAATATATCGCCATTTAAAGAGCAAATCCTCTTAAAGGTTTCATCTCAAAGATTATATCATCTTTAACGAATAGATGATTTATCATAGTGGAAATTGGGTAGCCATCATCAAAGCCAGTATGTTGATCTGACTGGGATATTTGTAATGGATGAACAGTGAAAGGACAGCGAAGAGAGTGTTAAATCAAACATCGATATTTAGAAGATCCTGTAGATGACCGATGCTTCACTACCGTGAAGAGCGCGTCAGCAATAGAGTGAACTTATAGAATGAAAGAGCTTGGAGGGAAGTGGCTAAAAAGTCCCTTGATGCCAGGGATGATTATGATAATAATAACAAGAATATAGAAAGGAACGTGAAAACTCTCATATACTTTTCAGTCTGATTGGCGTCATGTGATAATCATCCAACAACTCTGAAACAGTGGTGGGACAACTCTTTGTCTTTATATAGATTGATATATTAAAAAATTATGTATTTTTTAGCTTTATTTTCAAATTTATTATCACACCCGCCGTGGCCCCTTTCACCCTCAATATTTTAGCGCTTTCTATCTCTAATCTTCTCAAATTCTAGGTCTGAAAGTACGTCAGTCTTTTATAGCCTAAGAAATTTGGCTTATGATGTCTCTAAATATCATATTATATCGCCTGTTTTGTTGACAAATGACTGATTAGCAATAATCTGATGATTATTAGATGATTTTGAGTTTAAAAAAACTTTATAAAAATGGTGTGTACTGACTTATTTTTTTCTTTATACATTTAGAAACATTTAACTTTGCCTATGGAAAAAACATGAATTAACAAAAGTTTGTTTAAATTACATATTATGCACATGATAAGTTATAGTTGTTATTCAGTGTTTTATAAAAAAGTGTTTTTTTTTGTATTATTAAATATAACAATAAAAATATAAAACAAAATAACACGAATTGAACAAATCAAAAACGGTGATAAAAGCACGAAAAGGTGAACTATAAATATGGTACATACCAAAAACTATACTCAAACTTACGTTTGAAGAAGAATAACAAATATGACTTATGTTATGCGTCCCTTAGTAAACCTTGGAACCATGACGGAAATCATTAAACATATCAATCTTGTTGTGGTACCTCTGATAAAAACTTCTACAAAACCTAACATAGCTGAATTTTCTCAAACATTCGTCTTTTGTATTTTATATAGTGCTGATGTTGATGATATCCTAGGTAAAATTATTACCAAATATAAATATCGATTCTCAAAGGGTTGTTGATGCCATTTCAGCGAGCGATTGGAAATTTCGGTTGAAGGATTTTTTGTATGAGTTTCCCCTTTTTCCGCTTGATAGAAAAACTCGCCACCGTATTTTTCGTGCGTTTAGCGTCACGTTGTGATCCAATTCATGCGTTATAAAATATAACATCAATTTTGTTATTTATATATTTTCCTCCAAAGGGATAGTATTTTTAAATGTGCGAATTTTCTGATATTTTAATAAATAGTTCAGTGGTATTTTTTGTATATTTAGTATTCGTTTTTATTTTCAGGTTGTAAAGGGACTTTCAAATTGAGCGGTTTTTTTTAATTCTTGGATAAAACACAGATGGAATCGCGTACTTGCCTGGGTCTTGTGACATTTGAGACGTGTAATGTATGACATTTATAAAAATGGAGTCGCATACAATACAATGCGTACAAATTGCTTAGTTATTTTATGTATTGCAATCTCCGGAAACGGTGATGTCATTTGGCCACCAGCATCATGTGATCTGACACCGTTGGACTATTTTCTCTGAGGTTACGTGAAAAGCCAGGCATATAAAAATGACCCCAGTCAATTCCTGAGCTGAAAGACGAAATAATTCGCGTTATTGATGAGTAAGAATCGCAATTATGCCAAAATGTCATCGAAAGTTTTGACAAAAGAATAGACATCTGTGGAGCTGCAAGAGGTGGACATTTGGCGAATATTGTATATTGTGTTTAAATGTCATACATTATACTTCAATGACCAATAAAAAGTTTTTTGAAATCAAATAAAATTGTGTGTTTTATTCAAGAATTAAAAAAAAGTACAATTAAAAAACCGCTCAATTTGAAAGACTCTTTATAAAGAAAAAAGAGGTCCATTTTAGCCCTTTTCTATATATCAGTGATTCATTTTTAACATTGGCGTGTTGAGTGATTGCTGTTGTTGAATTAAAAAAATCGTGATTCGGTGAATATAAAAACAAAATAAAATTTGTATGAAATTATTGTACGAAAACAAAATTAAAACAGTAACAAGAGTGAAACACAAAGTAAATGACGAAAGGAGAATTAATGCGATCGAAATGCATGCCTTGCGAAAAATATCTGATATGACAGAGTATTGTATAGTTTTGCACTTGTGTTGTGAACAGTATATATAACCTGGATACATTATTAACATATGGCAGACTTTCCAACCAAACAAATAGTGTACATAGGGCCTTAGCGAAAACCAGACTTAAATCAATAAAAAAAAAATTATGGTTTAAAGTCAGACGTGTTGCTAACACTCTGGGCTGGAAGACAGGTGTGTTTCCAACAAGGCTAAACGAAGTCATATATTATTGTAAAGAGAGATTAAATACAACTAAGAAAAACAACTGTAAATCTCATTGAAACATGGAATAAATGAGTTTTGAAAGACTTACAAAACAAACACAAATGTCTGAAATTATTGAGACCGATAAATTAATGGAAAGATATTGTTGAAGAAAAATATTCTGAGGAACAGCTCAGAACTATGAAAAATATAAGAATATGACAAAACGTTTGGATATAGACGATACAAAATATGCATGCGAAGAAAAGAAGCTGACATATCTCTTCTCTGCTTACTCCTAAAGGGGCAGCCGTGTGGAATGTGTGCATGTATGTTACATATGTGAGAAGTGTTTTTAATTGACTTATTCTCAACACTGATAATCTTCCAAACAATTTTTTTTCTTTCGCATGCCCATCTCGATGAAGCATCTCATATTATTCTCTTTGTATTGTCTTTAGTACTCTTAAGTTTTCTTTTTGATGGTGGTTAAAACATCTCTATCTTTATTCATCCGTTTAAGATGTCACCATGACGAACTTGGTCAACCTACGATGAGACTCGGCAATTTTCGATAGAACCATATTTCTAAAGCTTCTAGTTTCTTTGTGGTTGCCTGAATACTAGGTTAGTCAAAAAGTTTTGAAAGCGGAAATGAAAATACATTTTTTTGGGGGGAAATCACTTTTATTGCTCAGTATAGTCTCCCATAAGATCAATACACTTGGTCCAACGATCTTCCAACTTTGTTGTCGCATCACGGAAGTGACTTTCTGGAAGGCCTGCAAAATACTCCTCTACGACGGCTATAACCTCTTCGTTTGATGAAAAATGCTTTCCACGAAGGAATTTTTTGAGATGTGAGAACAGCCAGAAGTCAGGGAGCTAAATCTGGCGAATAGGGTGGATGCTGCAACAATTCGTACCCCAATTCACTGATTTTCGCGATGGTTTTTTGAGCTGTGTGAGCAGGTGCATTGTCTTGATGAAAAATGATTTTTTTCTTCTGCAAACCGGGTCTTTTTTCACAATTTTTTTCATCCAACTGGTCCAAAAAGTCACAATAATAATCAGAGTTGATTGTCTTACCAGTTTGGAGATAATCTATCAATAAAATTCCTTTTGCATCCCAAAAAACTGACGCTAACACCTTCTTGGCCGATTTCTGGACACGAACTCACTTCGGAGCCAAAGTGCCTGGTTCACACCACTCCTTAGCCTCTTGTTTTGATTCAGGATCATGGTTATAGACCCAAGTCTCATCCATAGTGATGAATCGTTGCAGAAAATTCTTTTTATCATTTCGAAATTGCTCCAAATGTTGCTCAGAAAGTCGCATTCGAACGTGTTTTTGTTGCATTGTTAGCAAATGCGGCACCCATTGTGCACACAGTTTTTTGAAACCCAAAACTTCAGCCAAAATATGCCATGTTGTTCCATGTGAGATGCCTATGGTGTCAGCTATCACATCCACAGTCGATCGATGATCTTCCAAAACCATATCCTGTATTTTCGCTATGATTTCTGGTGTTGATGCACTTTTTGGACGTCCTGAGCGTGGATCGTCTTCAACGCTTGTACGGTCACGCTTAAACTCCAAAACCCATCGGTGAACGGTTGGAAATGAAGGAGAAGACTCCTTTAATACTTTCACCATCTTTGCATGGATCTCAGTAGCCGATAAACCTTCCAAAACAAAGAATTTAATCACTGCACGATATTCGGATTTTTCCATTGTTAAAAAATACACTGACACGTCAACTTCAAATGGCTTGTAAACAAAGAATGAATTGACAGATCGAAATGAAATTTTGAATACGTTCTTATGAAAGATGAAATATTAAAATGGCGTAGAAATTTTGGTTTTTCTACTGCTCCATAGATGTCGCTTTCAAAACTTTTTGACTAACCTATTAAATATCCATACTTCAATACCTCAGAGAAATACGGAGAATATGTAGCAACGCAAAATCAGCATGACATTGACACAACTGTTTGTTGCGGAAGAGATCTTGGATTCTGATAAGCATTTTCATGCCATTTTCACTCGCACTTTGATCTTTTGATAATTCAGCCAGCATCCCAGATATTAATTATATCTTGTTGTGCTTACTCAAAAATTTCATAAATCAAGTGGTATAGACTTTGTGTTTACTTTACTTTTACTACAATATAATAAATGTTGTCTTTGAAATGTCCCGTTTCAAGTTTCTCTCATTACGAGCTGTATTAACCCTTTACAGGAACACTTGTAGACTTGGCAAATTATCCGCAAGAAGAACTGTGTCACCAGCATAGCGAATGCTAACGAATGGTTCAGTTCTTTTTTTTATTTGAAATCATTAGTTTAAATGAATTTTGTTACGTGTGAATTCAAATAGTTCATGTACATATTTAAATATTCGCATATTTTACATCTAAACACGGGCAACCTTAATCACCTCAAATATGTCATCAATAAATACCCATATTACGCTATTTTAGCGTTTCAAATTTATTGCTTGAGTATTATTTCAGTATAACAAACCCATATATAAACTCATAAATTTTCTACGAAATGTCTACTGGTATAATATTTTACGGTACGTTAAGGCACTAATTGACCTAATATCATGTGTAATTTGTAGTTAGGATACGTTTAACTATCTTTTATTTCTTACATTTCCGTTCTCTTAGTGTATAAAAATACGTATTCTGGATGTTGTATATTTTCTTTGTCTTTCTTTATAATTTCCATAAATTGTGTACGATTAATGAAAAGGTTATCTCCAGATTTACTGAGAAACGGTATTTTCTTAATAAAGAAAAATACTTCTGAAGACTTTCGATAAATTCAAGAAGCTTATTTTTTTTAATATCCTTCATGATAATGGAGGCACTCTCGATGTGAATTCAGTGTTGAAACAGCACTGCAGTTAATAATAACGCCCATTAGACGTGATAGTTTATTCCAAACAATTTGCAATTTTAACAGTTTGTAGGGTATTATTAATTGTACAAAAAAATGTAAGGTATTATTTTGAAGTCAATATCGGTCGTGGATTTGATAAGATAATAAATTTTAGCGCGCTTTCTCCAAAAAAATATCTACATACATACAATCACGCCGTATTCCTGTCTGGGTAGGCAGAGTAGACTAATCTTCAGGCTTTACTATCGTAACACACATCTTTCGCCTCCTCTACATCCATACACCTACGATTTCTCTTAAATTTTACATTGTCTTCTTTCAATATATCATTCCCTTGGACCAGGAATGTTTTCCTTGCTCTTCCTCTACCACGATTTTAACTAACTCACATTCGCACTGTATATTTGTTTTGTTAGTCTTTCTTCATTCATTTATTCGTTCTATATGTCCAAACTATCTCAGATTATTTGAAAAATTACATCAATTTTCTGATCGTGTTTAGCAGCCATAAATATTTTTCAATATTATTAAAAAGAATATGGTCAAAGCATTTAAATTAAAAAAATATTGCTCCGTTTCGGATATATTGTTTTTGTCTCTTATACAATTCTAACGGTCATATGACTATTGTAGAACCCTTCTGGTGGTGCTGTGTAATTCTCAACTCCAAACATTGTTCCTATCGTCCTTCAATCCCAGCCTCCCCAAATCATGGGTCATAATATCCAGCACGGCTCTGAGCTGACTAAATTGTCTTAATTCCTGATTTTTTTAAATTTGATACGTTCTTAAAATATTTTTATTCATCTGATTTGTATATTTCAATGGTTCAATGAAATTTGGTGATCTAAGGTTGTTGAAATATGTTTCGGATCTCTATAGTACTTGATGTTTCAAGAAATTGGCTCCCAGGTGTGAGCTACGTGCATCATTTTCCCCAGAAAATACAAACATACTCGTATATCACAATATTGTGTTCTAAGAGCTATTGCCAACCTCCGAGACTTAGTTGGTAAGATAACTGTCTTTTGACATGGGTTTTGCGACTTCGATTCACGTTGGAACCCATTATTTTATTGTGTTTCGGTTTTTGTTTTCAATAAAAATGTTTTCTACGTTTTTTTGGTTAGTCGGAAGTAAGTGCCATATGGTAATACACCCATTAGGTTATACTGTTTATAACAAAAGAGCAATGAAAAGAAAACATATTGAAAAAAATTTTATTCTGTTTTTGAGAAATAATGAGAAATAAAAAAACATACACACTTGCGTTCAAACGTGCTTCAGCGAACTAAAAATTATAAACGGTTTCTGATACTGGACTCGTAGTTCGATCAAGAACAGAATAATTTAATATAGCGGGTACTTGAAATAGTTATCAATATGGCAAGTACCTATATGTTAAAAATTTTAGATCTTCGACTTCCTTTGGAGCTTCGAATTCTGCTTGACCTAATTCTGTAAGGTGCTTCTGCCTCTGAGACTCAAGCCGAACTTAATAAAAAATCTAAACTTTAGTCTGTTTTGAATTATGAAAAGTTAAATGTATTTTTTATGACAGGCAATATTTCTTATTTTTCCTTCAATCTTGAGCTACACGAGTTTATGTCTTGTAAAGGGAAATTCATGATAAATTTTAAATGCTTAATATTTCCGTACATTCCGTATTCAATAGCTTCATAATCTGTTCAACTTGTTCTCCGCTCGAAAGATTGATGAATTATCTTATGTTTTCTAAGGTTGAAAAGGCGAATAGTGGCGAATAAAAAAAGAGAATGATTTGACGAAAAGTAATGGTTTACGGAAAAATAGCAGGCAAGTAGCGCGGTAACAAAAGAGAGAAATAATAATTTCGCCGTAATCGTGCCAGCAATATTACTATTAAACAGTCTTTCAACCGAAGAAGGAAATATTCAGGGTTCATATTATAGCAGTTATTTTTCATAATAAAAGTAATCCAGATCAAGGCCATTCAATTATTTGCGTTGCTATAGAAAAATCAGAAATAATCAAAACGGCGGTGTCCAGTGACTGTAAGATGTAGATTTTCACCGGCATTACGTTGACATGAATCCAGTTTCAGGTAGCTTTGACAATCATGGTAATTACGGTTTACAAATTCGCAAAGCTTTCTACCGTCTTGAATCTTATGGTGAATTCTGATTTCAGAGATGTTTTCCTTTTGGCCTTAAAACATCAACTTTTACTGGTATTGTTTCATTTACGATCGTGTTAGTCTTAAATAATAACCTTAAGTTCTATCAACTGTATACAATAGACGTATCTTAAAATTAATACATTTTTGGTATAATTCGAACTTATCTGTTTCCAATTTAAGTGTCTATAATATTAAATATGATAATTTATGTGGTGCTCTTTAGAGAACGGAGACTTATTTGGGATTTGAACCCACTATTTTGACAGATTAACTTTATTATAAGGTGTTAACATAAGTTGTGTCCGTTTTTTTTCAATTTAAAAATGAGCACCAAAAGTAAAACAAAATGGTAAATGTTATACGTCATTCGAAAGAAAATTTTCTGCTCTACAAGATATTGTTTTTTGTTTTTACGTTACATATATTATTTTATTTGATTACAAGCCTTCAAAATGGAATGTCAAGTAGACGAAAGTGAGCATTTTCGACACATCCTTCTGTTCGCGTTCAATCGAAGGAATAAAGCTGCCAAAGTTGCTCGCGATATTTGCGAAGTGTACGGTGAAGATGCTATGAATGAAAGGAAAGCTCGTCGATGGTTTTTTCATTTCAAAGACGGTAATTTCTAACTGAAAGACATGGAGCGTTCCGGACGACCAGTGGACTTCGATGAGGACCGCTTAAACTATATTATTTATGAAGATCCCCTTCATACCATCGTAGAATTGGCTGAGCAGATGAATTGTAGTCACATGACTGTACACCGCTATCTTAAATCAATGGGAAAAGTCCAGAAGTTCGGCGCTTGGGTTCCACATGTTTTGAGTGAAAACAACAAAAATCAACGTTCGACAATTTCTGCTGGTTTGCTCGCGCGTCATCGAGCTACGCATGTCCACAAGCAAAGGTTCTTTGACCGCATCATTACTGGTGATGAAAAATGGTGCCTTTATGTGAATATAAAGAAACGGAAAGAATGGGTGAGTTATGGTCAACAAGCAACGCCTAGAGCGAAACAAAGTTTGCATCCGCGCAAGACGATGAGTTGCATCTGGTGGGATTGGCAAAACGTCATTCACTACGAGATACTTGAACGCAGACAGTCAACGCGGAGCTATACATTCTGCGAATGCAGCGGCTTAACACTGCAATTCACCAAAAAAGTCTGGATCGGCAATATGGCGTTATTCTGCAACACGATAACGCCCGCCCTCATATCGCCAACATTACGAAAAATGCCATTTAAACGCCTGGTTGGGAAGTCCATATTCTCCAGACCTCGCACCCGCCATATTCTACAGACGTCGCGCCGTCGAATTTCTACTTTTTCCGATCGCTTTCGAACAATTTGTGCGGCGTTTCCTTCAATAATGACGTCGAATTGCGGACATGGTTGGACGAATTCTTCGAGTCAAGACCGGATGGTTTTTATCGCACAGGCATTGAAAAACTTGTAGACATTGGCAAGAAGTTGTAAATAATGAAGGAGAATACATTATTGACTAATTCGTTGTAAAATAATGAAGGAGAATACATTATTGACTAATTTGTTGTATTTTTTTTTTGTTGTATCCTCTTGTTCTCTTCATTTGGAAAAAAAACGGACACAACTTATGTTAACACCCAATATATTGAGCTTTGTTTATAATGAAAGTTGTTTTAACAAAACAGTTATTTTTTATTTAGTGGTTTTACCCCGCATATCCTTATTTTTTTAGCATTATATGATATTGGGCTTTAGCTGTATGTTACGATCTCCGTGGCCTAGTGGATAAGACAAGACGTTTTACGTTCACTCAAGAGATTGCCATTTGGCAATAAACCCGCCAGGCTTAACAATATACAACGAATGTGTAATACAATACTTCCACCCGGGAGTTTCGGGTTCCCGATGGTAGCAAAATATTATGAAACAAAGTTTCAGTCTGGAAAAAAGAGTTTGTCTGATAGCAATACGCTTCCGAATGTTTCAACTTCACGCACGGTAGTGTTGCGAAAACGTGCAATGACAAACCGCGAGTTCCGTGCATACTCTAGTGGTTCTAATCCCGAAAGTTTGATTACTGGGCCAAATACAGTTTTATTTCCTGGCCACGCTGTTCAATATATTCGAATCACCAATTCGGATATTTTGAACGGTACCATACAAAAGAAGACAGAATAGCTGTATATGCAAGCTATAAAAATTTTAATAAATTATCTTAGTAGAAATCTCATCCCAAAAATGTATAAACCCAAGGATCAGTGTTGCCACCATCCTTGTATAACTTATAGACATCTAATCTAACTGCAAACATTTGCTTAACATTAATCTATGCGGATTATATTGATTTGTTTGCTCAAGATACGCATTTCGAAGTGGCTGAAAAATTCCGTCCACTGAAAATTTTTGTAATTATTTGAAAAACCGCCCTTCGACTTCCACTTCGAAAAATGAATTTTTATTTTTTCTATCAGTAATTTAATTTCATCGGCTTTGTATAAATTTGATTGTTGTTTTTTGAAATTCGAAATTAAAACTTCTTTCATCAGAAATGATTGGATGTTAAAATAAATACAAAGCTGTAAGGATTTTTAATTCTGTTGAATAATGCGAAGACTGTTTGTGAAATGGTTTGTTTTCTTATATAGGAAAAATAAACATATTTCCTGTTTAAAAAAAAATTATACTGTGTAAATCATAGCTAGAATTCAAATAAATTAAAACTTAGAATTAAGTAAAAAATTTTTTTTTTGAAAATCATGTTTATAAAACATTGTTTTGTTAATTTGAATTTCGTTTTATATTTTATTTGTAACACTTATATTTTTTATTTTTTCCCTTTTATAATGCCTTTCAAAGCTTTGTAAACAAGACGCCTATCTTGGACTGGGTGACGGGTTCGATTTTCGTTAGTACCCGTATTTTTTTTAAATTGGGTTTTCATCTGGTTTCGCTTACAATCTTTGTAACATCCTTCTGGTTGGTTGAAAGAGTTCGTCAAATGTCCATAAACCCGTCAGGTGTATTTATTATTTCATTTTTGTTGTATACAGCACTACCTGGTCGGTTTATTGCCATATACCAACCTCTTCCAACTAATCATTAAGCTGTTGAAGATGACTTAATCAAAAACGAATGTGGAACCCTGTCTTAAATATATTGATTACCAACGGGCATTGTTCCCGTGACCCCCGGTTAGCAGACATACGTCTATACAACTAGGAAACGGAAGTCGTCAAGTTGTTCCTTATTGCGTGCATTCATAATTTCCTATTTTTTTACTTATTGCTGTTAAAAATAGGCATGTATACTATACATACCATATATATTTATAAAATATTTTGGTTCTTATTTTTAATTCTAGAGTTCCTATCACGATGTATTGCGTTATAAATTCTGGAGACTAACTAAAGTAAAAAGATTTTGGGTCGTAATACGCAACCGTAAAATTATTTATTGGCAAAGCTTACATATACTCATAAACATAATATGAAAGAAAAATGTTGGTTGCAAGGACGAATCTGATTTATCTATTAAACATATTGAATTATATCAGTGAAAATATTAAATTTGAAGGGATACGTTTATGAATTATTTAACCTTATGAAAACAATGAATACAATCGTTTTAATAACTTAATGTTACCCATGTCCTAGTTAGTAAAATGGTCGTCTTTCATCCGGGAATTTTAAGTTCGATTTCTCATATAAAAAAAAATCAGCCCAGTTCCGAGTTCGCGTATTCGCTTATTGTTTTTCTCTGCATGTAGTAAATATTCTACGACAAATTCCGTAGCCAAGTTGAAAAGATTCTTGTCTTCCATCTTAGAGATTGCGGGCTCGAATCTCGTTGGTTAACCAATGGTATGAAATAGAGTGTCAGTCAGATTTTGACTTAAGGCTTCTTTAATAAATTTGTGGTTGTTTGCAATAATATAATACGACGACGCACAGTTAATTATGTTTCTTCTCAATGCTTCTTAACCCAAAACCTCAATTAACGGGACCGAAGGCACGATTGTCTCCCAACCACGCTCTTATTTAACTTCTAAGATTTTATTTTTTTAAATAATTAATTAAATTATCACTTCGAGTATAATGTGAAGTTTTTCTTCGAGTTGAATAAAATTGGATGAATGAAGCATACATAGCAACCGAGCCCGCAACCTCCGGGCTGGAAGACAGGCAGGCGTCTTATCAACTTGGCCACGGAGATTGTCAACTTATAAGCTAAAATATGTGGAGTGCGTTTTATCTACCGAACTGTAGCTGATAACAAGCATTACTTTTGTGTAGTGTTAAATGTACTTTTTATAAGGTATTTTGAACAATAACTTTGATGTTAAATATATTGTGTACATCTCGAAGATCAAGTCTCATGGAACCTGATCGAATTACGTTAGTTATGCGCATACCCCTGACCTACAATTTTCTCCTAGTCAAAGACTGGCAACCTTTAAGGGGCACGTGCCATAACCGGCATTGGTTTAAGGCTCGCGGGCCGCACGTGTATTTTTTTGTAATGAATATGTGTAACAAAATGTTAATGCTTGAAAACGAGATAACGTGTTCCAAGTCCAGTGCTTTGCTATTACACTTTGCCCATATATTTATTGCTATAAATAATCGCTGTTTCTTAAACAATTCTATAAATATGAAATCAAATTATTTGGTCGATTAAAAAAACTGTTTAAAATTATTAAAAATAAAAAGTTAATATGACACTGTTTTTCATTCACAAGACTATCTATGCCTGATTGAATTGATGTAATAGCAACGAGGAGTTAGCTTTCTTGGCGGTTGTCCGTGATCTTGTTAAAGACTTGACACGCTTCATCCTATAAAACATTTGTTCACACAAATATGTGCTGCTAAATAATGAAGTCATTAAAACTGCATTGCATGAAAAATTAACTTACCAACTTTTTATTAAAAAAGTATGTTAAATTGTATTTTTTCGTGAGTTACAAATAGCTCGCAGGTCGCACAAAACACCCCAGCGGGCCACAGGCGGGTTGGGTATGCATGCCCTACAGTAAATAATTGTCCGGTACATTAAACAAAAGTTTTTTATATTAGAGAAAATGTAGCATGGTCCCTGTGACAGTTCAAAAATTTGCCCCAATACAACTCTGTAAAGACGTTCAAGCCTCGTTCGCCAATCAACTGACTAATTCAATGTATGCTCTTGTTGAATCTTACATTTTAAACACGCCTTGTAATATATTATATAATATTTATTACATATTATTACGTGTGACTGAATTTCAAAAACAACGTCAAGTAAGCAGTGTGAATTACAGAAAATTGAGCTTGTCGAGATATATATATATGGTAGGTATTAATGTGAAAAATGCGATAATTGTGTGCTTGGATAAAATAAATGGTTATTTCTTTTCTCTGCCTACGCCGCAAGGGAAATGGCGTGATGATATACTATATATGTCTTCTTATTAACAAGCTTCGATAACGTATTGATGGAACAATTAAATCGTACATTTTTTTCCTATAAAATATGTGTTCCACTGTTACGTAAGTTCTAATACTTGGCAAAATTAGCGAATATTTTATAACATACGTGTATTTACATATATCGAACTTAAATATATATAATTTATAAATATAACGTTAATTTAAACGACTGCTTTCTAATTATTATCATGTTTTATGAATATACATTTTTGTAATTTTGTCAATAATTTTAAGTATTTGAATTAACATTTCTCGTGTGTTAAAGACACTGTTGTGTCGTAAGTTAAATAAAATAAAAATGTGTATTAATTAACACATATCCGTTAAGAAACATTTTTATTAGTCAAGATAACGCCCAACAAAAAGATGATGAAAATTATGGAATATTTCTGTAAGCGGGATTAGAATCTATGACCTTCTTGCTGAGAAACTAGAAGAAGGTTGTGGGTTTAAATCCTGCTTACGTACGAGTAAGTATTAATTTTTTGGCGTCTTTTCGACGCGAGGCATTTTACGCAACTCTTTTTCTAGACAATTTTTACTAGTATATACGAGTATGTGTTTATAACAACGTTTTCTTTGTTTTTTCTAAGTATACTTATTTAATGTCAAATAATAATATACGGTTTAATTTAAAGAATTTTATGAATCATTTACTAAACTCAATAAATGAACAATGCAAAAAAAAAACAATTTTCGCCACTGTTGTCAAGCTTTTATTTGATCTCTCGCTCCGCAGTTATTCAACTGAAAATAATAATTTTGTCCACGATTCATCGGTCAAGATGAATCCAAATGAATTCTTTGGCATAAAAATTATCGCGATATTAAATATTCCCTCTCGTGCCCGTTTTCGGCTGGGGAAAAAAGGTTGCATTTATGATTAATAAATTCATCCCCGGGAGGGTAATCCCAAAATAAAGCAGCGCCCATTGTTTACTTTTTAATTTACTTTACGGTGGTCCATTTTCTGGGGATTTGGGGGTGGATACCTGATAAGCCTCATTTTCTTTGCTTTTTCACCGTGTGCCCGGACCGGATCTCACGTGCCGTATGCCTCAGATCTTGATTTCGGTGTTTATATTTTGTGTTTTGGTTTCTTTTTTTTTAATTGTTTGATATATATTAGTGAAACATTTTTTTACCACCCTCCAATGAATCACGATTGTACTCCGAATGAATATTAATTGATAACTTAACGAAATGAATCAGACCATTAAATTTATTTATTTATTTGTTTTACTATCCACTGTACATTTAAAATTAAATTTCGTTGGAATAGAGATTCAAAATGAAGAGCATCAGTGTATTATTTATTATTAATATATGATTTTGTGGATATAGAGAACCACCTCACTAGGCAAGGTCTGTAATCATGTGGTATCATTTATCTGTAATTAATAAATTAATATAGGGTGTCTCAATAAGAGCGCCGGTTTTAAATTTCATGCCATTTTTTTTGTTTATAAGATTGGCAACTCTAAAAAATCATATGTGCCATCTGTCAATTTTGTGATTAGTAAATATGGAACGCTACACGAAAGAACAACGCGTTATTATTGTTAAAACTCATTTTAAAAATCGCGAAAGTTTTGCTGAAACCGATTGTATACTTCGCGGAATTTTCGTTCGAATTAATGGTCCAAATGAGTCATCAATTCGAAGATTAATTTAAAAAAATGAGTAAACTGGTTCGATTCTGGACAATAAGTCACGCATGCGTCCTCGTAGCGGGCGTTCACTCGAAAACATAGCCGCAGAGAAAGTGTTACTGACACCCCAGGGACATCAATTTGTCATCGTTCACAAGAATTAGACGTTTCAAGAAGTATCTTACAGCGAATTCTAGCAAAATATCTGTTCTGCATGCCTACAAGATTCAACTGACCCAAGAACTCAAACCAGCAGACAGCAACAACTAAATCTGACCCTATTATTGGGACATCTTTTATAACTTTTTACTAATATTTTTTTTATTTTGAAAATATTCAAATTTATACCACTCTATTTTTCTTATTATTGTGTTCATTTCATTTTCAAGTATTTAAAAGCTCTATTCATAGTAAGGTTGATTGAGTACCAGTTCAAAATAATTGTTTCTTATTTTTTAAAACAGTTTTTATCCTTTTTGGCAATTTATAATATAATTCAAGAGTGAAATTGAATTTTTACAGAAAAATAATAATTTTCAACTGAAATCATAGCAGTTTAACAAAAGTATTGTTATTTTAGACCGATTTTGATGTCTTTGTTGAATGGATAATACGAAAATTCAGTTCCTATATTAAAGATTTTTTTCTGAAGATATGTAAATGCTTGCGAGTATTATTCATTATTACGATATTTAGAGATAGTGGTTAAATTTATTTCATAAAGAGTTTAATGGTTTTAGATGTAAAAAATAAACACAACATTGGAATTTGGTTTATTGTAATTACGAAAATTATATACTGCGCAATTACGTATTACATGTCTCTACCATATTCTTTATTATCGTATATTGTTCCATTGCAGGATGAAGGTCGCAACCAACTGTCGCCTGCCGTATTGTAGCCTTCCTTATCTGGCTTCGCTCGGATGTTTTTATGTCACCCTTTTTCATTTGTGATAGTCATTCTATAAGTCTACTTGATGACAGTGTTTGACATTTCAATGTCTGCCCTACTTCACTCTCTCACTGTGTCCAGCCCAATAGATCTTCCTCTTAGATATATTAAATACAATGAAAGTTGCTGAACTCGGCGTTTATGATGATAATTATTTTTTTGATATTCTTCTATCTCTGATGCATATTTCAGGATTTTTGTATTTATGATTTGTTTTTTAGACCTTGCATAAATATTCCCGTTCTGTTTATTCGGAAATAGAGGACTTATCGAAATTAATGTCTATGTTACATAGTTTCGTTGCACGAAATTCAATTATTGGATTTTACCAACCTAAATGTTTGAAATCCGAGGGTGAATTGTGGAAAATATTTCCTAGAAAATAAATTCATATTTGAACATTGTGTAGCATATTAAAATGCAATTGAATGTATTTTTTACACGTTTAGAACAAATAAAATGAATCAATTTTATTATTTATGTTTTGTTTGTTATACAACATAAATTTTAACATATTCAACTTTACAAATAAATTGTCAATTACAAAATGTATATAGTGTATATTCCGGTTTAGAACGTTGATTGTACTTCGCTAATTTTATTTTTATCCGTAGCTTTCTGAGAATCCGTTCATTAAAAACCGTCTTTTTGCGCACCGGCTCTCAACTCTTAAACCACCTCTGGAGGACATTAATACACTTAACGCCATCGTTATTTTGCTCCAACACCTATCAGATTTATATGTTTCTTTTTTATTTTCTTTGTTTAGCACGAGGTTCTGTTAAATGTTAATAAATCGCGTGCTCTCATGAATCATCGCTGTACTCGAAGTCGAAAAGTCGTTTGACTTATAAATGCTTTTTTCAATAACTTACCGAATTCTTAACATTCATTTGAAATGAGAAAGGTATTCAAAAGAAACTATTTTTGGCCTGCATGATTCAAAATACTATTATTGAACCTTTTTGAAATTTCGTAACAATCGCAATTTATTTGAATATGTTTTTTGCAGATATTTTTGGTATTTCAGAATAGTTAAAAAATCGAGAACTCCATTTTGATTACATAAGATTAAAATAAACTCTCAAAAAAGAGTTTTTAGCATACCACTATTGGAGAATAATTGTTTTGTATAATCTGAATGACATACAGTACAGTATCATTATTTCCCCAACGAAATATATTTTTTCTTTAAAAACCCCTGATAGTGTTTTTTTTTATTAAATGTCACCTCCATTCAGTAAACAAATGATCGAACATTCCGAATGAATCTCTTAAATACTCGTACATTGAATGAACCTATGTTTTCAGCTCCCAATGATGTACTTTTTGTATATTTTATTTTCTAATTCTTTTACCCAATTCTTTATCTTACCCATTTACGTTTTCCCGCGTCGTTTCCTTCCATTCTTGCCGACTCAGAGGAACCTTTTCCATTAAGCGAATTCTTATCATTCTGTTAAGAACTCTTGACAATCCCACTCCTCTTTCCCGACTTCCTCCCCATGTCATGTGCTGATATTGTCTCGGTGGTTTCCCTACTTATTTAGCCGTGACATTCTGCCTTAACAGTTTCCCGACTTTTTGCTTAATTTTTAATTTTCATCTCACTTGTGAATAAAAAAATGTGAATGAAAAACAAGGTTTTTCAATTTAAAAGTCTTATATTGTTTAGATTTAGCAATGATTAAATTGTCTTTATTTTCGGGGAAAGTGCGACTTTGAAAGAAGAGTAGCAGCGGGTGATTAAGTGTATGGTGAATTATATATGTTTACCGACTGGAGCATTTCAAAAGACAGAAAGCTCATAATGAAATATCGGTCCCAGTATAAGGGTATGCGAGCGAAACGTGGGCATGCCGAAAATGTGGTGAAAGTAAGAAAAATACATTAGAAATGAGAGCTCTGCTTGGAAAATGCGTAAAAATTGTGTTTGACTGAATAAGGAATAAGAACATAATGACGACGTAGATTAAAAGATAATGCAGTGTGTACGATGAAAAAAGTATTATTGAGATGGTTCGGCCACGTAGAAAGAATGAAGGATGAAAGGTTTACAAAAATAATCTATACGATTAGTAAATAAGGCAGTGGAAGTTTAAAAGAACGTGGCATGACCAAATTAATCAAATTCTGAAAAACGGAAGAGTGAAAAGCCTTTATAATAAGAGAGTATGCATGGTGGAGTGTATAGAAGACGCAGAAATGAAATATGTGTTTCAGAATATAATAAAGTAGACATCTGATGATGATGACGATGTTTAATGTTACACAATGTGTAATTTAACAGAAAGTTCATTTTTATACCACTCATGTTTTATTTGTCGTGGTTATGATGAGTGTGTGGTGTTCGTGATTTCAGAAAACTTCTTTTCACCTAAAGTTTATTTTGACTGCCAGTGTTTTCAATTTAGTTTCTCCCCAAAAAATATATGTACAATATGGGTCATACGTGTCTCTCTAATGTACCTATTCAAGGCGTTGTTGTGGAGTTTTTGGCTTCAATTTTTGCCCCAAATGAATTTTATACGTAAAGAGGTGCAAATCGCTTCTTAAGATTTGCTACATTCCTAGCTGAGCTGAACGTTGTTTGGTTGAATATGCTTGATCATCAACATCACTCTTTTCTACATTTTGAATGTTCTCATTAGTGCGAATAGCGCGCAGTCTTTTGGCTCGAAGCAAGGCAACTACTGATTACTGTTATGGAAAACATGCAACTTATCTCCTGATTGTCGATCTTGCTGGACAATCTTTTAAAATGATATCGAAATGCGCGTTGTGTTCGAATAATTTACTCTTGATTTATGAAAGAAAGTTTTGGTCGTTTTTCTATGTTAAAGCCTCCATCATTAAACTTAAAAAAAATACTCATTAAATTAGAAAGAAAAATTACAAACAAGAATTGAACTAAAAAATATGCACGTTTGAAAATGGAGCACGACTGATGAGCCACCATGTACTCGTATATGCTTTTATAATATATAACACCAATTCTTTTTCGATTTGTATAGAAGTTAAGTTCTTTCGTTGTGTTGAGTATTTTGTTAATACTCAATCAGCGTTTTTAATTTTCACGCTAAGCAAATGGGCACGTCAGGTTCGTTTCCTGGCGGATTCACTTCCGGGCTGGTTTTAATCTTAGACCGTTTTACATCTGAATTTATCTTTTTATGTTGCTTATGTGCTGCTTATCATAAATTCTTACAGTGCTATTAAACAACACAAAAAAGCGGCTTATAAAACTGCGTAATGAAAAACTGCAGCAGATTAAACCTGCTGATCGTCTTGGAAGATTAATCTTCTAGCCTTCGGAGTTTTGGATTTAATCTTTGTGAGGTACATGGTCGCGCGGTAACGCACTGGACTTCCGTGTGGAAGTTCGTCAGTTCGAACCCCGTGCTGTGATATTTCCTTCGAATGACACAGGCATTTTTTCCACCTTATTTCTGGGGTATAAAGATACCTATGACTTAGGTCATATTTATTATTTAAAAAAAAATCTTGCCTAAGTGCAAAAGCATACATGGTTTTCGATGTTTCTATATCGATGCATTTTTTAAAATTCAAATTTCATTTTATTTCAATCATGTCGTTAACACCAGATCTGTATCGTATCAGCGCTGAAAAAATGCAACTGTGATGGCCATTGGGGCTCTTCGGCTACATGCCCCATTCTGAGCAGCTCACGGGGCACTGTGGGTAAACCATCAAGTGTGACATTAATTAAATATAGTCACATATGCCTATTGATGGTTCCTTAGCGTTAATCCTCGATCTGATGAGGTTCTTCTTTACCAACGCATAGGCGATTAAAATACCTACACACGGATCATGTCAGGTAGTAAGTATCTCACTGGTAGACACTTCGACGACTGTATCTACATTTTTCAGTTTTTGCTCTTCAAGAACCGACACGGTTACTTTTCGGAGAGCCTTCATCAAAGGTGTTGAGGAAATTCAAATTCAAATGGAAACTCTATTAAATTTTCAATAAAAAACCTAGATCGTTGTTTTTTTTATCCTAGTGAATATTTTTTTTCAAATTAATAAAAATTGATAACTTAATTTTTTTAAAGCTAAGACAGAAGTTGATTTTCGCTCTATATTTATCCCATATGCATTGAGGCATGGAGAATACTGTTTAAGAAACTTAAAGACATTTTGATATCTATTGTTAATCAAAATGTAAATTCGTTTATGATTTAATACTGTTTTGCCACTTATTTATTATTTCCTTTGTAATATTTATTTGGTAATTTTCATTTGCCGCAGCAAAAAGTAAAAAAAAAAACAATAATAAAATGCCGTGAAAAAATTAACACACGAAAATCAACAAAATTTAAAAATCACATCTGGGACACAATCAAAACGGGAAAATGTATATAAAACAGAAAAAAAAACAATTATTCAAATACGTCAAGTAAAATTATAATTGCGATTTTCCCTTAGACACTGTTTTTCATCACGTTTAATTGAAAAGCAATACATAATCAATATTGAGTAATCTAAAATATTTCTGATTTTTACTTCTCTCTTTAGCAATTAAAAATGTCCATATCCTATGTGTTCCCCAATCTGTGCAATCGCGTAAGGAGCGAGAAAAATCCATAATTGGCTGTATGAACTCCGTCCATGAAGACCGTGCTAACACGAAACAATATGCCTAGAACATTGAGAGATATCTTTGATATGACTTCTTCACATACAATTAAAATTTTCGGCAAAAAATTTTTTTTGGACAGTGATTCAAGTCTTTTTCAAGTCAAATTGTGTATAAGCTACACATATTTGCGATTTAGCCTATTATAAAATAAACATGATTCAACAAATTTATAGACGTTTCTCAAGAAAAAAAAAAACACAACTAAAAATACATTTTCACATTTTTTTGTATAAGTTTACAACCATGTAATTTATTTTTTTACTTTTCGATCTCTGTAACAAAGTAAATTGATTTTATGCATCTTTACTGTTCGTTTGATATTTCTTCGACAGAGGACCATGGAAAAGTTTATGACGTTAGAAGTTTCTGCCATATTTTCAAATCCCAACGGCTTTCAGGGCATCTTGTTACCGGAACCCACGATAAACGATATCGGCAAGAGGCCATGGCAACACAACGATACAAATCCCGTTGTGTTGCGGTACTCCCCTTGCACCGTACCCCTCTGCCTTCCCTTCTCGCCGGCCGAACCTAACCTAACCTAACTAAACGCAAATTCATTTTGCGGGGATGTCGAACGGTATGGAATAGCAGTTAGGGTCGACTGACTGGTTAAGGGGGTCACCAAAGTTTTCCTTTGTGCGTTTCGGCATAATGCGAGCCAAACTTAATAAATCTATTCAGCTGAAGTGAATGGGATATGTTTATTGATTTTTCTCCTTTTTAGTTTCGCCATTTATTTCGTATCGTGCGTGTTGGCGAACTTTTTGTATTTGTTTATCTAACATTGTTCATGTTATAGACTTTTTCAATTAAATGTTTTATTTTTATTTCTAATCAAGCTTCGCTACAATTACCCATTAATTTGTAGCTTTTTTATTGCGTTCTTTTTAAAAAAACAAGAATTTTCTTGCCAAATATTCGTTTAATTAAACATTTCGATTTTACAGAGAAATACTCCCATCAGTGATATTTCGTGTTTTTTTCTGTTTCATCATCCTTTTCTTCTAATCTCACTATCTTTCCATCGTCTTGTTGGATTTGTATTTGTTTTTTATATTTTAGGAGGAACTTTTTTTTTGTTTTTTTTATACATGTTGCTAATTTTTTTCTCTACTTCAATAAAAACCTTCACCTTTCATTAAACAACTTGGAAAAACTGTTGTATGGATGATTGAAACATATTGCCATTTGGTAATAAATTTGCCGTATTGTTCACTGGACAATGAAGTTTACTGAAAAAAAGACTAATACGTTTATTGTTGTAAAATAGTTTAAATAAATGGTTTAATAATCAAAGGAAAAGACTAATACGTTTATTGTTGTAAAACAGTTTAAATAAATGGTTTATTACTCAAAGGAAAAGACTAATACGTTTATTGTTGTAAAATAGTTTAAATAAATGGTTTATTACTCAAAGGAAAAAGTTTATTTATTATTAATTTGTTTATTGATTTTTAACAGCCATAGCCTTTACAAAAATCAAAATGTAACAGTAATTATACAATACAAAAAAAGAACAAAAAAAAATATTCAAATGAACACAATTACATACTTTTTAGCATAAATCCGTTATTTTACCCCACAATTTCCACATTGGTATAATATATTTTAATTCATATTTTACTTGAAGACTTGGATTGCGTTTTTCTATTTTGGTTAAATGTTTTGCTATAAATGGGACTAAGACTGGTTTTTAAATTTTCCATTTCCCTATCGTAAAATGGGATCTTATTTGATCATTATTGTTGCCAATTTTGCTCCAGGAAGCATCGTAGATACCAGAGAGCACTTTTATAACGAGCATAAAAATAAAGGAATCACCTATAGTTCCAGGTGCTAAAACATCTCGAGGAAATTCTAAATGATGAGCCTGCTCTATTGATTCCCCTCGTGTTTTACGATGTTTTCACCTTTCCTAGCTGGAGCAAGTTTTTATTACCGGTGCGTTTTATGTGGAAAAAATCCCGAAATAAGTATCTCCCTCCTCGGAGAATGGTAAAAAGTTTTATGGGCAAACTTTTTTGTCTCACAATCATCGCCACGGATGGATAAATGACATCTCTCCCGCCCGCCCTGCCGTTTCCCGTCATATATTCCCACCGTTAAATCCCATGTCTATAAAAGTGTCTTCCACCGTGCTTTTATTTTGCCGCGCTCCTCCAACCCCGAGAGCCACCATTCGCCATTACAGATCTCGGTAGTTTTCTGCTTTTCAACGTGTTGCCCCGAGATCTCCTATGTTTACAAATATTCCGTCCTGTTCATAAATGGGATTGTTCGAAATTAATTCTTCAAAACTTTTCACTTAGTTAAATTAATCATTCTTAATACTTAACCTACCAAACAAAAAACTAAATGATGTAAGAAAAAATATCCATGCTCAACAAGTCATTATAAATCAGTGAAAAGTCTAGCTTGTATACCATTTTTTGTACTTTCTAAAGTTGAATACTTCCAAAATCATTATATTAAGCGATATGGATGTTTCCAAAGGAGTTATATTATGAAACTCGATAAATATGTATCCCATATTTTATATCGTTCGCTAACTAGAGGCAACTGCTTTTGAAAATTGGAGTTTCGCCATAGAGTTCCCATTACTCATCGCATTAGATGTATTACCACATATCATTATAATCTAATAATTCAGATATGTGTCCAAACATTACCGTTGTCAAACGATATACTTGTTATTGATTATTGACATTCTGGTTTAAGTCACAATTTTAGGTAACTTTTCACCAATATATATTTAGTTACTGTCTTTTCTAAATAAAAAAAACATAGCAATATAACATTTATAAAAGGACAATTTATATAGAGCCGTTGAGAGCTCTTTTCAATAATACTTTTACTCGAAAATCGAACCCGATATAGAAAGATTAAAAAATATTTATTTGAGTGAAAGAATGGGAAAATGGCGGCTGCGACCACTAGGTCGGGTATCTACACATATCTGCATTTTCCTAGAAACATATATCCGACAAGAAAATCCACCAAAATAAGATGAACCACCAGAAACCCCTGCAGGTTCTCCGATATGCGATGGTAACACATTTGGATTTAGGTGGAGTATAGTGTACTTATGGAGTGTTCATATACAATTATAAATGAGTTTATTTGATATTCTGTTATGAAAAGATTTTTGTATTATTTGCCGATTTCTCGTTTCTGTAATTTTGTAAATTATAATATTTGAGATAAAACAATTACACTTTATTTACCCGAAAGTGTTAGTATCAGAAATTTGTATTACAAACCTGTTCACATGAGGATAAGATTATCAAGGTAAATGATAAGTTTATCGAGGTTTGTAGGTTATTTACGAGACTTTTGGCGTTGATTCTTGATTAAGGTAAGTTGTCATAAATAAATAAGACGGGGGTTGGAATTTTCTGGTAAAACTGTCAGTGTTGATGCTTAGGCCTTGATTTATAATTTTTCTTCCTTTCCACAAAAATTTGTCGATCGGATAAAACTTGATACGTTATATCTTGGTTTTATCATTTTAATTTTCTTAAATACTAAAATACGAATTGAAAAATTATTGATATAATTTTTCAATTTCATTCTTCAAAAATACTTTAAAAAAAAAAAAAATATTTTTAATGTTCTAATGATTAAATGTTATTTATTTTTAATATAATCAAACGATTATCTTACATTCAATTATACGAGTATATACGGGTATGTTGTATAATCTTATTATGTTTACAGACTTCCAGAAATTTGCTTAATAATTAATTTAATAGAATCTATTTTTGTTTAACCTGCTCATGTTACAGGGATCAAATAATTTCTTATTATTTCAATTTATTTTCTTATATATGTATATTTAAATTCACAATGACGAATTTATCTTAAGTATATATATTTAAAAGGTTTGGTCTCAAAATAAGCTAAAATACTGTGAATCGAAAAAAGGTATTGTACTTATTCGATTTCCTCTCTTCGGCGATAGGGAGTTTATGTAAATGATAAGCGGAAATTTTAAATATTTTCAAATTAAAACATGAATTTAACACGATTTTCTATAAAAAAATAGAAAAAAATCACAAAAATAAAGAACAGTACTTGCAGTGAACAGTTGACTGACCCTGAAGGTTCTTTTAATGCAGGGTTGACTAGAAAAGACTCGAATGCAATTACTATGATAAAAGTGTGTAAAATATTTAGAGAAAAATTACACGATTTAACGGTTAAGATGAAAATAATGGTATACGAGTAAAACACTAAAGCAAATTTTCCAGAATTTCCAACAACGTTTCAACGAGTTTTTCAATTTCCGATTGCCATTCGCAACGGTAATAAGTAGCCGTTCCGTCGCTTTGGAAATCGCTTTAATTGTTTAATTGCCTTGATTGTCCCCCTCTTTCGCATTGGGAATTGTTGCGACCCCCTTCAAAACGTTCACTTCTCTTTGTCTTGCTTAATTCCTTGAATACTCGTCAGCTTTTTCTCTTTTCCTGGGATTAAAACACTCGCAGTGACTTCTATTTAGTCTCTTATCCTTGGATAACACATTTTTACGTTTTTCTTAATTTTAAACAAAATATTAAGATATGTTGATTTAAAATATGAAAAGTGATGAATTTACTATATCGTTGTTTTATTCTCTGAATAATAAATTAAGGGATGAGAGACTACGGCAGTATAATAATAATATCGGAAATAAGTCAAAAAAGTTAAGCGAAATACCGTTACATGAAGCTCAAGATAAATCTAAGTAAGTGGAGAGGACTCACGTATCATACTCGTGCCTGTCATTCAACAGGATACTTTAACTTGACACATTTTCTTGATATTCGCTACGTAAAAAAGAGTAAAACAAAGCCGATGATGCAAACATACTCGTGTATGTTTATTATATTAATATTTTATGTTGTTATAAAACACTGTTTTCCTATTGCAACTGAACAAAATTGTGCTACATGTATTCTTAATCAGGGTTTTCGTTATCTTTTCCGACTTGGTAGCACAATGATAGAAAACTTTTATTATAAACAAAAATCCAAATGATAAATTTTATCATAAACGTTGTGTTTATCATTCGTAAAACTACAGCCGAAATATTGATTTTGTCAATTAAAATTAGTCTTCCGTACTAATTATTTATCAGAGTATTCATATGAATCAAACAATCATTTTTGATAATTGATGACTATCATACTTTTTGATAATTGATGACTATCATACATTTTTGATAATTGATGACTATTTTTTTTTATTATTTATTTCACCTGGCGTGTTTATTGCCATGTGGGAATCTCTTCCAACCAACCAGAAATATGTTTTAATGGGCCCTAAATGAAAACCAGACTGGAATTCTATTTAAAAAAATCTGGATTCCAGCGGGGATCGAACCCGCAACCTCCAATACGCACGCCAGGTGAAATAAATAATGAAAAAATATATTCACTTTATCAATATGAGGTTATAATGGGGGATGAATAAATAATAATAACACAATTTCGTGTTGAATATCACCCTTAATGTAGATTGACGAAGTATACTAAACTGCTTACAGCAACCAAACGTAAGGGTATACACATTTTCGTGGAAATCTATTTGTATTTAAACCAGTCCGGATCCATTTGGAGAATGGTGGAAAATTGAAAATTAAGTGCTTAAAACTCATTACTAAAAATTAAATGTTTAATTTACTGGGGATCTAAAATAATGTTTAATTGATTTATAAAAGCTTTGCAACTATAATGACAAATACTGTTAATTTGTTTTAATAAACTAACAGTTTGGGCAAGTTATCTCAAAAGATAACTTGCCCAAAGTGTTAGCAAGTTAAAGTCTTGAATTGTAATGCATTCAAGTAAATTTCGATCAATTCAAGAGTCCAGCCAAATAGGATCTCTCTGTAAGACCCTCAACAGTGTCGGTAGCAAATCTTACCCAGAGACAAACACCCACTTTGTCTCTCGAAGCTTAACACGTGCTTACACTGCAATTGCTTGAAATCCTCTTTCGGAGAAGTTTTCAATCACGTTCGTGTTTTTTCTTCAATACCCTTTTAAGTTCTGATGAAATCGGACAGTGATAGATCTATTTTCCAGCTTTTTATATCAATTATTCTCTTATTTTTGTTCAGTTGGGTTTTTTAGATGGATATTATCACTTAAGTTTTCATTGTAAAAAAATATGTTAACATAAAATAAAGTACTAGTTATTAATGTTAAACAATAAAATTTTATGTTTCACTTGTAGATTATTATAGATTTAATCATAATATAATATAAATTTTAGCTATTCTTTCACCACACACAATAACTGACTTCTTTATTTCAGATTTATTTTAAATCTATTCAATGAACTTATTTTTGTAATACAGTCTCAAGCGATCCTCATTGACAGTCATCAGGTTCTCAGTAAATGCAATACTGACCTACTCCGTCCAATATTACTCAATGACTCTATCATACCATAAAATAAAACCGTTTAACATTTAGGAGTGCTAATATATACTCGTAACACTCTCTCATGGCGAGATCAAATAAATGAGGTAAGCCGAAAGATCTTCTTCAGCTTTCAATCCCTTAAAGTGTTGCAAAGATTCCTGTCTTCTAAAACCAAAATTTTACTTGTGCAGTCCCTGCTCTTTCCGATTTTGGACCATGCGGACGTATGTATTTGGATATTACGGAGAAATAGCTGGACAAATTACTGCGTCTTCAAAATGTTTAAGATTTATTTATAACCTTAGAAAGTGCGATCGTATTACTTCATACCACAAGGAGCAGAACTGACTGAACATGAGAAATAGACGCCAAATTCACATACTATGTATATTGTATACTACCATTATCTATCCCGCCGCCCCCGCTTATCTCGCCGGAAATTTTCAGCGTCTTTCCGATCATGGGCTTAGTTTATTGGTCTTACCAGTTCACCGGTCTTCTTTTTTATGTCGTTGTCGAAAAAAACTGGATTTCTAGTGTGTTTTATTCCTTATTTTTATTTCTTTTCTACAATCCTTTTCTTTACCTTCGATTGATGATATCTCATTTTTACTTTTACTACGAGATTGAACGAGTATATTGTTCATAAATATCACCAAGATGAATAATCAATTGAATATTTATATGACCATATAATTTATTTTATTAACTTATGTCTGGTATTTTGGATGAGATTGCCACCTGGAAATAAGCCCGCTAGATTATGTTTAACGTGTTTTATTCCTTATTTTTATTTCTTGCCTACAATCCCTTTCTTTACCTTCGATTGATGATATCTCATTTTTACTTTTACTACGAGATTGAACGAGTATATTGTTCATAAATATCACCAAGATGAATAATCAATTGAATATTTATGTGACCATATAACTTATTTTATTAACTTATGTCTGGTATGTTGGATGAGATTGCCACCTGGAAATAAGCCCGCTAGATTATGTTTACAATGAAGTTTCAATCAATAAATAAATAATACATTAAGACAATAAATTCATTCAAAATAAAAAGAAATAAGAAACAATCGGTTTCACTCAAAATTATTTTTGTAGACCGCCACTGTACTCGTAAACATCCTACACATTATTAAATTATTAAAAAAGTTACGTAACTTTCATATAATCTTGTTTTTCTTAAGGATATCATGTTAAGTCATATTGATATTTGAGTTTGACTGTTTATTTTATTTCAAACTTTTGGAAAGGAAACATTATTTTTTTTTGTATATAAAGAAAATTTGTCGTTTATTTTATATACAAGTAATGTTATTTTCGTACAAACATACTATCATATCGTTTTACTGCTATAATAGACAGAGAGGACAGAGCACCAGTGTTTCCTATCTCGACATGCATATATGTTATCCTTCATGTCTATTCACATTCTCATACAGCTTCTACGATTTTTCTTCCTTCTTACTTTTACTCCTTGCGAAATATCATTCACTTGGGATGTTATTCACTGAAATATCATTCACTGAAAAAATATTGTATTTATTCTCATTATTAATTAATACATCTTTAACCGTTTTCAAAACTATTTAAAAAAATTATAACACATGTAAAAAAAATCGGAAAGAGTGGTTCCATTTATAATAAATTGTATTGTGTAACACTTTCGTTGTTTACAGTACAACCTGGCGGGTTTATTGCTGTGTCAGAGGCCTAACTGAAAACCAGGCTGGATTCGTTTTAAATAAACTGGGTTCAACGGAAATCGACTCCACATCCCTGGGCTGGAAGACAGGTGTCGTTCCAACTAGGTCACGGAAGTCATCTAGCCCATGTTTTTACCACAACTCGCATTTGTTTTCATTTGGCATGCCATAATTGATAACGACGTTTATTGACTGAAGTTAAACTTAAGGCAAATAATAATCTCGTTTATTAATGGCAAAAACAAAGCAATACTAGAAATAAAAATTTGCGTTATTATAGGTTTCGGATGATTCATACTAGAAATAATTAAAATCAGATACCATGAAAATAAAACAGAATTTGTCTTGTACTACCCTCCGATCAGGCATTATTTCTAAATAAAGAGAAGAAACTCGACCACAGGCATTACATATATTTATCAACCCATATCTTCACATATACGAGTACAATAATAAAAAATCTTGAAAACTTGACTATTTATGGCAAAGCTCTAAAATATCATTGAGATTTGTATTAACTCAGAACGTTTTCTGAACGAAAGTTCATTGCTAACACGAAACGAAACGTTAACGTTTTCTTGGTTTACACGAAGTCATATTTAAAAGTCAATTTAAAAAGTAACTGAACAAATAAATTTCACTCGGAACACCTTTCCGATTTGTCCGCCAATGGCATTGCTTCTTAAAAGATTAATTTTCTTGCCGGCAGAGCTCCTTTGGTTCATTGATATAGAATACAGCTTCTTCGCCGTGAAGCCACTCTCGATTGCACAGTGGGTGTGTTTTTCACAAATAGGTGATTAATGCTTTTCTTCGCTCTTGTGTAAAATAGTTTCTGGAAGGCGGCCGATGTCTTTTTCCGCCGTTCCATTTTTCCCGCGCTTCGCGAGGCGTGTGGACGCCATTTTGTAATGCAGACATTGCTTTTTATACCTTCTCACGTTGCTGACGTATTCTCGCCGAGTATTTATGTTCTTTTAATTTAAAAAAATAACGGCATGCGTCAAAATATGAAGTAAAATTATCTTCATACTTTGTAATTTGTTTAGTCCAACACTTTATTCCACTTCATATGTCGAATAAACATAATATAAAGTGGAATAAATAGTGTTAGTCTAAACAAATGATAATGTCTATAAGCCTCCACAGTTTTAATGCCTTTACTTTAAATAACATATACTGCTTTTATGCTTAAATTAAGTACCTCAAACATAAACGTAATACTTGAGCATAATTTTGCTGTTTATATTATAATATTGGTATACAATCTAATCTAAACCAAATGAAATATATGAATTTTCTAGATCTCAGGACTGCCTCTCTTGAGATGTTGACCTCAATCTCTCTTACTATCATTATAGAGGTCTTCCCGGGGGACAGCTGCCAGCGGGTATTTCATGTATTGCCACATAATGGGAACTCTTGTGTTATCAAATAAGGTGTCAAATAATAAAAAAGTAACAAAATATTATTTAAGATATTATTGCGATGTGCATATTTAAATGTATCCTGTGTGTTGTAATACTCGTAATTAAGAATGGACTTTTGCTTATAAGTATTCACTCTCATCATTTTGATCACCATGATTTTGGTATTTTTGCCTACGAATTTATCGTTTTTAATACGTAGCAATATTAATTGGTATTAGCTTATTTTTTATAATATTTTTTAAATTAAATACATAATTTTTAACATTGTGTTTAAAGGAAAAGTATTAATAACGCGCAGCAATTGACTCACGGCGTTATGACGTCATTATAACCGTCAAGTCATTTTCGGCGGCAAACTGTGTAAGTTAGTGCTCATTTTGAGGACGTTTTTTTTTCATATTATTATTTTCATTGAATCTTTTGTATATTATTAATGAAGACATTCGCAGGACATTTGACATTTGCGAGCATTTACGATATGTAGTGTTTTTTTTTGCGATCCCGATTTTTGCAAGTGTTTAAGTACATCTATTCATTTCATTATACCGTTTATTCCTCTTAAACCGTCATTTGATATACAAATATCTTGTTTGTTGTAATAAAGGTTAAGTGAATGCACTTGAGCATTATACTGTAGTTTTAATAATTTTTTTTCAGTAAAAAATAAATAAAAAACTGATATAAAACGTAAAAACCTTTACTGAGATCGCTAACTTGTATGTACAAAATCGTGTGATGGCTGAATTAGCAAATACGTCTGCCCATTTACATCGAAAGTAATTACGTTGCAAGCTAAAGTGCGCGCAAATGAGTTTTTCGACGGAAAATTGGAAATTATTTTAATTATTACTGGAAAAAGGAAATATTTTTTTGTCATACTTCTAAAATTCGCAGTATTTTTCTGATAAAACAACCGTTTAATTACCCTATTTGATCCTTATATTGGCCCTCACAATCCTGAAATCCAAACTTATTTTTAGAAGAATCAAAATTTGGATCCACAATATGGTATTAATGTCACCAATGTAAACGTATCAAACAATATTACTATTTAAGATTATTTAAATTTATTTAATTTAACTCATACTTTGTCAAATACGTAAATTAAAAAATAATTAGGTATATAACTACAATATTTTTTACATCATTTTCATTTCAAGTCAAATTTATTATTTTTACAAGTTATACTCGTATGCCTCATGTGGTTAATGATAAATTTAGTTTATTAAACTAAATTAACAAAAAATCAGATTGCAATAATCAGCTCTTGTGTTTTTCATACGTATAGTAGATTCATTTGGGAATATTCGGTGACAATTGTTTATGTGGAACGAAAACAAATTAAATTTGAGAAAATATGACACCTTTTATTACTGGACAAATTTTGCTGGCCATATTTTCAACGAACTTGGGTAAAAAAAAACAAAATGTGAGAAATAATTTGGTTAAATCTGTTTTTGTTTTTTTATACCTTTGAGTGTTGAGCGCTCATTTGACTGTTGGTCCGAAAAAACAACATTACTGTTTCATTTTCCCCAAAGCACCAAATGTATAATAAAATCACGACGAACGTTTTACTGTCATCCTTAAGCATGGGTGACATACATTCATCTGCTACAGGGATATGCAAACTTTTTAATGTGCGGGTTGTACTCGTATAATTCACGGTTTTATAAAAAAAACATAAAAAAAACTTTATCACGATTTTCCTCATGATTTTATGAAACACTACCAAAAACAAAAACAATCTACGAGTATAATACTAATATTGGGTCCTTACATGTGAAATTGGCGTTTTGTTTGGGAGGAACATAAAGTTGATTTTTTTTAATATATAATAATATATTTATTTAATCAAAGTATGTACCATTGCTATCTATGCACTTTTGCCATCTCATAGGTAGTTCATCGATCCCTTTACTAAAAAAACCATTCGGACGGGAATCAATAAAATCTTTGAAGTCGGTTTGGACTGCCCCATCGGAGTTGAATTTTTTCCCTTGCAAGAAGTTATCCAAATTTCGAAAAAAATAGTAATCTGTTAGGGCAAGGTCCGGAGAGTACGGTGGATGTCTTAAACATTCCAATTGAAGCTCTTCTAATTTGGTAGCCGTCTGTTGTGCAGTGTGTGGTCTAGCGTTATCATGAAGCAGCAGTGGCCTAGAGCGATTAACCAGCCTCGGTTGTTTAGCAGCTAGCTTTTCCATCATGGTTTGCAGTTGCTGACAATAGACATCTGCCGTAATCGTCTGGCCAGATTTAAGAAAGCTGTAGTGAACGACACCAGCACTAGTCCACCAAACGCTCACAAGTAACTTTTTTGGAGTCAATTTTCGCTTGGGGCATGGTTTGGCTGGTTCGGCAGGGTTCAGCCATTGCGATGAGCGCTTCCGATTATCATACAGGATCCACTTTTCATCACAGGTAATGATTCGATTCAAAATCCCTTCATTATTGTGCCGGTTGAGTAATGCAACGCAGCAGTCAACGCGCGTTTGTTGATTTGCTTCACTCTATTCGTGAGGTACCCACCTTTCAAGCTTTTTCACCTTCCCAATTTGCTTCAAGTGGATTAAAACAGTTTTATCACTAACACCGCAGCCTGCAGCTAACTCGGACGTGGTTTGCGATGGATCCGCTTCCACAATAGCCTTCAATTCTTCATTATCAACTTTGGTCTCCGGCCGTCCACGGGGCTTCTTCTGCAGGTCGAAATTTCCAGAACGAAAACGTTGGAACCAAAAACGCACTGTGTTTTCTTTTGCGGCACCGTCGCCATACACATCATTAATCCTTCGAGCCGTTTCTGCAGCACTGGTGCCACGGTGGAACTCGTACTCGTAAATAACGCGATATTTCAAGTTTTCCATTTTGTAAACTGAGTGACGCAAAGAAAAAAAACAATTGAGGAAAAAACAAATGAATTATAATTTTCGAAACACAAATACTTGAGTAAATAGCTGTATAAATTTGAATTTGAAATTCCTAACCAAAGAGAAGATATTTGAGATCAAAGTTGCCAGTACGGCAAAACGCCGGTTTCGTATGTGGGGACCTAATATATGTCCTACAATTTGATGGGAATTTTTTTCTGCTGAATTCGTTCATCATTGGACCATGATTCCATGAAGGTAAAAAAAATCAAACTTGTGAAAAATTAAGTAAAATATGCTGATTATATGTGTTCCTTTTAACGATGCCACATTTTTTTTGAACACTTAAAATGTTTAATTTCAAATACTGTGGAAATGCGTGCAGTTAGGATAAATTGTGGTGTCAATGTTTGAAAGAAGTCGGAATAAAGACATTAGAAATGAATGCATGGATAAAATGGTTGTTTTAAGTAAGATGAAATAAGGAGATCTAAGATGATTTGGACATGTGGATGTATGAATGTGAAAGAGGCGAAAGTTGTGTGCTTGGAGTTTGGAGATCTGTTATCTCTGTCTACCCCGCAAGGGAAACGGCGAGATGATGTGTATGTATGTTAATTAATTTATATCGATCCGACATGTCTTCTCTGAACCTGAACTACAGAACATCGTTTAACCTAAAATAATATACGAGTACAAACAAGGCTGGAGAAAGGGGCGGGACTCAGTATAAACGTGTTTTCTTAGAAATTAATCAAGTTATGTAAGAATTGTATAAGGGCTCGCGTTTAGCAAATGGCTATTGTATAAGGGCTCATAATAAGCAAATGGCTTATGTATAAGGACTCGTATTAATATTCATATTAAGCAAATGGCTATTGTATAAGGACTCATATTAAGCAAATAGCTATTGTATAAGGGCTCATATTAAAACTCATATTAAGCAAATGGCTAATGTATAAGGACTCATATTAATACTCATATTAAGCAAATGGCTATTGTATAAGGGCTCATATTAATACTCATATTAAGCTTCTTCTTCTTCTCGGTGTCATGTCAGGTTCCCCCTACGTTGAATATCACCTGAGAGTAGGTCTCTTTGTCCCCGGCATGCAGCCCGAAAAAGCAAATGGCTCTAACTATTTGGCAATTAATTATGTACATAAATACATACCATCATGCTATTTATCTATTGGGTAGACAAATGGGATAAAACGCTAAACTTACCTATCACGACATACTTCTTTCATCTTCTTCACATCCATACAGCTTCTTCTGTTCCTCTTACTCCTTACGATAGGCTATCTCCCGGATTCAGTTTGATTGCCAGCCATCTTGTGGGTGGAATATGTCAGTGCATGTTTATAGTTTATAGTATACAAGCTGTTACACTTCAGCAATCACATACTTTTGATAGGTCAAAACCAAAGTTTCGATGGCAATAAGACCAATGTTCTAAGACGATCTGCGGGTTTAATCTGCTGTAGCCTATCATTTTATATAGCGCTATTTTTGTGTTGTATTTTAATAACGATAAAATAATTAAATGGTTTGCAGTATGTAAGTACAAAAAGAAAACTGTTCTAAAGCAGGCAATATGCCGTTAAATCACGACTGCCGACTCTTTCTCCTAACCTTTTCTTCTTTTAAAATGTCATTCACTTGGTCTAACAAAACTTTTCTCGGTCGTCCTCTACAACGTCTCCCACTTGTGCTTGTATTATACATTTAAGTTAGTCTTTCGTCTCCCATCCATTCTTCATGTCCAAACCATCTCAACGTGCTTATTTTTATTCTATTTAAAATCTTAAGCTCTCATTCAACCTTAATAATAACATTTCTTATTCTATCATACATCGGTACAACAAATATTATTCTCAGTGCACGCATTTACACTGTCTTGACTCGACTTCTTTCACTAATTTTTCACTTCACGTTTCACTGTCATACATCAATATTGGTACTAATACGCTGTTGTGAACCATAATTTTGAACAATGTTTTAATTTAAACTATTTTTTCTTATTTTTATTTATGCTTGCCACTTTCTAGAGAAAAACAAACCTTAATCGGCTCCCGTCAAAAAGATATGTGAGCTCTAATTCACAAGTATATTTCCCCTGCGCGTATTGCGTAATTAGATTTTTCAGCTTTCTGTTTAATTTTACGGCTTATGAGTTTGTTATTCAGCATAGAGATTTATTGTATTATAAAGCGTCATGTGAAAAAGGACCCTTACGTTGATCCTGCTGCTTTCTCTTAAATTTCTTCTTTTATTCTTCTGCTCTCATTTCTGGTATTTTTAAAAGCGTATCTCGTGACTCGAGAAACAATTTTTGAGGAAACATATTGAATGAGCGTTGAACGAGATAGTGAGGGGGAGGGGGGGGGGGGCAATTCTAGAAATTCTCCTTATTTTGAAAGGAATTCGAATGAAAAGAAAAACGGCTTCGAAAACATTCAGTCGGTATCGAAATTAGCATATGAAAGGATTTTTTTTGGTTTCATTGTTTGACAATCATACACTTTGAAAAATAATATAAAATAATATTTCTTCACGAGTAATTTTTATAATTGTACTTTCACTATAGAATCTAGATTTATTTATTTTTTCGTTGCTATATCATATTCATCTACTTCTCTATGAAGGTTGAACTATGGACACTCACTCATTCAGGCCTTTTTTTTTCGGGGCTGTTGTCGAGTTAAATTGACTCCAATGCTTGTTGCAACCTTCATCCGTTAAAAAACATTACCAAATATGGTAAGCGCGCAAAAACTATCCACTAAAACACCGGCATTCACGATCGTAATGTTAATACATGTTTGGCACGCTGAGTCATCCGCTTTCAATTAGTGAAAAACAGCCGTGAAAATGCCTGTTTGCGGAGTTCTGCTTGAAAAAGAGCCTTGTTTATGTATGAATTCCGTTAGTGTAAGTTGGCTGTCTTAGAATAGGAACCAAGTGACGGCTGACATAAACCATTGTCTTAACACAAATATGTCAACATTAAAAAAATGGAATTTTAGTGGAACTTAACTGTACCGCATAATATCATCGTTCGAAATTAGAAATATGAAGTTTTTCAATGCTTTGTTCTATTTTTTTTTAATAATTTAGTGTTTATTATATTACACTTCCGTATACACTTCAACTTGGTGTGCTGATTGCTATGTGACAATCCCTATCAATCAACCGGAAATGTGTTAAAAACATTATATGAGAACCAGACTGGATTGAATATTTTTTTTTAATGTGGTACCCACGGGAATCGTAACCTTGGGTTGGGCAACATACGGCTTACCAATATTGTTCATTATTAATTAGGATTTACATCTCCCAGCATCCAAGTTATTGAATACTGCGTATTGTTAACAATTCGTTATTGAGTCTTCCAAAACCAGTGTTATTCTTATATCGGGTAACTCCAAGGGCGCTTAAGGTTTTGCTATTATATTCTAGTTATAACGTTTTAAGGTTTATGAAATAAATTAGTTATAGATTACTGGATTTACGTTTTTATCATTTTTGTATGTTTTTGCTCACCATTTTTTATATTGAATCGAAAAATATTGATATTTATTTTATTTTCAGCAATTTTAATAATGTACCTGTTTTTTTTCCTTTTTTTTTTGGTTTTTAGGTTACGGCAGGCTAGATATGGTTTCGAAAAAATATAAAGAGAGACTTTTTCAAGTATCATTTCGTGGCCAAAAACAAATTCTAATGTAAATATTCGTGACGCCTCTGAAAATATATAGTTTAAGACTTCTCTTGGAGAAATCAAGTCATTGAGTACTGTTACGTAGACCAACCTTAAAACTAATAGCTTGACTTTTATTTTACTGAAGAAATTAGTATTTATTGTTAAATTTCATACAAAATTTGTCGTAGCTTTCTAAACTAAGGGAATCTCTCTGTTTAATTACCTCACTTGAAAGTTTGGATCGTGTGGGGTTTGACTCCGAATACAAATCTCGAAATTTAATGGCTGGATATTAGTACTTCGTCTTTCGACAGGAAAATGAATTTGGGCTTTAGTAGCAGAGAGTTCTTTGCGTGTTAAAGGACTAAATATATAGGGAAAAAAATTGCACATGCCGCCCTATAATCTAAAAATGCTCGATGTTTTCTTTTCCTTATTCGAATATTTTGATTTGTATACGATGGGAAAAAAACCTTTTTTATTTTAGTTTGAATAAGTTCATGATGAAACCCTTGGTTTTTTTATAATTCTTTTATTTAATGATCTTCAACCAAACCTAATATCCGAATAGTTTTACGCTGTATACAATTCAATTACATTATGAATACGACTCAGTCAGAAAACGTAATATGTATTTCCAAATTTAGACGTTTTCTTTTGTGTGAATTCCCGTCAAATATTGTTTTACTAATTGCTCTTCCGACGGCAAAGTTTTGATATCCTCCATCCACCTTATTCAAAGCAAAGAGACGTTCAATTTCAAGAAATTACTTTATGTGTTTATACGAGTGCGTCAGCCAGAGTTTAGTCGAATAGTCTGCGGAATCATTTCTTTTGAATTATGTCTTTTTCTGCTGAGCATTTACGATTTTTATTTTTTCGCCCCGCCTAAAATGCGAAGTACTTCTCTAACGCACGTTCTTTTCATAAAAGATCTTCCGTTAGTCGTGTCTTTTGAAATGATTTTATTGAAATAAATTATATCCGGCGAAAATTTTCAGGTGAAATTGTTAAGTCTCAGTCACATTCTCGAATGAGTGATAAGCATTACGTGTTGCGAATAAATGGCGTCAGTAAGTGGAAATCGTAATATAGGTTTCTCAAAATAGATCCATTTCGAAAGTGTTTTCACAGATATTACGAGTATTTTTATTCTATTACGTTTATTCCAAGTATTCTGATCGAACTTTGTTTGTTACTTTTTATGCAGTTTTCTTTATTGATTTAATTATTGAACTATTGTTAGTTGTCATTGATTTTCTGTGTTTTATAAAATTCTATCGTTCGTTTTATTGTTGCCTTTTCTGGATGTTTTTTTAATCAATTTAAAATATAAAGATGCCGGCGTTTTCTATCTGAAGGTGCAAAGCTTTTTGTTCGAATATAACATTTTTATGTGTATAATTCACTTTTTCTTGTTCATATCATATCACTCTTACATAGTGGTAGTGGTTTAATTTGATTAGAATCCTTCAATATATCCGAATTCATGATTTGGATATAGTGAAGAGCGGGGTTGATAGATTGTGTTCTGCCCCATTGATTGAGCCTTTGCCTTTAAAACCACTGCAGTAGGTACATAACTCGCTATTTGTTACAACAATATTGCATGCATATAAGCATGAAAAGGCAAAAAAACGTGTATTAGTGTCAAGTTTAACACCTTTGAGTACGTTACCAGACGAATTATTTTACTGAACTGAGACTTCTTTTCAAATGTTTAACGGGTACAATCGAAAATGGAACCCAAAACCTCCTGGCGGAAGCCTTTCAAATTAGACCACAGATGAGTGTGGTAAAGGTTATGGTGAATGATAATCAAATCGGTTCAATACTGCTCTTATTCTTTAATGTTACCATTTCGCATGGCTACGGTGCTTCGGTAGCATCTTTTAGGGAATGGCTTGTCAGTCTTGACCAAATCTGTCCAACATACTCGTATTGGAGATCATCTTCGAGACAGCGACATAACCGTATCACAGAATCCTCATGTGAAGAATCTATGACAGTTGTTCTTTTATTTTAGATATTGATATTATTTATTGTATTAAGTTTGTTATTAATATTATTATTCTGGGTAAAATCCCTTGCGAAAAAATACCTTTGCTGTTGTAATTTTCAAACATTGTGCAAATCTTTTCGTTGCGGTTGTTATGAAGTTTTTGGCCGATATTCAGGTTATATTTTGATATTAAACAGCGCTGTTTATATTAAACAGCGCTGTTTATTGCGATAACAGTTTAATTATTTTTTTTAATAAAAAAAAAATGTTTATAGTTAGATTTGCTCAATTTCTGCCGATTTAATTATTATGCCAGAAATATTGCGGTTTTCATCCTCCATCTTTTTTTTATCATTATATTTCATCTTTATTTAATTGTCATCTCCCATATTTAATAAACTTTATGTTCATTTACAATAATTTAATTCGTGGTGCTTATACGAGTATATGTCTAATATTTACTCGTATATTGAGTCTTATTTTTTGGGAAATTCAATATACAAAATTCGTACAATATTTCATAATTATCTTGAAAGTTGAAATTAAATTTCCTACTTTAAAATATACAGGCGTTTAGATTTTACTTTCCTAGCATATTTACGTCGTGCAGAGCGCAAACGATGATAAATAATTATTTTACGTTACTTTAGAGAATAACGTTTTTTAGAGTTCCTGCAAAGATGACATTTGGCTTTTCAAAATAAAACGAAGTATAAGGTAAAGTACCCCGTTAAAATTAGTCTGAAAAATTCTATCATGCATATTTTCTACACGACTGATTACATCTCAATGCTCCCTTCTTTATTTTAAGTATAACATCTTCTTTCAATCCGCATTCTTTCCTACATTCTTAATTACTTATTCTGCCATTAATGGTTTTTCTACACATTCTATTCAATGCCTCATTTCTACCGCGTTTATCTTACTTTCTAAATTTTGTTTGCATATCCTTATGTTGTGGCCAAGATTGCGTTGGTAGCAGCCAGGTTTGCTTCTCTTGAAATGCTTCAGTCGGTAAACACATTGTATAACTCACCATTCAATATATTGCATGTTGCTACTCTTTCAATGTCGCATTTCGCGCGACCATCTAATGTGAACATGCTTCCAAGGTTAAAAGTTTTCGACTTGCCAATAATTAATTTAAATAAGGTTTTTTTTTCTTTTGTAAGATAAACTATAATTTTACTTAACTTAATTTTTGTTTTTGAAGACTGTCAAATTTAACTCTTGAAGTGACTTATCAAATATTTTATTTGTCATTAAAAGATGAATGTAATGTGAATTATAATAAGTGATCTAAAAACTACATTTTTTCGCTTGAAAACCGAGTTATTATAGTTTGCGCTTCGCACAACAATAAGGACCTTTGCTTGCTACGTGATCCTTGTTTCGAATTTGCAGTTCGTTAGTGTCGCTTGTCGAGAGAAATGTGTGTATTTTATTTTTGTTTGCACGTTGTAATGATTTCATCGTTATGACATTAACAAAATTTTATTTGAGCATACAATATTTCTAATGAACTATTATTTAATTAATTATGTTAAAACATCTTTCGACTTACTTTTTAATATACTTATACTTTTTATAAAGTATTAAGTTTAGTTTGGTGTGTTGATATTAAAATTCCTTTCAAATAATTTAATTATGTATTAAATATATAAAATTTATCTTTATATTACACAGTTACATAAACCAATCACCGACCATAATATTGTTTACTTCAATATAAGACCAGCTGACCTCAACTGTAATTATCTTGACTATACTGAGTATCTATCAACGATACTAAGTATATAGAATTCGAGAGTTTTTTTTATCAAGAATGAAACAAAATCGTTGATGATATTTCTATTTGCATAATTTTATTCCTCAGGATGACCATTTTGACTTATTAGACCCTTGTTAGCTGTTGACAAGTACCTAATTAGCCAAAACGGTCGTCCTGATCAATTTACAAGGCCATTGTCAGCTATTGACAAGTACCTAATTAACCAAAACGGTCGTCCTGATCAATTAACAAGGCCATTGTCAGCTATTGACAAGTACCTAATTAGCCAAAACGGTCGTCTTGATCAATTTACAAGGCCATTGTCAGCTATTGACAAGTACCTAATTAACTAAAACGGTCGTCCTGATCAATTAACAAGGCCATTGTCAGCTATTGACAAGTATCTAATTAGCCAAAACGGTCGTCTTGATCAATTTACAAGGCCATTGTCAGCTATTGACAACTACCTAATTAGCCAAAACGGTCACCCTGATCAACTTGTGAAACGTCAAAACGACCATTTTGGCTGATTTGATACAGCTGTTGACAGTATCAAATCAGCCAAAATGGTCGTTCTGATAAATTTAACGCATTTTCCGCATGCACGTTTCTCTCCTTTCCAAAGTTGTATTATTTTATTATGCTTTCGTTGTATATCGATAACTTGGTTGGTTTATCACCATGTAAAACCCACCAAATAAACGTAAAGGTTTCTTCTAAACCACCAGATAAATTTAAAAGAGTTATGAAAGGAAAACCATGCTGACACCCTTTAAAAAATGTACCAATGGAAATCGAATCCGCACCCCCCGGATCGAAAATATGTGCTTTACTAGTCAGACTACGGAGGTCAATGTTTGTTGGATATTTTCAATTTGATATTTATTGAAAGAAACATGAATTTATTGATTTACTTAATTCTTCTTCCATGGAAAGCGCTGAAACATGCTGCAAGTATTGTTGCGTGCCCACAAGCGGTAGTATTTTCACCACGCACTACAGAAAACTGAGTTATGTGCCCACTTCACTCTTTTTTACTCCGAAGGTTCAATCAATGGGACTGAAGACAATGTTGTGACTCGGCTACGCTCTTCAAAATATCCGAATCATCAGTTCGGATATATTAAAGGGTACAAATAAAATGCCCTTGTAAGTTCTTGACAAGTATCCAACTAACCAAAATGCCCTTGTAAGTTCTTGACAAGTATCCAACTAACCAAAAAGTGTGTCATGATTAGTGAAGCAATATAAATACTCAGACATAGCATACCATCACACAGTTTCCTTGAAGGGGTAGGCAGAGAGGACATAAGTCCAGTTTTATATCAGTATATCTCATACAACTCCTATTATTTCCCTGCCTTTTTACATTTCCTTCTTTCAAAATATCGTTTACTTTATCCAACCAGAATATAAATTCTCGTTAATCAAATATCAATGTTTTTAATTTTTTGTTGAAGAAAAAAATGTGATTGAGCTCTAATTAACCAATTATGTGTCAAAACAGTCGTTTTTGAAAAAAAAAAGATTAATTTTCTTTGTCCAATAGATTACACAGGGCTGGTTACATAACGTATGGACAACGCTTAATTTTTATGCTTGAATCAATATTTAGGAGCAATTTCATTTTAACAAATTATTATGTGAAATATATCGCAGTCTTTTGTAGAGCGTGACATCACAAAAGTTGTACTGCAAAGTTGAAGATCAGGCAAAGTCATCAAACAGCGTTTCAAAACGGAAGAAAGTATAACAATCTTTTTAAAAAATTTATGTTCACATACTTTTTTTTATCGTAATATGTACTAGGTGACACCGCAATTCGCAACCTGCTCAGTACATTCTATGCTTTATATTCGGTCTTGATGCAAAAACACCAGTGCGTGATCGCAGTGTTTGTTCAAACGAAAATATCACTTGAGTGAGTAAAAATATCGTCAAAAATTCAAAAACCTCAATTCGTCACAAATTGCAGCAACTGTACATTTCCAGAAGTTCATACAATTTTCTATTTAACGTTGTTTTCATAAAACCTCAAGAACGTTAGAGAAACAAAATATAGTATATAATTGGATTTACTTTTAAACTCTCAAAATTTGCACAAAAATTTCACGTTGTATTATAAAATACAACACGGATATCAGATAAGCGGCTTGATCGATGTCACCTCTGAATATTCAAATAGAATAATTCCGGCACCTCCCGCTCCATCTCCAGGGTCTCGGTCTCACCTTAATCCCGCTCCCCCCGTACTCCCGTGTCAGCGCTCCAAATCCACGGCTACTCGACTCACTCCGTTCCCATAATAAATCTTACCCAACGTATTACTTCAACACGTGCGGCGCACAAATGAAATCTTTGCTTCAAGTGATATTATTACTTCGCGTGGTGAAATGTTGTGGCGTTATTTCTGTACATTGTTGTTCTCGGTTACGTGTACTCAAAACAGTATATTTTGCTATAGGGTAGTTCGTGTGGGTTGATTAGAAGTTTGATACTTAGAAATGTAGAATTCTTAAGATTTTGGTATGACTTTCTGTTTGTTTTTTTTTTAACGGTCGTAGCTTTTACATATGTGTATAAAACAACAAAATTGTAATTTTTTTAATGGTTTATCTCTCTCTAGTCATCATCCTTATGGCTGAAAGTCGTAGTTTTTATTATGAGGCCTGTACAATATTTCTCCATCAATTTCTGTCTCCGACCAGAGCCTCGCACAGAGGAGTTGGTAACGGTTTTAATCTAGTCGATCCAACGCAAGTGGTGCGGCCTCGTGGTTTCTTACCAGAAACATTTCATTAGCCTTTTTAAGACTTTCGTAATTTAGTCTCGATATGTACGAACCGAAGAAACGCAATACGCTTTTTTGCCAGATTGTGGAGAGACGAGTGTTTGTATGGATTTATCAAAAAGTACCTTATCCCTATATAATACTCGTACCACGGTGCATAATGCTGGATCGGTGTCTCCTTTTAGATAGGTCTTCATATATATTTTCACTTTCTTTGTGCCACATAATCTTTTAACAGGTGTCTTTAACCAATAGTTTATGTTTTCAGTGACACATGTATTCATTCAAAGTGACACAAAGAAATAGGTAATTATAGGAATTGACTTCAGGGATGAAAAACGAAATGACTGGATAAAATGGCTATGTGATACTTAAGCACTTGGGGATAGTCGATACTTAAGCACTTGGGGATGGTCGGTACTTAAGCACTTGGTGAGATTTAGTTTTCAATCAAATTGTTAATCAATTTTGAATTTTATGTGACTATAGCTGAACTTCTTTTTCTATTTTTAATGTTTTTCTTGGGGATAATTGGTAAAAAAAACGGTGATGACTTTTAAAATCATCCAATTTATCATTACATTCAATTGAGTTTGTAGCAAATGACCTCCGACTGCTTGACGACCTCCGTGGTCTTGTTGACATAACGTTTGTTGTTCACCCCGGGGGCTGCAGATTTGATTCCCATTGGTGCCCTGATTTTTAAAAAGGAATTATTGTTTGGTTTTCGCTTAAGGCTTATTTAACACGTTTCTGGAAAGTTGAGAGAGATCGAAACTTGTCAATAAACCCGACCGGTTCTGTATACAACGAAAGTGTATTTTTATATTTTGAGCATTTTAGAGTGAAATATGCAAACACGTTATTTTGAAAAAATGGTTGCCAGAATCAGTTATAAGTGTTTTTTTGTAGGTGATTCTTCAGAGTTCGAGATGAATTATATCAAATCTCATTAATGGCTGCAGCTAAGACTTAATAAAAATGTTATATTCTTAATTTATTTATATTATTTTTACATTTGATACATATTTAATCCAACAGTATATAAAGAAAAAAAGTTAGTAGATAGAAGTTTTAAAATAATAACAATGGGGACAATGGTTTCTCTGGCTTCACTATGATGTGGCTCACATATATCTACAATCTTTATCAATGAGCTAAATCCTCAATTTATCCATCGGAATATGGAAGATATTTATATTGGAAAATTGAGTCAACAGGATAGTTCTTTGTGCGAGTGATTAGTATATAAGTATGATATATAAATACTGCGAGTATAGTGATATACTGTCAGCTGTCTTAATACTGCGAGTATAGTGATATACTGTCAGCTGTCTTAAAACAGATACTGATCCCTGTTAGGTAACTGATATAAACCATTATGTGTTAATTAAAAATGTTAAAATTTCAACCAATAAATTCATATTTATTTCTAACCAGGTTTTAAAATAAAAATCAGGATTGAGTAAAACCAACAGAATGTTTTAAGCAATAGTTTGGAATTTGTTGAACAGTTACTTTGAAAATATGTTTACAAATAAATGAAAAATACTCATTTCACGTTGTTAAAGATTTTTAATAATTTTATTGTAAGCCATCAGATGTTTTTTGAAAATTTTCCATATAATAGTGATGATTAATGTAAATAGTGTCAACAAATGAAAATTTGTAAATATTTCATAATGCTCGCTTACTCAGGGGAGAGGACACGTACAATAATAATGAGTCCAAATTATTTTTTCAGTGTATTAAATAAAAAAATATTGTTCAATCTATTAATTTTATTGGCAATCATTTTCAACCAACCAGAAGAGTTGTGACTTCCGTGGACAAGTTTGCAACACATTTGTATTCGGATCTGGAGAGTGCGAGTTCGATTTACGGTAGAACGCATTTAAAAAAAATGGATATCAGTCTAGTTTTCACATCAGGCATCTTTAAAATGTTTCTGGTTGGTTGCAAAAGATTATCACGTGGTAATAAACCCACCCAATAAAGCTTGATTTGATGGATACACGAGTGGAAAAATAAAAAATGATTTAAGGACAATTAACGTAACGCCGTTTAGAGAGCACACTTACCTCAAGGGCGCACTGAGGACTCGAACCTACTATTATTGACAGATTAAAAATATTATAAAATAAATACATAATATACGTGTATAGATAGGAAGGTATTGGTTCGACTATACGAATGGTTATTTTCTCGCATCTGCATATATTAAGTAAAACATACTTGGTAAGAAAACCGCAGAAAACTTACCAAGGCAAGACGAACTACAATGAAAACGTTATTGTTTCGATTCGTGAAAGTAACACATTCTGCTTGATGTGTTGTGTAGAGTTTGTGTGCAAAACTGCTTCATTTATAGTCGTCACCGTATATCGAACCCAAAGCCTCCAGTTGGAAGAGGTATCTTATTACTAAACCACCTAAGATGTCATATAAAACAAACCTAACATGTCAAGGAATGCTTTTAATATTTATTGATTGTATTATACAATATATACTGTTTTACATGTTTTTTTTACGTATAAAAACATATTTTTTGTTGAATATACGAGTGCTGCGTTTTTATTTCTGATACAGGAAGTTATTCTTCTTCTTTATCACCCCTTTTACTTCCGGATGGAGTCGTAGCGATGATAGAATCCTACTCTACTTATCTCGATTATGTTCTCGTATTGCCTCTAGCGTTTCCTCCCATTTTCAAGCAAAACTCACCGAAATCGTTTTCTTCTTGTTTCGTGTTGGTCGTTTATTTGTTGGAGGCTTCTTTAAAGATCCTTTGTGATATCTCGAAGATATTCGGTAATGCTACACAAAGCGACATTATACTCGTAGTTGTTATGTACCAAAAACACATTTTAATATAAATCTTATAATCTAGTTTATAATCTTGTGACAGAGTTTTTTAATAACAATGTTTGAAAATTATTTTTACTGTTATTTCATTGACAAGTGTGTTTAGTGTAATGTCATCACTTTTATGCTAGCTTAGATCCGGCTTATATACTAAATAGTCTGACCCTATCGCTCCCAACTTTCAAGCTAGAAAATGCCACCATTTAACTCCCATATTTAACTTTTTGCATTTTTTTACGAATTTTAATTTTTAATAATTATTTCTTCAGTAAAAAAATGGTTAAGATTTGGTATCTTAGTTAGATTATGAAATCATCAGTGAAAAAAAAATAAAGATTTAGTATTTAAGTCAGACTATACCATATAGTCATTTTCATAAAAAAACATTCAAAGTTTTGCTCTTGTCTAGTGTACACTTTTTGTCTCACCATATAATAATTAAACTGTTTATCTGAAGTCCATCCGAGTCACGATCCCTCGTATCTCCATTCCTTTTTCACATCACTTTCGGTCTCATTACACCGATAAACTTCACGATCTTAACTATTTATCGGGCTTTGGGACATTTTACTGTACTTTTTTGTCTTTAATTTTGGTGTTTTTTTTATCTTGAATGGATTTATACAGATAAAGGATTCTAATATACTTTTGACATGTTGCCAGAAAAATCAACGAAAGTCTTGATGTGATCACAGGGATAGTTGCATGGACTAAATAAAGAACAGGATTCTCTTTAATCGCTACATTAAATATGGCTCATGACTGGGATGAATGGGAGATGCGTGATGCTCCAAGTTCCAGACATAGCAGAAGACCACCACGCTCAGCATTGAACACGCGATGAAGAACATACTCGTACATTCATAATTACAGTAACCCAGATTTAGTTCAATCAACCTCCATTAATCTCCTTTTCAGACAAACTTGCATATTTTATCTCAAACTTAATACATATAATAATTGCTATTTTTTTGACAAAATTGTAAGTTTGTTTTTAAAAACAATTTCTTATATTTTTGTATTCACTAAGAAAACACGTACAATACGAAACAACAATATCCCTATATACGCAGATAGATTCTTGACACTCGACTTCAGATATAAATTCAACACCAAATCCATTTTGATCCGTAGCTCTTCGACCCTAAGAACTTGTGACCGGTCGTATAAGCGGCCTGAAATTGATTGTATTGTCTGGCTTTGATGTGTACGTGGTGTGAATCAGATTTATATTCTTCGCTCTAACGTATATACGTTCGTATGTATTAACGTTTGCACGTATGTTCTTCGTAGTACTTTTCGTTCACAGCCCACCCGAGCAAACATACATTTTCTTGTTTATTTCCTGTACTGTTTGCATATAATATAAGGATTTTCTCAGACGTTTACGTCTTCAAATACATTTGGGCGTGTAAACAAAAATACGATATACATCAAGCGAAATTTTCACCCTCCTTCCATATATATATATTTTACATGTTTCTGATTCGTACAAATTATCGGATTTGATTTAACACGTCTCTAGGTAATTGAGTGAATTTATTTCTTTCCTTTGCTCAACTGTCGTTTTTATTTGACGTAAATAAAATATTCATTAAATTGCTATGTATGGGAAGCGGGTTTTCTTTCTGAGAGAACTTGACAGGAATTCGTTAATTTCAGCGCTTTTACTTACAATATAAGTATCACTTTTAGCTTTTTCATTGCGTTTGTAACTATCGTGAGATTTGTTTGCCATAATATCTAGAAATGATTTTTTAATTAGTGTTTTTGACGAAATATGTTTTACTAACTTTATTTAATTGGGGTTTTTAAACAAAATTTTCTCGTATTTCTTTTCGATCTTTTTCGTTTGTATTTTTAAGTCTTTTTTTATTTTTTTTCTGGAACAATTCGGTCATGGATGCGTGGGTATTTTGTAGCTTAGTTGTAAAACCTCTGATTTTTATCCCAGGGGTTGCGGGTTCGTTTAATTGATATTTTATTTTTAACAAAATGTTTCTTGTCTAGTTTTCACTTAAGGCCTCTTAACGCTTATTGGAAGGAATTTCCACGTGCCAATAAATCCGCTAGGTTTTACTTAATACAATGTACTTAATAAAAATATAATATTTTTACTAAGAATTGGTTAATTTATGCATGAAAACATACAATATTTTATGGCGAAGTATCTTTGCTAAATTATGATTAAATTAATAAGAACTTCATTAAAGAATAAAAAACAAGTGTAAATCAACAAAAATATATTAAAATTAAGATAATGCAATTAATGTTCCCAGTTATTCTATTGTTTAGTTACGTAAAATTAAGATAATGCAGTTAATATTCTCAGTTATTCTATTGTTTAGTTACGTAAAATTAAGATAATGCAGTTAATATTCCCAGTTATTCTATTGTTTAGTTACGTAAAATTAAGATAATGCAGTTAATATTCCCAATTATTTTATTGTTTAGTTACGTAAAATGAAGATAATGCAGTTAATATTCCCAGTTATTCTATTGTTTACTTACGTAAAAAAAGTCATCGATTTGCTAGTTATTTTTTTACGAACTATCTTTCCTACTTAAACTGTTTCGGGTTTAGCGTTAAAATAATCTTAAATCTACATAAAATAATATTTTGGCAATACCAATTTAATATGCCATTCATATTTTCCGTGTTATACAATATATTATTTATTCTTTGCAGTTTTGATAAGAATACGAGTATATCATGGTTAAACGAGCTTCTGCCGCACATTAATTTGATTCCCCAGTAAGATATGTTAGATACAGGCAAAAGCGTAGTTTACTGGGATCACGACAAATGACAGGCAACATAAGTCTATTGCGATTTGTAGATTGTCTCCGTGGAATTCATTAAGCGTCTGTCAATCCACAATGACGCTTGTTTGAAATTACGCGGTACCCATTGATTGTTCATCGCAGTGAATTTTTTCTTCGTATTATTTACTCTCGGTTGTTTTTTTTTGTTGATATCTAGCATCTTGAGACATCAAGTATTGTGGGGACAATATTGGCTTTTGATTACGTTTATGTGACCAGTTACTTAGACACTTAACATCCACCGGGGGATTGCAGGTTTGATTCCCAATGGTGTCGTCCCTGTCCGTTAAAAGAGTTCGTCTGGTTACAATACTCATATGCACTAAATGTGTCCTAGTGCTGTTTTTATTTACGTCTGGTTATATTTCGAACTTGGAACTTTTAGTTTCTTGCTTCCAGTGGTCCTTAACCCAGAAGCTCGATTACTAGAACCAAACACAATATTGTTTTCTGGCCTCGCCTTTTAACATCCGTACAATGATTTTTTTATGTTGAGAGGTGTCATTAGAATTAATGAAATTCCGCTTATGCTATTGCCATATTTAGTGTGCTTGTATCCATTTATGTTTTCCTTTTCACATGAATATCAAGAGTGACGCCCTGTTTAGTACAGGGCGGGCTGTGCCCACCTTTAGACGGTCCTGTAATGTGTTAATAACTGTCTATATTATTGAGTTATTGTAATTTATTAGAGCGTTAGCGTATGTTATTGCATACCTGTATGTTGTTTTATTTTTTTGCGAATACCTGTATGTTGTTTTATTTTTTTGCGAATTTATTTATTAATTTAGAAAGTGTTTTAAATTGTTTCTATGAATTATGAAGCACTCACCTGCTTATGATTTGAATAATGCTGTAAAGCTTATTGTGCCGTTGACAAATAAATAGATTTTATTTGAAATTGTTTCAACGTTTTTTAAAGTAATTGGTCATTATTTATTTATATTTTAAAGTAATTGATCATGTACACATTTGGTACGATAACTCATTATAAGTATCGGTTAATATTTTATTATAAATATTACTAAAATACATTACACTTGTATAATTCGTTTCTTTATAAACTATTCATTTAATAATGGCATTAACATTCTTTCAATCGACGTCAATAAATAATTTTGATTCACATTTAAACATCACGTCAATATGAAAAATAATTTTAGGTAATTTTTTTTTATAATAAATATGACCTAGAACGTGGCTAAAGGTGATGAAAAGAAGACTGATGTGGTAAAGTTGCGTGGAATATATAGAAAACAATGCGTAACATAATAAGGAATGAATACATTCAGAATGAATAAGTATTGAAAGAAGATGCAGTGCTTAGAATGAAGCAAGGAGTATAGAGATACTTTAGCCGTGTAAAAAGAACGAATGATGAAAGATTTTCGTAACTTATCTATACAAGAAGTAAAGAAGGTACGAGAAGTTTGGGAAGGCCTATAAAATGTGGCATGGTGAAATCAATCAAATTCATAAAAAAGAGAGTGAAAAGCCTTTTTAAAATAAGAATATACTTGACAAGATGTATGTAAGTGAAGGAAGCGAAATATGTGTACCAGGATAGAATAAAGAGGAAATTAGTTTTTTCTTCCCATCCTAATAGGGACATAGCGTGATTTTGATGAACTAAGTCACATATTCTTAAACACCCGGATAATTATCGGAAAATGATTGTTATTTTTTTCACGGAAAGTTGAACGCTACAAAAATAATGTTTAATGATTGATTAAATATGTACAGTAATACAAGATCAATAGTTAATTGCTCCAATATTTGTTAAGTAAATACATTTATGAAATATTTGTAAAAGTGTCTCCCGTAATTCCGCCGCTTCCTGCAGAATTCCGTATAATACACATATATATATATGTGAATACGTACGTGTTCTGTCGTATATTTGCCCTCCACTTTTGATTCAAGTGCTACGCCATTTCCTTTTTAAACCAGACAATTTTCCATCGCGTCTCCCTCCTACCTTCCTACTTTCTACTTTCTACCTACCGACATCTCATGGGGGTTTCCTCGCCAGATAATCATATATCCCTGTCGTGAATCAACAGTGTCACATCTTTTTTTTTTCTTTAATAAACGCTATAAAATTTGTCGTGAACAGTGGTGTCAAATTTAAATCGAGTGCGAGTACCTCTTCCCTTGCATGTAACGTAAGGTAGGTATAATATATGTTTTGATACTTAATATATTTTTATACTCTCTGCCTACCCAACAAGAAAATGACGTGGTCATGTGTATGTATATTTTTGTCGACTTTGTTTAATTATATTTTCACGCAGATAAGTTAACAAAGCAAATTTTGAAGTTTTCCTTTTATTTAAAAGTGAAAGGCAGAAACATTTTATTTTTATTCAAACTTTTAATAATTTAAATTGTTTAATTTATGATTGAAATAAGTTTGATAAAATCAATTAATTATAAATTTAGTAGAAAATTAATACAATAACATAACATGTCTTTAAGATAAGGCTTATTATTTTGATTGCCCATATTTCAGTTTAAAACTTACAAATCTTCAAAAATATTTTTCAGTCGACAAAATGTAATCAATTAGTTATCCTTTCTTCAGACAGTTTTTTCATCTGAATTTTTCGCCTACATAAAAAGCGTAAATTTGAAGCCGATCGATTTATCACTTGAATACTTGGTCTAGATTTTTTTTTATCATTATTTGCATCACTTGCATTTATACAACTTGTGGTATAAATTATATTCAATTTCAAAAATATTAGAAAATATTTTCCATTTAAAATTTTTTTTTAGATGTCTAATTATTGAACGACGTAAGATTTTCTAATATCAAAGCATGTTATATCCAATGCTTTGCCAATCAGCCTGAAATATTTGGTCCGTTTCGTTTTGTTAATGATTTGTTGTTAATTGTATTTATGTCCATATTTTTTCTTTTTAACTTTACATCAAACATTTTCTTTTACATACTTGTTAACACGTATCCACAGATCAAAACTCTGAATCATATGTAGACTTAAAGTTTTGTTTTCTTGACCCGGAGATAATACCAACCTAAATAAGAAAGGGGGTTCATCGTAAGTTTTTTGCGTCCTCAGTTTAAATCAGATATTGGATTTAGGTTAAGGAAGAGGAAAGAAGCTTTATTTGAAAGCTATATTTGTTATATTCTAGTTTTGTAATAAAATATTTTTTTATTATATAAAACGATATTTCTGCTTTAGGTCTCATAATCATGTTTTTGAGGCGAGGCATTTCATACAACGTTTTCTACTTATTGAATATTAAGAATACAACCATTAACCTTAACATCCTGTATTTTAATTATTTAAACATTTTATTTCAGTCTGAAAATGTGACAGTGCTAAATGTCTGGAATATACTAGAGCTATTCGGAAAGTAATTTACGTTTATTTTTAAAAATCTAATGTAGTTAATTTTTTGTTATAAAAACATTTCAAACTTTTTCTTATTTTTCTACATAGTCTCCAGCTAGATTGAGGTGCTTGTAGCGTTTAACAAGCTTTTGAATTCCATGGTCGTAAAATTTTACCCCCTGTGATTTGAGGCATCCCTCTATACTAGACTGCAACTCCTCATTGTTAAAGCGCTGATATACAAGCCTGTTATTTATGTTCATGAAGAGATGGTTATTATTATGTGCTAAATCCAGGCTGTATGGAGGGCGATCTAACACTTCTCACTTGAATTGTCGCTTCAAAGTTCGAGTACGCTCGCAGTATGTTATGTGGTCAGGCATTGTGCAAAAAAATTACACCAAAGCTCAATATGCCTCCACGTTAGTTTTGAATGACTCTTCTTAACTTTTTTAATGTCTCACAATACTTTCTTTTCCTTTTAAATTGTTTATGGTGCCACGTTTCGTGAAATCCATCATCCAGACTCCTGTCCCAAAAAAACAGTTGCCATGACTTTCCTGGTAGATAAAGTTTATCAACTTTTTTTGGTTGAGTGGGTATGACCCCACTCCATTGATTGGTTTTTGTTTTTGCATTTACGTATAAAAGTCAAGTCTCAAAAATTAAAAAAGGAACTGAATAATATTGTTAAGTTCGTAAACGTCTAGGTTCTTGGCGGCAAGAATAGCTCGTTCACTCAGCCAATCGTGATTCTTGTAATTGATTTGAATATTGGGAAATACTTTTTCAACCAATTCTTCTTTTGACGTCACTAAATTGCAGAAGCTGCATAACGTGATCGCCGTGCTCGCAACCGTGCATCCTCAAGTCTGGCTACACGTCGCTCTTTTGCTTCCTCGGCATTTTGATGAACTAAAGCGATTGCACTGAAAAAGAAGAAAGAAAGTTATAACAAAAACATATAAAATTGCGAAACATTAAAAAAGGAACTGAATAATATTGCTAAGCTCGTAGACGTCTTTGTTCTTAGCGGCAAGAATAGCTCGTTCATTCAGCCAATCGTGATTCTTAATTACAAAAAACTAACAATAATGACAAATTAATACATCTTGTTACAAATTAGCAAAAATGTGGCAAATTGTAAAAATTAAATAATATTTGGTGACGTTTGTCAAAAGTCACTACGTTAGTCCGTATTGGCTAGGGATGGGGTATTCGATAATTGGATTTTCGTTTTTTTTATACCTAAAATGAAATTTTCGTAAATAGTATTAATTCATTGTGGATCTTGGCCTATTTAAAGATATATACAAATCATACAATACATTAGAAAGACAGTAAAATGAAAATTAGGAATTAAAACGTCAGTTTAGAGAAAAACAACTGTTCGATTTATAAAAAACTATTCAATTAGTAAAAATAAACGATTTTACCCCATCCCTTTGTGACATGACGTTTTAAACGCCGCACGACTCATCCTAGACTTTCTGAAGTATAAAGCAGATCGATTGCACTGAAAAAGAAGAAAGAAAGTTAAAACAAAAACATATAAAGTTGCGAAACATTAAAAAAAGAAAATACACGAACTAAAAAACAAAGGAAAAACAAAAAAATACTACCGAAATATTTCACTTCAAACGCAAATCAATCGACACAGGTAAATTTTAACGCATTTCACGATATAACTATGGCGGATAAAAATTTAGTATATCGTGTGTGGCTTTTACGTCCAAACAGATGGCGCTATTTTTCAATACACGTATTTGAAAATTTAATATTTATTATTTAATATCTATTATTTAATATTTATTATTTAATATTTAAGAAAAATATAACAGTTAAACGAAATGAAAGAATCCGAAACGTCGAAGATGCAATGTGACAACTGTCAATGAGAATTGTTTAGTTTGCGTGTGTCGCTGCAGTGGGCGCTCCCATGTTTTCGTCTGTTTTATGTACTTTTTTATATGCAACTATATATAAAAAAAAAATTAACATGCTTGTAAACGAATGCAACCTTTTGTCGAAATTTCAAAGCAATCGGTGAAGAACTTTCGGAGATTAGAGATTTTCTATTAACGAACATTTACATTTTTATTTATATAGATAGCGGGAAATTTTCCCCATTTTATCATACTTTAATTATTTGTCTTCGTTTTTTTTTTAATAATACATTTTAAAAGTAAGTTCCCCGAAAATATATTTAAATATATAATATAATGAAACAACGTTAAATGTTTATTTATTATTATCTTTAAAAGTAAGATATGGCCCGTTGGTCGCTCGTTTGAAATCACTGGCAATGGTCACGGCAATTTTTACCATTGTTATAATTTTTTCCTGTTTTTCCTACAAGCACCCTGGAAATGTCTGTAGGAAAATTCCTTTTTTTTAATTTATGATTTAAGTCAAATGTGTTTTCCCCATGAATATTCCATACTTGGAACTCGTTAAATAAAACATACTGAAATTTAAATAATGTCTCATTAGGCTGTCGTTTGTTCTGAAAAACAAAATATTTTTTTGAGCAGTTGATTCATTGTTGCAATTTAGAATTTCTTATTGGAACGAAATTCATGAAAAGAGGTTACCTTCGGAAACCGTTCATTTAATAAAAAAAAATAATATTAAATGAACGGTTTCCGAAGCAGATTTTGTTAACAAATCTCGAAGGAAAGCGTCTTGTAAGTCTAAGGCAATGTTACTCAAAGTATGGTTCCCGGACTAGTGTAGGTTTGCAAACAGTAGGTTGCTAGGCTGCGTTGAGAGAAAATTGTAAAACAAATAATAAGAATTGAATTTAATGTGCCTAATTCTTAATGTTTTGAATAAATTTTTTTTCATGTATTTTTCTTAATGATTAAGTTTTAAAATATTTTAAATCCGTTGTCTTTATTTGAAAATTATTTCTTATAAAAATAATCCGCGATGAATTGAAATGAAAAAAAAACTGAACACAGAAAGTGTGAGTAACACTGGTCTAAGGTGGAGGGAAAGAAAACAAATGGAGAAACTATTCGTAAACCATTATATTGTATTGCACTTCACTTTCGTTGTTTACAGAACAACCTGGTGGGCTTATTACCATGTGGAAATCTCTTCCAACCAACCAGAAAGATTTTTAAATTAAATGGAAACCAGACTGGAATAGTTTAAAAAAAACTGGGTTCCAGCGGGATTTGAACCCGCAACCTCCAGGTCGGGAAACAGGCGTCTTACCAACTTGGTCACGGAGGTCGTCCATGTATCTTTAAAGGAATACGATAACCAAATTGACTCAGTATTAAACTTGGTGACAGGGCTTTGTGGCGTTGATGGGGCACGCCTCTTTTTAGATAATTTGATGAACATTAAGATAAATTATGATATTTGAAAGAACTTTTATTTCGTTTTTGGGAGAAAATGTGTAGTAAAACATTATTCTGATATACACCTACAGATAATTTAAATCAATTTTTCATCAACATTTTTTTGTGTTTCTCTTTCATTCAAGACATCTTTTGTCAGACATGTTTCGTGTAACTTACCTGTCTATACGTACTTAAAACACTCGAGTAAAAAACATATATTTTCATGGTTATTAAAAGAATAAACACTCTTTTAAATACATTTTTAGTTTATACATAACTTAATCTAGACAAGTGAATTTAACATAGAAAATAAGATATTAAAAAAAACACGGAAAGGAATAAAAAACATAAATATAGGTATAAATAAAAAAATAGTAAAATTCTAAGAGAGATCACGAAATTCAAAATAAATTATTTAAGAGTTACTATGATGTTCGCTCGCCATCAGACTGATCAATGTGTAGCACAATACTCATTAAATCATCTTTTTAATGTAGCAATTAAAATCTCAAATATGTCCAACTCAGTGAATTTCTATTGAACGCAGATCAACTTCTATTGATAAATTAATTACATAAAAATAATGTTGGAAGGATTTAAAAATCTTGTGTAATCCATTATATTTATATTGGATAACTGTGCAAAACGACCTCAGTAAGATGCCAATCTTCCGATCCGGGAGTTGTAGGTTCGATTTTCGTTGGAACCCAGATTTATCCCAGTCTGGTTTTTACTTCTAGTGGCTGTAATATATTTCTGGTTACTTGGAAGAGATTGCCTCATGGCAATGAATCCGCCAGATTGTAATGTATGCAATACTGAAAGTGTGATACAATAAAATACAAAAATAGCCCAATCCATATTTTACCGTTTCCAAGATAATAAATATTTCACCTTTGTGTACGAGGGTTGCTACTTAAGTTTTAAGATATGACACCAGTGTAGGTACGTCAAATCTGACATCAGCATCGTAAAGTTTGACGTTTTTAATAGTATATGTGCTCAGAAAGTTTTGTCATACGAGTGCTATTTGTGATGTTTACAGTGACTTGAAAAATTCATCTCGGCCAAAAATGGAATTAAATCGTGAACATTATCGTGCGATGATTTTTTATGATTTTCGACGTGGACTAACTCAACAACAGTGTGCCGATCAACTCGCTTCGACTTTTGGTGATGAAGCTCCATCCTGGGCCACTATGTTTCGCTGGTTTTCCGAATTCAATCGTGGTCGTGGTTCGCTCCAGAATGAATTTCGTGAAGATCGTCCAAAATCGGTTGTTGTGCCAGAAAACATCGATGCTGTGCGTGAACTGATATTGCAAGATCGTCATGTGACTTATCGTGAGATTGAAGCATGTTTGGGCATTAGTTCCACTCGAATACATTCAATATTGCATGAACATTTGGCCGTCAAAAAGATTTGTTCGCGCTGGATACCGCATAATTTGACGATCGCTCAAAAAAAGGGTTGTGTCGATTGGTCCAAAGAAATGTTGAAAAAATTCGATCGCGGTGCTTCAAAAAACGTCTATAAGATCGTGACAGGCGACGAATCATGGATATATGCGTATGAGCCAGAAACTAAACAGCAGTCGACTATATGGGTCTTTCAAGACGAACCAAATCCAACAAAAGTTGTTCGCGCACGAAGCACTTCGAAGCAAATGGTGGCTTGTTTCTTCGGTATAAATAATCATGTCGCAACATTGCCTTTAGTGGAACGTTTGCCAGAAGTGTTCGGAGAAATGAAGAAAACCAACCGCCGAAGACGGATAATTCTCCACCACGACAATGCGAGCTTCACACATCGGCTCAAACAAGTAACTTTTTGAGCACTCAAAACATCGAATTGATGGGTCATCCGCCGTACAGCCCTGATCTGGCACCTAATGACTTCTTTTTATTCCTGAACATCAAAAATAAATTGCGAGGTCAACGTTTTTCGACGCCTGAAGAAGCGGTTAATGCGTTCAAAACGCATGTTTTGAAGTTACCTCATTCGAAGTGTAAAAAGTGCTTCGAAAATTGGTTCAAACGCATGCAAAAGTGTATTGATCTTCATGGAGAGTATTTTGAAAAACAAGAAAGCCATTTTCGATGATAAATCTTTTCGAAGATTCAAGAAATAAATATTTTTTTTACTTGTCTGTCTCAAAACTTAAGTAACAACCCTCGTCTAAGCTTGTGTGGATCGAAGAAACTTTCAGACGAAATTTAATATTAAATACCCGTTTACCGACTTAATATTTATGCACATGTGGGATTGCCTAAGGCTTTTAAGATATTTCAAGAAACAAAAAAAAGAAGCGTTTTTTGCGTGGGAACCTGTTTACACATACTACTAAGGTCTAAAAGTTACCATTCTGAACAAGTTAGAGTGTGCATGGACAAATATTACGTCAGCTACGCCAATCACATAGCCAGGTAATGTTATGGTTGAAATTTGATACTTTTCCCCCTCAGTAGTATGTCAACTAGAGTCCAGAAAAGATGTGTTGTTTCGTTATATTCTAAAATGTTAAAAATATATATATTGCGCGGTTAACAAGTTTCTTTCACAAGAAAAGAAAAGCTCGACAGATATTCAATAATATTTGAATGCTGTCTACAGAGAACCTTCCCAGCTTCTCTTTCTAGACAATATCTAAACGTCGTTTTATTTATGCTGTGTTTTTCCCTTCTTTTGAAAGAAACTTGATAACCGCTCGATATTATTTTTTGAACGTTTCATTTTATAACGAAACAACACGTCTTATATCAGCTATATGATCTAGTTGACATACAATTGAAACTATCGGTATCAAATTTTAACTATAACATCGCCTGACCATGATATGGTTATGGCCGGCGTGGTATCTGTTTATGCACACTTGAACGTATTCAGGTCGGAAACTTTTGGATCTTTGTGATATACGAGTATGTCTTATTCATAACTATCACGATTTATTTAATTTGATTCAGAAATGTAATGCATATTTTAGAGCTGTCGAAACATTGAACGAGATACGATATTCTAATTGAAAGATGCAAAAAATGTATCAGCCCATATAATTGTATGTAATGAAAGAATCCAAGTAAAACTCGTAGTGTATCGTTATTACTCTTATATTATAAATTGCACCTTCATAAAAGTACCCCCGTAGGAAGGTTGGTAGCTGGAAGTTTCCCCTCTTCACTCCGTCGCCATTCCGTTCCACCTCAACGGAGTGGTAATATGGATCTTCCGGATATTTATGCTCCCGGGGGATGATGATGAGGGGGTTGGACGCCCCCGGTTGTCACGCGTGCCGTCATCATTTCTGTGATAACGAATGGCTATTCCTTTCCCTCGTAAAACGTGTGATAAATGAATTATTGTATCAGATATACTTTCCTTATTTGACCTGGACATCTGATGGGTAATGATATTTCAAAGTTAAGGTTTAAAATTCAGGTATTAAAGCTAATTCGGAATCGTAAACCGCAAATTTTACAACGAAGCTGAATTTTATTTTTATTTGTTGGACGTCGTTGAAAATCGTTCAACACCAATTAACCTCTTTTTTGTTATGAGTGTGAATTTTTCATACAAGGCCTCCTAAAAGTTAATGTTTCTATTACTTTTAAGCTTTTTTTTGCTCTCTCTCCTTTTTATTTATGAGGTTTTTTTATGTTTTGTTCAAATATTATTTTATTTTGCATATCAAGAGATACTCGTATATATAATATGTGGAATGGACGTGTACGTGAAAAGAAAAGTGTGAAAATTTATCTTTTCTGCCTACCTCAAAAGGTGTTTATGCTATGTATTGTTTATACCTTTTTATGATAATTTAGGTTATAATTATGATCTCTTCTCCTCTGTCTTGCCCATCTCATTACGTCTTCGATTTTACACATTAATTTTTCTGTATTTCTTATTCCTTATTGGTGGGATCAAGTTCAAATTATGGATGAAACTCGGGTTTCTTCTATAGTTTCTCGTGGTAACCCCATAGGAAGGAGATCATCAAATAGAGATGGAAAGATATATGGCAGTCTACTCGTACATACCAAGGATAATGCTAAAAAAATCGATCAGCTGCAAAAACATGAAACCTTATTAATTGTCTCACATTTCTCTCGGGCTGAAAGTATAGCATTGTCAGAGAAAACTCCGCTTACCTCGATATTTCGTCGGCCATTTCTTTTCTACATAGTTCAAGCTTTTCTTCACCCAACTACACCACCTGCTTTATACGACTCCTGGAGTGACCTACTGGTATTCTTCGTTATAGGCTGGGCGTAAAAATTTATAGGGAATTCTTATTTTTGGCATTCTTTGCTCCTGCCACTGCCATTGATACCTCTCTATTTTTGTAAGAAGTGGTTCCGTTTTCAGGGTTCCTCAGATTTTCGTATTTCTTGCTCAGTTTGGAAGGTGATGCTTTCTAATTTTGGTTATTTTACAACTATTTAAAAGTATCAACTACTGTCCTCAAGTCTAATTATTTTTTAAAAATTTGATGAGGGATATTTTTTTCTCAGTTAACGTGTGTTGAAAATGAACGCCTCCAAGGGTAAACTTTTGAAGGCAACATTTTAACCTTTACTAAAGTAATTAATTTGAATCTAGCCCCTTAGAAGACCATCAATTTCTTCAACACCGAGGTTATTTTCTCTCATCTCGTAAAAGGATATGAGCTCTAGATAATCAATCAACTTTCAGTGTTCTAATTTGAGTCTTCTGTGGGATATTTATGGTCCCGAGTGGGACAACTTTAAGCCGAGATGTGTCATCTTCATCATTCCTCTGATAACAAAGGACCACTTCTCCTCTTAATGGATGTGTGTGGTGTTTTGATAATTATTTGTTGTTTCGGAGTTGCACTAACTACTCGTTCATCTAAATAGTATGTAATTTATCAAACTTGAAAACTGATGGAAGTTTTGAATAATTTGGTCCAGATAAATTAATATTATTTGATATTTTTTTGTTACTCGCTGATACCACCTGATCCCTATTTCTCATATTTGTGATTGGGTATTCATGGTCATGCATCATCGAGATTTTTTTTGTGCTCGTACAAATGTCCTTTTTATTGTATTATAATTTCGTAATATACAGTACAATCCGACGAATTTGTTGTAATGTTGCAATATCTCCCAACTAATCAAACAATTTTAACATGATAAAAAAATATTAGAATAACGAAAGAGACAGTTGAAAGAGGTAATTTTTAATGGCCATTTAAATCATGCGAGTATTTCTTTTCCCCTGACGTGTTACATTTTTTGGATGTTCTGTAGGTGTTTGTAGCCTGTTTCTGAATTAATTTTGGTCGATAACGGTGTGTTTTTCGTCGTTTAGGCGTGTTTATTTTGCTGTTGCAGCAGTCATAGTTTCGTAGTGTTTGGTGATCTTTATTTTTGGATGGCTTCATTTTCTCGAGTGGTGTTTCAACTAGATCGATTTTTGTCTGCCTCAAAATGTTGGAGATATGAGTAGCTTGTGCGGCTTTGGGAGGCACTTGAGTGCTGCCATTTTTGGGGAGTCTTATCAGGATTTGTGATTGTATGTGAATGCTGCACACGTGCACTACACTCCATCTAAAGCTGAATGTGTTACTATCACGTATTGGAAAATTCACAAAGTTTATTTTGTAGTTCGTTTTCCCTTGTTAAGTGTTCTACAGTTTTCTTACCAAATACGTTTTTTTTTTATATGCAGATGTGGAGAATTTCCTAATCTAATATCCTCAGGCACCACCTTCTTGTTTTTTTGTATAATGTTTTTAACCTGCTAATTGTAATGCGTGGGAGTTAAAGCTCCCTTGAGGAGTCTGCCTTCTAATTTATTTATTTTTATTTAACACTTTTATTGCAAATACAATCTGGTAGGCTTATTGTCAGGTGGCAATCTCTTCCAACCAACCAAACAAAAATAAATTAAGCAAGTTACATGGTTGCATAAATCATTTGAATGATTATCTATCCCCACGAAATCTATGAACACATACGTGAGCATATGCCAACAAAGCCCACAAAGACGGACAATCACCCAAACATTCATTTTCATATAAAATGAGATATCATCAATCAAAGGGAAATAAAAAGATGGTGGAGAGTAAAGGAAAAAAAATCAGGAATGAAACACGTTATATTACTAACTAGAAATTAAGAGTTTTTTCAGTCGCTTCTTAAAGCATACCAAGAACGGAGCGAGTCTTACATCTTCTAAACGGCGATTTATAAATTATCTTTTTATCATTATATTTTCCCCAAATGAATAGATATGTAAGGTATTGTTGTAGTTGATCATTAATGATGATAAATAAACATCTTTACATTCAAGCTCATTTGTTCTTTACTGGTAAATTAATTTAATCTTATGCATGCGCATATGTTCTGTGCCAGTTGACTCGTTAACAAATTATTCTATGGGAACATCCAGTCAAGAGGCACATAGCTAAGGAAGGAATGTTCGCCAGGAGTAACGAGCTCCGCGCTGCCGAGGTTCGGTCCTTTCTCTATGCTCGATTTGTTTTGGGTTTTATCGCCGCCGCAAATGTTAGTTTTCACCTTAACGACTGTTACAACTTGCGGATTATTTATTGTCAGTCTAATTAACCGTGTACGGCGGACGTGAAATACGTCGAGCGTACTCCAATCTGCAGCTGTGGCCGAATTAGAACTAATTTTGAGTTCATTGACCTAAATATAATATTAAAGCTGGTTACTTTGATGTCAGCTGATTCAGCTTCATTTAAGTTGTAGCTCCGATTCACTAATACGAGTATATTCGAAATTCATCACTAATACGAGTATATTCAAAATTTAACGTTCAACCATGTATACTATTATTGTTTTATTGATAACTTCCGTGGACTAGTTTATAAAACGCATTACCTATGATTGTGGTTTTCGGGTTTTATTCTCGATGGTACTCGATAAAACAATACAAAGAGTCCCAGTCTGGTAAAAATTGTTTGTCTAGTAACAATATTTGAACGAGCGTTGTTACCTTTTCACGTGCTAATATTATGATAACAAACAGCGAGTCTCCTGGCTATTCTAGTTCTTAATATGAATGATCAATTAATGGGGCCGGGGACAATACTATCTCCCGACTACGTTCTTTATTAGTGTTCTACCAATTGGAATAAATTGTGGGGTGCCATACGACTGAATGAAGTGAACTATTTTTATTTACTCTTATAAAATATCATCAATATGACCATCACTACAACCCTGGAAGTTCTCTGCCACTTTTCTCGTTCAACAAGATCTCTCCTCCAATTGATTATATTTAGTGTTCGGCAATTGTCTGTTATACCGTCCAGCATCTCAACTTTGGTTTCTCCACTCTTCTAAGTTCCATCAGATCGCTAAACACATTCTTCTCTGTAGGTCAGTATCTTACATCCGCATGCGATATTCGTACCCAAGCCAGCCCTGTTTAGCAATTTTTATAACTTGTGCTGCGTTAAGTTCGCCATGGATCGCTCGCTTGATGTTATATCTAAAAATATTTTACTCCATTCGCATCCTTCATGACGTTCTTTACATATAATTCTGATGATCCTTTTGCAACTGTCTTTACACTTAGTAATTTAGAGAGCACCGATTACAGGCCTATGATATCCATCACATGATCGGTGAAACGAATTTAGGATCGCTCCCCACCATTTGCAAAGTAAGCAATGTTTTACGAAGATATATTTTTTTCGTGTGAATATCACGTATATTTGGCGTCCCATATCAATTATATTCAGTAGTTTCCTTTTTGACATGTAAACTCCTTTGTTTTAGACGATTGACTTCTTTAAAGTCTTTCTCACATCACTTGACATCTGCCAATCAACGTACCTGACACCTGTCAACCGTCGTACCTGAGTTCCACCATCTATCGAACTGAATTTCTGGATTCATCCATATTGCCGATATTTATATTCTATAATTTTAAATAAAATCTTGATATTCTTTTTATTTTCTGAATCTTATGGCAATGTTACAATTATTGATATTTGGTTAGTAAAAAACAACATGACATTGTTGACCCTTAACTGATTCAAGATACATTAAGGACGTAAACTCTATCTGACTTAATGTTCGTAGAGGAAGAGTCTGATTAAACTTTCTTGCTATTTTTTTATATTGACCACATAAGAATGTTGTTTTTCTTCAGTTGCACGTGAAGGATTGTATTTTTTTTAAATATACAATAAACATTTCTCCACAACAACCTCCATGGTCTAGTTAGCAAGACCCTTGTCATCCAACATATATGTTATGGGTTTGATTCCCCTTGAAACCCATTTTTTTAAAAGGAGTCTAGTTTTCACTCAAAGTTTCTTTAACATACGAGTATATATATCTGGTTGGTTAGAAAAGTTTCCTCGTGGCAATAAGCTCGCTTAATTATACTTCATACAACTGTAATGCAATAGTTAGCCTTTTTTTAACGAAATAAAAATCCAAGAAAATGTTATACGTAACCATTTCGTGGGGCATTCATAATATTCGCATTCATACTTCGCTTCGAAATGGAAAAGATAAAACATAAAATATATATTTATCCATTGAAAGAAACTTCTACGTATTATTAAGACAACTTTAAGGAGAGTCTACTTTCTAATGGTGCTTAAGGAGAGTCTACTCTCTAATGGTGCTTAAGGGGAGTCTACTTTCTAATGGTGCTTAAGGAGAGTCTACTTTCTAATGGTGCTTAAGGAGAGTCTACTTTCTAATGGTGCTTAAGGAGAGTCTACTTTCTAATGGTGCTTAAGGAGAGTCTACTCTATAAATTGTTATTTTATTATTGTTCATCACATTTTAAAAACAGAAAATTTCATCCAGGAAATTTCCAGCTCGTTAAAACTTGTTTTTTAAAGCCACTGTTTCGTTGATTTTCTTCAAACGCTTTTATTTTATCACCCATCAAAGAAATTTTACTAACTGTCAAGCGGAAAGGCTTTTAAGGAATCGAGTTTCACAGTTTTTAAGACATAGTGATTTTAAATTCCTTGCAGTTAACATTAAACAATAGTAAAATTTGAATCATAAAATAATGTTTTATTATATTACGCTTGTGTTGTATACTGTCTTACCTGGCGGGCTTATTGCCATGTTGCGGTTTCTTACAACCAACCAGAAAAAATGTTTTATAAGCCCGAAAGGAAAACCATTGGGTACCAATGGAAATTGGTTACAGGTGTCTTACTAATTAGGCCCCGGAGATCGTTGAAAATGTTAAAAATTGATCATTGAGTATGTTTTTTTTGGATTTGTTTTTTTTCAATGTCAAAATTTTGGAATCTTTATATCTAGAAAAATCTGAGAATTAAAATGATATGACTTGATATAATTCGATAATAAAACATCTTACCAAAATTATGTCATGCTTTATCAAAAAATATATATTTAAAACTTACTCATATTTATTCACATCATTTAGAAAAAAATCTTAATTCTGAAAATGATATAAAAATTATACCTTTCGTTTATACCTGCTTTTAAAGATCACGTGGCTTAGTTGGTAAAACGCATGTCTTTCAACTTGTGGATTGTGGGCTCGGTTCCCCTTTGTACACATTTTTTAGAAGAGTTCCAGCTTAGCTTTTACCTAAGACCTCTTTAGCATCTTTCTTTTTGGTTGGAAAACGTTACCACATATCTCTAACACTTAGAGGCGGACCATTATTTGCCACAGGGCCAGGAAAAGCCCTGTCATAATATTCCGCCATATTGTATCGATTCGAAGCAATCAATTTATTCGGTGAAGATGAAATCGATCTCAAACTTCTACTCTTTTCCTATGTAGTAAAAAAACATTAAAAATAAGTTGCGCTAGCTAGTATTTCTTAATCGCACATAAGCTGCGCTAGCTAGTATTTCTTAATCGCACATAAGCTACGCTAGCTAGTATTTCTTAATCGCACATAAGCTGCGCTAGCTAGTATTTCTTAATCGCACATAAGCTACGCTAGCTAGTACTTTTTAACTGCACATAAACTGCGCTAGCTTGTAGGTACTTCTTAACCGCACATAAGACAAATAAGAAGAAATAAAGGCTGTGTTCAATTATTCGATAGGCCATAGAAGAGGTTTGAAACCGAATCTGAGATTGGATGGCGTGATGGAGGATAGTCGCACTCTAATTGGAAGAGCAGTATTGCTCTTCTCGTCAACGAACTGCATTTGCCTCAGTGATAAGCATGCTTTATTTTGCATGTTAACATCTCGGTCTCGGGTTTGATTTTCCTGTTCTCGTATTACTTTTAATTGGTGGTAATTTTCATTGGATTGAAGGTTTCTTAGTGTTACCGTTGTAATAATGTAACATATTTGAATTTGTTTTTTCTCTCTCTCTTATAGTTAAGGTTCACATAATATATGTTTATATACACGACTGAAAGTTTAAAAAAATAATGCTAACAGGTAATTATTTAATTGTACACAATATATAAACAACTGAAAATTTGCAAAAAAAAAACAAAGACAATTTTTGTCAGATAATATGCAACAAAGAATTCTCACCGTCTGTACGTCGGTCACGGTACAAAATTCATAGAAAATAAAATAAAATTATTTGCAACGTGTTTTGACTAAAGAATGTATTGCATTTTTTTTAATGTATTTTTGAGGTTTTAACATAATTATTGGTAATATCCCACACTATGAAAATCTATGAACGAATTGTAAACTCGAGAATCAGGAATTTGGTGGAAATACATGACAACCAGTGTGGCTTCGTATCGGGAAAGTCAACAGTAGACGCCATTCAAACTGTTAGACTCCTTGTCGAAAAACACCGTGATGCCAAGAAAGATCTTCATATGGTCTTCATCGATCTTGAAAAGGCATTTGACAGGGTCCCTAGAAGCCTAATTTGGGCAGCACTTAGAGCCCACAGTGTACCAGAGAAGTATGTACTTGCCATCCAGGACATGTACGATAACGTGACAACGCAAGTGAGGTGCACTTCGGGAACTTCACCAGAATTTCCTGCAAAGGTGGGGGTACATCAAGGATCGGTACTCAGTCCGTTACTGTTCATCTTAGTCATGGACTATCTAACTAACCAGGAAATGAACAGTCTCCTAAATATCCTACTATTTGCAAACGATATCGTATTAATAAGTGAAAAACACGAAGACCTGCAAAATAGTCTGGAAAGGTGGAGAAGAATCTTGGAGGACAATGGATTGAGACTGAGCAGAAAGAAAACAGAATATCTGTACCTACCATTCGAGAACACAAATGCTGTCACACCCGTAATGCAAATGGATGGAGAAACATTACCAAATTGTGACTCCTTTAAGTATCTTGGGTCACTCATCCATAGCGATGGAGGATGTGCAGCAGATGTAACACATAGAATTAGTGTGGGATGGATGAAGTTAAGATCAATGACGGGAGTTCTTTGTGATCCGAAAATGCCAGTAAAGTTAAAAGGAAAAGTATACCAAACAATTGTCAGACCCGCACTCCTCTATGGCTCCGAATGCTGGACGATGTATACCTCTTACTCTAGGCAACTAGAAACTGCTGAAATGCGCATGCTAAGATGGTCAGCAGGTGTGTCCCTAAGAGACAAAATAAGAAGCTCACGCATTCGTGGAAGCTTGGGTGTTACAGACATCAACAGCAAGATAGAGGAGAGGCGATTGAGATGGTATGGGCACGTTGGACGCAGAGCACCCGATCACATTGTGAACCAGGCAATCTCCATGGATCTTCCTCGAATAACAACCAGAGGAAGACCAAGGAATTCATGGGTGGTGCAAAGAGGTAACCTGATGCAGAGGCACGGCCTGGGGGACGTAGTCCGGGACAGAAGAGCATACAACCTGAGGACGAGGAGAGCTGACCCCAACAGTCTTCGCAGACAATGAGTTGGGATGGAGCCAGGGAGAGAGAGAGAGAGAACATAATTATTGGTAAGGTACTGAATTGTAATAATAAGCAATGCAAGTAATTCTATATTCAAATTATGTTTCCGAATATATTTTTCCCAATACTATTTGGCAGCTGCTACTGCTTTATACAGTTTATAAAATAATAATGGTAAATATTGTATTTATTAAAAATATATGAATTTACTGTTGAACAGTAAAACATAAATACTAAAACGAGGAAACTGTTTATAATGAGTAAGAATGCTCGATTCTTACGATGAGTAAGAATGCTTGATTCTTTTAACATTTATAATATTACCATCCAATTATTTGATTCGCATTTTTTTACTAAATTCCTTCATTATTGACGGGTTGTTACTACTTGTTTACATGATATACAAACAAAACTGAAAATCTGAAAAAAAAAAAAACAGATATAATTTCTTTCTTATAGATAATTGTTCACATAATATACAAACAACAGAATATCTGGGGATAACAAATACAATTATTTTATTATTGGCAATTGTTCATATAACAAATATACAAAACTGAAATACTGAAAAAAAAAAACAATTTATTTTTTATAAAAAACTTTTGTTTTCTTCTAACGTTCACCGAACACCAATACTTGACTATAGTACAATATCGAAACGAAAATTTCAAAAGCAAACTACATCAGGAGGAAGTCTGCTAACACCCAATCTACACTCTCTCACTAATTTCAGACAACATCGAAAGGCACGACTATTCGGTTCCTATATTCACTCAATTACGGCCAGGCGACACTTCAGGCTACTTGGCAGTTACAATAACTAGTAGTTGCGCCGTATCCAGGAAGTTTTGGAGCGGAGAGCGCTCACATGAAACCGTTGATTTAGGAGCTGAAACTTCAGTCACATCTGTTGTTGCTCACTTGACAATCACCGCAAACAGATGTACGAGTTTGTATCTTCTCCGCTGCCAAAATTCTAGAGTTAATCTTTTTTGTACCATTTTAACATCCAATTTTAATCGTAAAATTTTGTTTGTATATTCGAATTGTGATTCGTTTTTACAAGTGATTATTTCAAAATAAATAAATAATTATATATTTTTGTATCACTTTTTCGTTATGAACAGTACAACGTGGCGAGTTTATTGCCATGTGACGAAACATTTTCGACGTACCAGAAAGTCGTTTAAGATGCCTCAAGTGAAAATTATACTGTAACCCTTTTAAAAATATGGGTATCAACGGGAATCGAACCCGCAAACGCCGAGTTATAAGTTAGGTGTCTTACCAACTACGTCACGGAGATCGTCTCGGATGTACACTAACTAATATTATAGGAGTTTGAAAAACGAATGTACCTACTTGTATTTGTTCCATAGTGTGCACCATCCTTGCTAAATATTTAGTCAACATAATGTATTGGAAGGTTACTCCCAAAATTTGGTTATTTATCGTTTAAAATATTTGTAGTTAACAGCGTCATTAGTATCCTTAATCCATATTTTTTTCTACTGAAAATTGCAGAAATACGCTCGTTTATTGATTTATTTTTTATACTTTATGGTAAAATGTACAAATATCAAGTTTGTCTATCGCCATACGGCAATTTATTTTTAACCAACCAGACAATAGTTACTAGAAAAGGCCAAAAAAATAGGGCCCACGGAGAAATGCATTTCGTTAACAGTTATCAGGAAGTTTTTTGGTTTTCATGCAAGTAAAAAATATATCAGGACATGTTTGAACATAATTTTCAACAAAAAATCTGTTATAAGTTTATGAAAGAAGACGATTTGTAGTTCGGGATGAACATTGGAAATTTTAGTCAAGATATCATTTAGACGTATTTTCGGACTATTGGCAAGAACCTCGCGATATGTTCGTATTCTCTCTTTTAAGTGAAATAAGTAATGAAAAAATGAGAGCGTTTCGTAAAATGTGTTTAAACACAATGTATGAGAGGATAAGGTATTAGGACATTGGAAAATAATGCGGATTAATAGAATATTAAGTACTAGAGATGAATAATGGGGTATTTGATTGTTCTGTCACTTAGAGAATGAAAGATAAAATACCTTAAAAAAATCCATATATATTGTATGAGAAGTTTGGGAAGACCTTAAAACATGGTATGCCCAAATTAATGAAATTTCGAAAGAGGGAAGAGTGGAAAAATCTTATATTTGGAAAGTATGTATGGCGAGATATAAATATGTAGAAGCGTAATATATGTGCTAGAATAGAATGAATGATCTTATCCCTTTACTTATTCCAATTGGGACATGACGTGATGGTGATATAATTTTATATCATTTGATTATTCATGATTATATATGAACACTTCACACCACATACATACACTAGACTACACCTAAAACCGAATATGTTATTATCACTTATATAGAAGATCTACAAAGGTTCCTTTGTAATTCATCCTTGGTAAGTTTTCTGTGTTTTTCTTACCAAATAGGTTTTCCAAACATTTGTAGATGCGAGGTAGTACCTTGTCTATTGGCAACAGTCGCCATTTTTCTATTCTTACACTCAACTTTTATATTTATTTTGTAATAAACATTTTAAATTTATCAATAATAGTGGGTTCGAATCCCGGGCTAAAGCGTCCTTGAGTAGAGTGGTCTCTAAATGGCGCTATATTCATTTTACTTCTATGTTTATTATTAATTTTGTTGAAATTCTTTGTTACTTTTTCATATTAGAAAAAAAACTGAAATTTACATCGAAATATTTTTGCACGATATTATGTTCATCGCGGGCCTTATTTATTTTCTTTATACGTAATAATTGTATCGCTCAGTAGACCATATCTCAGAAGCGATAAGAATTACCTGTCTCAACATTATATCAAAGTTCACGGCGGCTTTTAAAAATATTAAACTTTTTTTATATTTTCAACCGTTTTTTGGGGTCGTTTAAATATTCACGTAAATTAGCTCTACATTCGTTGTCAAATAACTCATTCAACTTGAAGCCAGGGTCGGTTCTATGTCGCCATTTATGGTAGCTACGCGAGCGACAATATCGGGGTAAGCGATTTAAATAAATTGCTTAGTGGAAGAATTATTAAAGATTTTCACAGTTATTTTAAGCAACTAGACATTTGTTCACTAGGCACTCAAGTAGTTTTTTCTTTATTTATTACTCTAAAGCGTTTTCCAATCACATTTTGCTCTAAAAGTAAGGAACGTTTTTGTGTATGACTATATTCATCATCTTATGTTATATACGGAGGAAAGCATGAAGGCGATTAATATTAAGGGCGACATTTTTTTACTTTGTTTCACTGGCGGCACTTGTTCGTAGAGTGCCCTGCAAAGAGGCAATGAAGTTTACGGGTAACCGAGGTGTCGTTACGTTAAAACTGTTACTTTAGCCAATTAAACTTTCCAAGTTCGCTAAAGACCTCGGAACTGCCGGTAAACTAACGCTGTTCCTTAGTGATTTATTCAGCTGTACGTGTGAAAGCAACATTTGTTCCTAAGGGTGGAAAGATGAGGTTTTTTTCCGCATTTCATTGCATATATTAAATAAATCGAATATTGATTATAGCTACGGAGAATACGGGAGATATAAACGATAAACGAATAAACGATAAACAACATGGCTGAAGACATAGCGGTAATGTTTTTTTTCCGCAACTGAAATTTAATATTTGATATTTCATTTTACTTTCAAATTTATAAAGGCTTTAACCAGATGAAGACATGTTGATAATGAGCGTTCTAATAGTTAATACTTGATATCTATGCGTTATAAAAACCCCGAGTTTGCATGTATGAGTATGCTTTGGATATCTTTTAATTGGCATAAAAAGTACATTAATTAACATATCCAGGGAACAAAGTGAAATCATGAGGTACTAGACAAGCTTCATGGAGACAAGATACATTGTGTTTCTTTTGTTTCAAATAACAAGGAAAACTTCATATTATCTATCGCTAAAGGACGAGACATTTTCCTCATTGAATTTCCTCCGAGATATATTGGCATTCTTTGAAAAGGGTCAAACCATACACGGCTTGGTTTCCCCGGTTCTTTTGTTTGTACTCGAGACTTCACCATTCGCTACTCGTTGAAGGATCCTCTGTTTATTTTACGATTATTATCCTTTTTATATGAACAAGTTTTCTTCTCTCTTTTGTATATTTTTCCTTTACTTTTGTTCGTAATAATGCAATCTCATCTATATTAAAACCTTATAAAGAAAATAAAATCTCCCTTGTGCACATATGAAAAAAAAAGCTTGTAACCATGGATCGTTGGCCGACTGTCTGGAAACCATTTGATATTTTGAGAGTATCAGAAGGTCCACATCTTTTTCGAATATCTCACACGTCGTTTTTATCTGTCTTGGATGATTTATTTTTATGAAACGCTTTGTGTGCCTAAAGTAAACTCGGGCGTATTTTTTGACAGGAAAAACCTAAAACGTGGCGTTTTTTCTGGGTTTCAATTTTGAACCTCATTTCAAAGTTTGCAATAACTTTTTCTTGTTAACATGACTATTATAAGTTTTGTTTTTCTTTGGAAATCTAGAAATGTTTTCATTATTTTTATCTATTTGACTTCGGTTTTGTATGGAACTATTTTAAGATTTAGAGATTTTCTCAGTTCGTCTTCTTCTTAAGAATTATTAAGTTTTATGAAAGATATTTTACTAAAAAAAATATGTCTTGTAAACTTAATTTTTTTATCCAATTCTGAGTGAAAAATTAGATAACGTTATATAATAATATTTTATGTGGGAGAGAGTTAATGTTGCTCTGAAGTTATTCACTTTGGAGGAGTTGTTATGTTAAAACTTTGAGAATTGGTACTTTTTTGTGTGCTGGTTATAAAGTTTTATTTAAATAAAATAAGATGTTTTTATAAATCAACCGCGGAGAGAAATAATACTGTTATAATTTGAACAAAAATACAAAGCTACAATTAAGAATAGCGCAGCGCGATGAGTAATCATATAATAAGTATTTTTATATTGTATTTTATTACACTTTGGTTTTTATACATTAGAATCTGACTAGTTTATTATTGTCATGTGGCAATCACTTCCGACAAAACAGAAAGATGTTTACGATGCGTACATATAATATATCATATAAATACAATCACGCAGTTTTCCAACGGATATGCAGAGCGTAGATCATCAGACTGTGGCGTCCATATGCTCGGTTAATGACCGGCGATGCGACCTTTGCATACCTTCACAATTCAAAACAAACAAGTACAAGGTCAACACGCCGGTCATTCAACTCATTGTCATACGCGGAGCGCATTCCATGCTAGAGCGAGAAGGCAGCACATCTGTCGCGCCAAATTCCAAAATAAATTGTCACCTACACGCCGCACGCAGCGTATTGTGAATGCAGAAACGAGACGGCGGGATATCTTGCTCGCATTCCCGCACACATTCAAGAATAGTATAAATACCTACGTCTACCAATAAAATGTCTCTTTCCGCATTGCGATCTAAAACGAGTTTTATTTATCAACAAATCATCATCTATCCCTTAAAGAACCAGCTCCTAAAAGACTTTCCTTTCTCGACATACATGTTCCTCTTCTTCTACATCCATACACCGACTTATACAGCTTTTACGATTTCTCTTACGTCTTTTTTTTTCTTGTTTCAAAAATTTACATAATCCAATCATACTTCCCTTGGCTTTCTTACCTTCTCACGCCTTCTACTTATATTTTCACTGTATATTTGTTTTGTTGACCTTCCTTCGAAACTCTTTTTTTAATAAAAAATAGGTACAGACGGAAATCGACACCACAATCCCCGGGTTGTAAAACTTGAAGGTCGTTGTATTTTGCATGTATGCGTTCATGTTCATAAAATATACTGAATCGGATGAGAATAAGTATATCTCGAAGTGATAAATTGTATTTGAATGAAGCTTGCCTTGCTGGGTATTCAGCAGATGTAGAAGTTAATTATATCTAAGAATATTTTGATTTATTATGTGAGTCATACTCTTCTCGAATTGATTTATATAAGGTATGAGTTAACATGTTAAATTTGCATTCCCACAATAAGAGAAAAATGAATATATTATCTATATCTATGCTTTTTAATTCCCGTTTAGCATTTCGTTAATTTAAATCATTGCAACATTTCAAAATAAAGATGTTTATTATGCTTTGCGATTTATTTCTGTTTAAAAAAAAAACAAACGATCTTACATAATAAGTTAATACTTCCGTATATCTACCTTTTTTTTTTAAGAATAGATATGACCGAAGTCATAGGTATCCTTAATACCCTCGAACACTAGGCGGAAAAAGTGCCTGTGTCGTTCGAGGAGAGTAGCACAGCGCGGGGTTCGAACCGATGACCTTCCGCATAGAAGTCCAGCGCGTTACCGCGCAGCCATGCACCTCACGAATTAATTGTCACAATCGTTTATTGATTTATTTCACACATTATTTAGCAAGATAATTCAGCAGTTCTATTGCTACATGGCAATCACTTCCTACCAATCAGATAAAAGTAATGCAGATTTGTGCGATATGTCTTTAATTGTTTGTTAAATAAAACAAACATGTAAACACAATTACGACCCCTTTAATTTCACTTTTAGTTACGAATATTTATAGAAGAAACTTTAAAGCTTTTACACTGAGTAATAAAAACGTTTACGCCCCGCTTCGTGGTGAACAATTTCATTTACTGCCCAAGAAGAAAGGGACTTAAATAATATAGTTTTGTTCGAAACAAAGGTAATTTGTAATCCGTCTCTGACCTGCATGAAATATATACGCGTACTTAAAACAACTGAAGTGTGGTTAATCAGTTACAAAAACAGGATCCACACCACAATTGATCAGTTTTGAGATATTTAACATTATGGTATCGAAGCATTCAATATAACAACTGAATTGTGGTTAATCAGTTACAAATAACTGACACTTAAAACAACTGAAGTGTGGTTACTCAGTTACAAAAACAGGATCCACACCACAATTTATCAGTTTTGAGATATTTAACATGATGGTATCGAAGCATGCAATATAACAACTGAATTGTGGTTAATCAGTTACAAATAAATGACGCTTAAAACAACTGAAGTGTGGTTACTCAGTTACAAAAACATGATCCACACCACAATTTATCATTTTTGAGATATTTAACATGATGGTATCGAAGCATGCAATATACAAAATTCGTTCTCCACTTACATGCATACGTTATCACGCCATTACCATGCCGGGGTAGGCAGAGAGGGCCCATCGTCAGACTTTCCGATCATGTCACACATTCTTCGCCTCTTCTACATTCATAGACTTTCTCATATAACTACGATTTTTTGAATTTGTTCGCTCAATGGGTTAGTTAAAACCCGTCTTAAAAATGTGTTACTTAACGTACATCACGTCGTGTCCATTACAGGGTAGGCACAGATAACGTATTTTCAAACTTTTCCATCCAAGCACACAACTTTCACCTCCTCCACAATAATACATCTCGTCATGCATACAATTCATTTCTTTCAAAATATGATTCAGTTCTTCCAGCCACTTTTTCTTCGACCTCTCCTTCCAAACATACCTTACATTTCTCACTTGTATACTCGCTTAGTCATTCATTCTTTCATATGCCCATATCATCTAAAAGTCTCTTTCTTCATTTTATCCAAACATTTATTTTCCACTTGATCGAGAAAAATCGTTCGTTATCGATAATAGTTTGCAGAGTTTACACATAAGCCGGAGATGATAACAGCTGGACAACTTAGAAATCTCGAGATTTGAAAAATGCATCCAATTTTATCAATGTGTATATATAGTTGTATATTTACTTCTTGATTCCATCTACAATCCCCTTACTAGCCACTAATCACCTCTAGTTCTTTACCAATGACTTTGAACAAATGTATTTTAAGTATTTAATTTAGTTTCTCATCACCCAACAAAAAAAAACAGAGGTGTTCGAAACTGATAATGAATTCAATACATAAAATAAATATTATAAACGGACTATAAATAAAAATACTGTCAAATTTATTTTTACTAAAAAAAAACCACTTAACGTGACATCACTACCATAAGTGAACAAAATATATTTTTTAAGATTCAATACACACATATTATCATGCCATGTCCCTTTTAAGATAGGTAGATATTATATATCTCTACACAGATCTCGCTTCGTCAACATCCATACATCTTGTCACGTAAGCTCATCTGTTTCTCATACTTTTTAACTTTCCCTAGTAAAAATGTAATCTATCTCTTTCCACTATTTCCTTGGTCTACCTTTTACTCGTTCTCTATCAATTCAAACATATTTATTTTGTTAGTCTTTCGCAACTTATTCTTTCAATGCGGCCAAACAATATCAAGATTTCTTTCTTAATTCTACTCGTTACTTTCATCTCTACCGAACCGTTATTCTTTATCCGATATTCTACATAAGGCACTCATTTATTTTGCTCGTATCAGCCCCTTTCAATTTCCAGGTTACGCTTCCATACACAAGGTTGACACGAGCAAACTAACATACTGTGCACAACATTGTTGAAAGATTAAAAAAAATAATTTTTCCCACATATTGTAATAACTCACAAAATAGTTGATTTTGTGAGTTATTACAATATATGGAAAACTGATTTTGAAAACCGTAACATGCTCTACGATTCGAGATATAACATAAAATATGCATTTTACTTTCTTAGTATTTTTGGAAAAGATTGCGGTATGTTTAAACGATATTTCAAATGAACCAAATATTTGTTGTTCATAAATGCCCTTTTGTGAAATTATATGTATCTATAAGAATATTTTTCTAGATATTTCGTTAATGTTATTTTTTTGTTTGTTTCAGGAGTGATTTTCGCCTAGAAGATATCAAGAGATTAAAACTGTAAACACTTCTTTCCAATAAAAAATAAATAAAATGTTATTCCTTTATTATAATAATTTAAGAATTAATTATCAAACTATAAACATCTGTTATACTTGATATATATGTATTTCATTCCAAAGCACATCTATTGCGATTAAGACTATTTTTTCATGTAAAGTGGAAAACACTCGCTCTTTGATATGTCCCGCTGATAAATATGTTTCTGTCTTTAAATCTTAAACGAGGAAAAAAACTGTCAGAAACGAGGTAATATATTGAAAAAGTTTGTTTAGGCTTGGAAATAACATAGATCCTGTCTGAAAAAAGAGGCTAGCAAATAAGGCTGCCAGTACCATTTTGTTCCATAAAACGATTTATGTATTAGGGTTCAGTAACGAAGTGGTCCAAAATTAATTATTAAGAAGTTATTTGTTGCACCGAAGAAATAAATATTTCAGAGATGATTTCACTAAATGCACCCTTGGGGTTTACAAATGTATTATTCCATGCTATCTCAACACACTTTTCACCCTTTATTCTTTAGTTTTCGTTTGAAGTTTGTATCTATGGAGAGTATGTTTTTTTTTGTAATTATTTGGAAAACGCAGAAGTCAGCGTCTTGAAGAAATAAATATTGATTAAAATTACACCAGATGCAGCATTATCAGCATAAATTTCCGTTTACTTTAATGTCCGCTTCTATCTAGTCCGATTTTTCCTCACACAACAGCTCCACCTGCTTCCTCCTTCTGGAGTGACCCACCAGCCTTGTTCACACTCGGATGCATTTGAATATACTTTTAAAATTCCTTATTCATTTTATCAATCAATTACTCGTATTTAAAAAGTGCAATTCGAGAAAGAGAATAGTTAGTTTAAAATGTTTGGTTGGCTTAAATGATGGCCGAAGTTTCGAAGACTTTGCAGTCTTCATCCTCAAAGCAATGTTAAAATATAAAAAAAACTCACCTAGTCATTCTCACTCGTAACTGCAACGTGGGCATTTGTTGATTACGCTAAGTCATTCGTTTTTAAGATGGCAAAACGCTCATGATGGTTAATATAAGACTGCGAACGAAAAACGCGCGCCTCATACACGGCAATTTCGGATTTAACAAATTATGTTGTCTATATATTTCCAAAATCGGAAACCATGCAGGTTAAATGTGAATGCATTCATATATTTTGATGTTATACAAGATATATCATACATACATACCATAATGCTGTTTCATGGGATTTACAGAGAGGAGAGAGCATCAGACTTACCTATCGCGACACACACATTTTTGCCTCTTCTAGTTTTATACACCTTATACTGCTACGATTTTTCTAACTTTTAACATTTCCTTCTTTCAAAATACGATTCACTTGATCCAATCACACTTTCCTTGGTCTTCATCTACCACGCCTTTCACTCACACTTCATTAAACAAGATAAACATTTGTCATAAATAAGAAAAATCGACTATATAATTTAAACCCATTATTTAATCTCAACTTCCGATCACTAAACAAGAGATATATGTTGGGCAGAAATTAGAATAATATTTTTTTTATTTCATCTCTCATCCAATTAAATAATTCTCATTAATTCCACTTTGACTTTGATAAATGCCAAAAAAATAAGCAAGCTATTTTAATATTTTTTATGTATTGAATGAATCATTTAAAGTTTGTTTAGCTATACTGTACTGTAGTGAAATAAATTTAAAAAAATTGTTAAAGATTAACTACAGCAAGCTTGGGCCACGAGAGTTAATCCCCTCATCCGTATGTATGTCTTTCACTTCTCTTGTTTGATATGATCTCTATTCTTTGTCATGTAATTGAATTTATCTTCAAAATGTAAGAAAAATGAGTTTATTTTTTATTAAAGAACTTGAATAAACGTTTTGCGTTTCTTTGAAATCCTTCGTTTTAATCTTTTGACGTATATATTTGTCATCAGTGAAAAGGACAACGAAATTACAATTTCGTAACATGTTATGATTTTCGAAAGAACTATTTTATTCTTATTAACGAATACATTGGATGGATATGTGTATGTGCAAAAACACATTATTCAGATTCTACAGGGTTGCCTAAATTTACTTTACAACTTTTATTGCAAATAATTTCCATGACAAATACAACGTAACGAATATTTTCAAACAAATTCTGTATGTACTATACTTGGATCTTGCAATTATTTGTGGAATTCAAATCTCGCCAAAATGTCACCTCTTGCTGCAACACGAACGCGAGCTCTTTCAAGATCGTTTCTTATAACACAAATTTCAGATGATGTATCGACTATTACTGCTCGAGTATTGTTCTTTAGTTTTTTTAATCAACGTGTGTTTATTGGCATATTCTCGTTCATTAAGGTAACCCTCGAAGAAAAAGTCTGAAATGGTTATATCTGGAGATCTTGGCTGGCCATCAATGTCACCGCTTCTGAAGACTAATCGATCTGAAAAACGTACTCTTCACATTTTTTTTTGTGCTGTGTGACATGTAGCGCAATCTTGCTGAAATAAAATGTTTTCTAAACTCAGGTCGTCCAATAGATGTGACAGACAGTTCTCGATCACGGCATGGTACCATTCGTCGTTCATTGTTGCAGCATCTTCAAACAGCTCCTGACCATATTCTATACCACACTGTCACTCTGCAAGCTTGTAATAGTTGTAAATGAAACATTAGTGGATGGTGTGCGCTCTAATAGCGGCTATTTTGTTTCTTAACATAACCACTGAGGTCAAAATGGGTTTCGACACTTATTTTAAATTTTTCATGAAAATTGCAAATTGGTTTTCGTTAAGCGTTTTAATAATAACAACTCGTTAAATAGTGAAGCGCTGCAAATCAAACTTACTACGTCTTAACTACTGTACTATCTAAACTGAACCAAACACAATGTCAGCTGATAAAGGTTGTAAAATTGTTTTCGGTCACTCGGTACATATTATATTATGAAAAAATGGGGAAAACTTAATGCACGTAACTTGAAGTTTTGATAATTCATAATATTTCTTGACTAGTTGTTTTTTTGTATAGGTGTATAAATAAGGTATTTTTATTAGCGTGAGTAAATATTTCTTTAGATAATGGTAGAATTTTATGGCATTTTATGTTTAATACTAGAAATATAAGGCACTGGAATAATTTATTATTTTGTATTGTATACTTTGAGTATTCGTACATATAAAAAAGCGTGAATGAGTGACACCATTGTCTTAAGCCCCATTTATCGTGTCTTTGGGTTAAAAGTTAGAGGTTCGTCATCTCACGTGTTGTCAATTTTACCTCGCACGTGAAGAGGCAACAACACTACTACACGCCTAGCGTGCGTGAGTATTTTTACCAGACAACATCTTTAACCAGACTGGAACTCTTTTTTTCTAGTACCAGACTATGGAGGTTATTACTTGAATAATAATTACATATAAATACTCTCTGTTTGAAAGGCACGAGTATATGTTAGACAACCTACCAATAAAAGTAGATCACCATAGGCAACTATAAGTGAAATATGTTTATTATTTACTAGCTGTACCCGGCCACGCGTTGCTGTGGCTCAGTCTGGTTAAATGGAAAAGAAAGAAAAGATAAAACACACGTTTCTAATATGTTTAATTTCACAATGCTTGTGAGTATACAATATTTTTGACGTATTTCAGCCACTCTCAGCCTGTCGCGTTCATTCTGTTGAAAACGAAGCAGATCTGAAGCTGCAGAACGCGATCGCCGTGCTCGCAACCGTGCATCCTCAAGTCTGGCTACCCGCCGCTCTGCTGCTTCCTCGGCATTTTGAGGAACTAAAGCAGATCGATTGCACTGAAAAAAAAGAAAGAAAGTTATAGTAAAAACATTTAAAATTGCGAAGCATTAAAAAAGGAACTGAATAATATTGTTAAGTTCGTAGACGTCTTTGTTCTTGGCAGCAAGAATAGGTCGTTCACTCAGCCAATCGTGATTCTTATAATTGATTTGAATATTGCGAAATACTTTATCAATAAATTCTTTTTTTGATGTCAATCAGTCAGTGTCGAATCAGCGATACAGCAGTGTTTTCAAACGCGTCATTTTAACAACATTCTTGTATACGAATGCAACCTTTTGTCAACATTTCAAAGCAATCGGTGAAGAACTTTCGGAGATTAGAGATTTTTAATATACGAACGTTTACATTTTTATTTATATAGATAACAGTTCGCTGTATAACAATCTGCTCAACGTATTTCTGGTTTACGATCTCTTACGACCAACCAGACAAAAAAAAAGAAGTAACATGGTAACGAAAAATATTAAATTTTTCATTTATTTGTACAAAATAAATGAACACTATAAATAGACAAATAAAAGTTATGTATCACTAATCAAACGAAAAAAGGAGGAATGGTATAGAGGAAAGAAAAATCGGGAGAGAAACATGTAACATTACTGGCTTAAAATTATTAATTATTATACCCTCAAGTCAACGGTTCCCAAAGTGTGCGGCATGGTGCCGCGTTAAGCTTTCGGAGCGCCTTGGAATAATCCAATATTTTCCCTTATGTGACTAACGTGGTGTTTGAATTAGATCATCGATGTACTCATGCGATTATAGAAAGTGACATCTATCGAACCCAACCACACCAACTGTTAGGTACTCGTATTTTATTACTTTGGGCGCCGTCAACTGAAAAATATTTTGGCGCCACAGTTTTAAGCAATTTTAAAAAGGGCAGAATTCCATATTAACACTCAAAATGTTTGACGGAACATAAGATTCAGATACAATTTTACTCATTTTAACACATTTAACCCACATAGAGAACTCCATTTAAGAAGACCCGGCGAGATGTCGTCAAGCGTGACCAGTATCTAAACCGAGGTTTAGTAAAATCTGGAAATTTACAATTTCCTCAATTTAAACAGAAAAATGTGCTTCGATTGTAAATGTTCGCTTTATGTATTTTCATGGGAAATATTTCCCGATGGGAATTTAATTTATGAGACATTTAAAAGGAATTTTTATATGTGGGGACAATTGTGTGTTCTTTTTATATCCATGGGCTATTTGGACGAGATAATTTATTTCGTATACAACAATAGGGATCCTCAATGCTAACTAGAAAGTTTTTCTTAGGTTTTTAGAAATTGTTAAGTATTGGAAAACTAAGTGAATTATATCTTTCTTAATCCACTTGTTCTTCGGTTAGCACCTTTTAAGAAGTATGATTTGGTGATTCGCACATATTAAAGAGTGTAGCCGGAAGGCAATATTGTCTCCGAATCCAGTAATCGAATATTTGAAATAAGAACCATTAGAGTAGGAAACGAAGTTTTTTTTAATTGAACCCAAAAATCTTTCGTGTAGTTCAAGTGTTTTACTTACTAAGTTTGGGAATAAAACTGGAGTAATTAGAGGAACAAACAAGTTACATTTAGTTTCGTTGTCTCATATCAAATTTATATATTATAGTTTCAATTTCACTAGGCGAGATTGTCGTATTGATTATGAGAACGACCGATCGATGAAAGCCGTCCAATCGAAACCCAAGCTCCGCTCCGCTACTCACCTGAAAAAAACGGAACATGCAGATTATTCTTGATTCCAATCGTATTTAAAAAGTTGAATCATTTTCTGTTACATGTAATGGTTATACCGAAAGGAAATTTCTGCACACAACATCCGTCTACCAAGAAATACTGAATAAATTATTATTTTTAAAGTTAAGTAACCTTGAACAAACAATTTATGTATGAAGGCACTACAGAGGTCAATGGATGGAATGCACATGTTAAAAGATAATGTGTGTGAATGAATTGTTGTGTGCGAATGGATTGGTGTGTGCGAATGAATTGTTGTGTGCGAATGAATTGTGTGCGAATGAATTGTTATGTGTAAATTAATTGTATGCTGATGACATGGTAGTGTTATCGAAGAATGAGGATGAATTTATGGGGAACTAAAACATACTTACTCGAACCGGACAGTATCAAAATCTACTAAGATGAAAGTCCGAAACAGTATTTTGGTATTAATTTTAATTTATGGGAGTGAAACTTGGACGTGGTAAAATTGAAAAGAACTGAAGAAATGTCTGCACTTGGAAAAATACACGGGGTTACAATGTATGCCAGAATGAAGTGATGAGGGATGAATGTGAACTTATGGATGATGTGTTGAGTAAGATGAAGTGAGCACTCATAGATAGTTTGGGCACGTGGAACGAATGAATGAAGAAAGATTAACAAAACATATGTACAGTGCAAATGTGAGTGGTAGACGTGTTAGACGGCGGAAAGTATGGTTAGATCAAGTGAATGATATTTTGAAAGAATAAAATGCAAAAAAATAAATCGTAGGAACTGTATGATAATATGGATGCGGATACAATGTATACCATACATAGACACTTTACAAATTTTATTTAGTGCAAGCACCTCCACAGCATTAGTCTAAATTTTACTTCCTAACGTCAAGGTGGTCACTAAAATAGTATTCTGTATTGTTATTTTGATTTAACGCGGTTGTAATATATGACAATAAGGGCATCATGTGCTTTGTTATCTATCGCTAGCCTTCTCTCAACGTTCCTGGAATAATTAATTTGACTATCATAAAAACTTAGCTCTAATTTGAAATTATAACGAAAAAAGTTTGGGTAAAATTGCATTATTTTCTTAAATATCGTTGCTAATGCTTTAATAACAAACTGCTTCCAAATAATTTGATCATGGTATGAAAGTGATTCTGATTTTGTTTATTTAGGCTCGGTGTAACCAATAATAGAGGATGCGAGGTTGAGGTGGAAAACATACATGGAATGACGATATTAAAGGGAAAAAATATATGGAAGAGAAGAACCATAAGCATAACGACGATATGCGTCTAGTTAAGTCTCATGTCTTCGCAATATTTATATGCGGTGCAAAAACATGGACTTATGGAGGCGATAAATGTAGAATGGATGCATTTGAAATATGGTGTTGGGGAAAAATGTTACGAATTCCATGGACGGCAAGGCAAACTAACGTTTCTATTCTCGAAGGACTGAGAATCACCGACCCGTCGTTGACAATATATATATATGCCCACGTCGAGTCCTCCGATTCGTTGATAATTTTGCTTGTGGCGAAGAAAACCGTTTGAAGAGGCTTGTGGTCACTGGAATTGTCGAAAGATGACCCATATAAGGAAGAGCCCTAATGCGTTGGACTGACCAAATGAGACGCAACATGCCTACCTTTGATTGATTTTTGAACTGCTGAGTACAAGGATAGATGGAAAGGAGTCGTCAAGGTCTATCTTAAGAGTCACGATGCTCAGTCATGAGTTACACTACAAAATTATGATGATGAATAAGATATCAACATGACTATCCGTGGAGTCTAGTTATATGTAAATTGCTGTTATTTAATGTTTTAAATTCTTGACTTGTGAACCTGTTGATGAAGTTGAAGTGTGTATCAAACTAATGAAGAAGAATCTATTATTTCAGTTGTATTAAAAAGCTTAAAATCATCGAAGAATATAACCGCTGGCGGTGACAAAATATCAGCTGAAGTTATGATGGAGGATTAACATATGAAGGAAAACAGTTGAAATTTCGCATTATTTAACAAATAAAATTTATCTGAAGGAAGGCAAATATTCCTGATGAAAGAAAAACAAGTCTAATGTACGTCCACAGAAAGGAAGTAAGACATATTGCTCTAATTATAAAAATGAATGATTATGACCTATATTCCATAAAGCTTTATCTCACATAGAAAAAAAGAATACCTTCCTTTGACGAGGTGGGACTTAGAGGAATTGAAAAAACTTCAAAATGTTCACCCTTGAACATTGTTTTTAAGAACTGGACGTACACGTACACGTATAATCAGGATAATAATAATATTTTTTTAAACAACCGTGAAACGTGTACGTTGTTTCGATGACATAAAAACAATGGTTTAAGTAAATGGAGAAACAACAAAGAGTTTATATGATTACAAACCTTAAGCAAAGACATATAATTTCTCTGATGTTTTTTTAACATTTCCTTAGGAAAGGTTTTTTAGAGAAATAACAAGATTTTCATGTCTACTTCAAAAACGTAAATAAAATTTTGGAATATGAAAATAATTTTTACTTTTTGAGCGATTCTGAGGCGGTTTGCAACGTACGAGTATATAAGTCGCAGTAAAGAGAACTGCCAATAAGAAAGAGCTACAAAACTAAGTAAATGATTGTGTTAAGAAATATTCGTACTGCATTTTGAGTAATTAATAGGGATGCAAGTGTACTTGAAAAATATACCTACCTTTGAACTATTTTAAGTCATGCAGATGATATCTGACATTCAATTCCGTATACCATATATTGTAAAAGGACCTGAGAACGGTGGAATTCATAAATATGTTTGTTAAATCCAAACTTATACATACGGAAGAATTAATAACCATGACACTTACAAGTAAATAACAATATTAAGCGCTATCGTAATATTAATATCGAGTATTTAAAGGTTTCAATATCGTTGGGAGTAGAGTGGCATATTATGGAGTTTCTAAAGATCTTTAGAAATTATATTGCCATCGTAGCCTTGATATGGAAATATATTAACATCAAGTGTTTTATGAAGAATATACAGGAGGAAATGGATTTTCTTTATTAACTTTAGTGAAGCCATTCCCTTCACAACCCACTTGGTAATTACCACTAAGATCCAAAAATTGCGGCCTGGACAAGTCGGAGTATGTTTGGTCAGATTGGCGCACACATGGTCAGGCAATGCTGCAGTTGAAATTTGATACTTCTACCCTTAGTCGTAATGTCAACTTAGCCCGATGGAAGATGTGTTGTTTCGTTATATTCTTAAATGTAAATAATTTAATATTACGTGGTTATCAAGCTTTTTTCAAAGATGAAAAGCCTGGCAGAAATGAAACGACATTAAGATGCTGTCTACGGAGAATCTTCTCCATCATATCGCATAGTGAAAGATTGTGCTTAATAATTTCACTTAGGTACAGAATCGATTGAAGATGATTCTCATCTAGACATACCTGCAGAAACATTTACTCCAGAAACAGTTCCATTCGTATACCAGCAATTGTTACAAGATATCAGCATAAAATTAAATAAATTGCTGCAACGTATAGACTTTTCCAAATCGTTATGCTTTAAATTCTGCATGATCGTTTTGGTATGAATAATATAAGAGCAAGATGGGTGCTAAAACTCTTGACTGCTGTCCAAAGACAAGATGTGGTGAATATTGCAATTTTTTTTTTGTTCTGCGATGGGAAAGAAAAATAAACCATTTGTTCAATTGCCACGGGCGATCATATTATACCTATAGTTTGTATCATGATTTTCTGTCAAAAAAAACTCTTTGGAGTGGCGCCGTCCGGGATCACCACGGTCAAAAAGAGCCAACATGACACAATCCCAAAAAATATTATGTCTACAACTTTTAGAATTGTAGGAAAGTCTACTTTTTGACCTTAAAGAGAAAAATACTACACTTACTGATGAGTATTTAGCATCACCAATGTACAAATAAAAGGAAAACACCAAAGAAAGCTTTCAGGAGGCATGAGATTATTGTATGACAATGCATCAACGCACACTTTTGTTATTGCAAAGGCTGCCATATGTTCGTAATACTGTGGTCTCTAAAAATTAGATCACCTACGAAACAGTTTTGACTTGGCCCTTAGTAATTAACTAAATTTTCAAACTTAAAACGTGATTTACGTGAAAAAAAAACTTACTAAGTAGTTATCGTGTCAGCATTACATCATTATGTGAGCATAACTTCCGAGTATTTTTTCAATGGAAAATTTATTATAAAATATTTTTTTTATTCATCCTATCACCTCTTTTATATATTTGTGCAGAAACTTTGACGTGAAAATTTTCATTTACCAAATCTTTGCCACGTCCAATGGATAAGTACGGTGCAGTAGAACTTTTCCGTTTAAATATCGATTTTAAAATGTTAAAGTGTTGTTAGTAAAAGCTTTTTATCGTTTAAAACATCATTTTTAAGACAAACTTAATTTATGAAGTTTATTGCGTTTTTGGTTTTGACAGTGCTGGTAGCATATTTCATATCATTGCTTATGGATTGTTTATAGATTAAAAAAAGACCCTAAACAAAAGTTTAGTTATTTTTTTTTATTAATTTAGTATTTACAAGAAATTAAACTATACTTAACTACATTGTTTTAAATACAACATGTAATCTGATACAATACAAAGCTTCAAAATATTGAATTGTTAATTAAATTAAACCCATGATTTATTCATCCGTGTTTCCAAATTAAATTATTGTTTTCATCAAAAAGACTGGTCGATTTTGTATTCTGCGTTAGTAATTGTACGAGTATTCATTGTAACAAACATTTGACGTTTAGTGGAGGGAACTATGTAAGTTTTTGTCAAAGTATGATTTTCGCTTATTAATAGTTTCAATAATATAATTGCGTTTATTCACTGAATCAAAACTTGAAACATTGAGATGTTCATCGAATTATTACTGGTCTGTTCTCCAGCATACGAGTAATCATTACCAGGAACTTTGGTTGAGATGTTTATTGAAGTAATACCAATGGTCTATTCTCCGACATACATGTGATCGACACTGGTATGTTCATCGAATAAATATCAATAGTCGACATACGAGTAATCATTACCAGGAACATAAGTTGCGATGTACATCGAATTAATACCAATGGTCTATTCTCCGATATACGAGTGATCAACACCAGAAACTTAGGTTGAGATGTTCATCGAATACCAATGGTATATTCTCCGACAACCGAGGAATCAAAACCAAGAACTTATGATCTATATTCCAACATACGAGTAATCAAGATCAAGAACTCACGTTGAGATACTGTTCGAATTAATACCAATGATCTGATATGTTCTCCAACAATACATTCGCATGATAAACCCTTCAACATATTTGTTCAACATATTTGAATTGACAATTCGGACGTATTGAAGAGTAAAGCCATGAGATAATATTGTCTTCGGGCCCATTAATCAACCCTTGGGGCTTAAAATCATTGAAGTGGGCACGGGACTCGCGGTTTGCTATTAAATATGTTGGCAATAGTACCCCGCACATAAAGGTACGTTAACACTCTCACAAGTCTAACACGTGCAAAGTTTGTTGTCAAACTCTTTTTACAAGACTGGGACTCCTTCCATTTTTTGTTTAAGGTGCCATCGGGCATTGAACCCAAAACCCCCGGGCGGTAGTCAAGTATCCTACCAAGTCGGTTACAGATATTGTGATTATATTTATATTGATTCTGTATGCTATGTTACCATATTTTAATTCTTCTATTCATGCACCACACCCTCGTTTTACCTCTAGTCGACGTCAATTGTGGATTGACGGCTTAAGTTGATCAGTATACATGTATTTGGGAAAGAAAACAACTTCTTTCTCTCCTTCGATCCTCTATTGACAGTTTCATGTTTATAGTTGCTCGATTATAACTGTTAATATTTCTATAAATTTAAATGAAATGAATGCCATGAACGATAGTAAATAAAGGAGGCATTTAATTATTATACTTGAAGTAAACTCTATCAAAGTCTACTATGATGATAATCCACATCAATATTTTAGCATCATCTTGTATGGGAGTTAAACGTGAACGTCAAAAAATACTAAAATGTGCGGAATACATGGAGGGACAATATACGCCAGAATACGAATATGGATAAAGATTGATTGCAAATTTAAGACTGATCTATAAAGTTTAAAAGAGTAGTTTGCGTGTAGAACAAATTAATGAAGAAAGACTGACAAAACAAATATACAATGCAAATATGAGTGAAAGGCGTGACTGAGGAAGTCCAAGAAAATCATGTGTGAGTCGAGTGAATGATATTTTAAGAGAACGAAATTAAAAATGTGCATGGACATGGCTATGATTTGTTACTATCCTCCCAGCCTACGTCGATAGTGAAACAACATGATGGTGCGTATTAATATAAATATATAAATAAAACATTATTTATTGATAGACAAAATAAAGCAATGCAAGAAAAAAATGTAGGTTTCATATCGTTCAAAATAAGATGCTTATAATTACAATTTAAATTAGATGCTCCCCCCCCCCCCCGATAGTGGCTTGTACCCAGTGTAAAGAGAACTAACCCGATATGTTTCAGTCCACTTCTTTACATCATACAAAAAAACACAAAGTAAAAATGATTAAAGAGTATTTATTCCAATAACATCCAAGACACTTTTTTTTAAATATATTATAGATTATCTACCAATCAAATACCAGAATATATTTATGCATACATACGTTCATGGACATAATTTACACAAAACAAATAGATCCCTATTCATACATATATGTATACCTGTGAAACATATACATTTACGAAAATTTGTAAAATATTAACATGCATAAATTAGTAACATAGAAAAAAACAAACATGAGAAAAAAAGGGAAATTACGCAAATACAGAGTTAATTGGCTTTGCCTACAAACAAAAAAGAAATGTTATATCTCATATTTTATGGGAATCAGTATATACTTCAACCAATTTTCGTTTTTTTATGTTTTGGTAATAACATTTAAAGTATTTTACTCTGTGAATTGATTTAATTAGTCATTACATTTTTTAAAATAATATCAAAGGGTAGAGGAAAGCGACTTCTGCAATGTGAACTCGTCTGAAGAATGCGTACTGGAAATAATAGAGATTTGTAAACCACTCTGGAAAGCCTTCATTTATGAAGTACACAACCTCTGAGATGACACTTACGAGTTTTTAATCTATGATAACTACGAGTAGAAGGCCAAATGAAAATCTTCTTCGCCAAGTTTGTAGAACAAATCACCACTTTTTCATTAAGTTATCTAGGGATGGGCTTTGCCTGGTTTTCACATTTCACATTCTAACCTATCCGTGTACTACACTCCTCGAATACGAAGGGAAAAAGGGCAGCTACTTATGACAATTTTTTTAAATATGCTTTTTTGAGAACAAAAATAACTAAAAATAAAGTTGATATATTTTGATATCAAAACTGCTGTCCATTTTTGTAAAAAATCTAAAAAATATTAATCAAGAATGTAGAAGCACTGTAATAAATAAAAAGACGTCGTTAAAATTGGATATCTCCGTCCATGGCCATATCTTATGGTCCAAAGGGACTTCCCCCGCCATCCGCTTAGAACAGCATTCCCCAAATAGGGTTCCGTGCGGTAATATTAAGAGTACCGTGGAAATTTTTAGTAAACATTAAAAGAAAAAAAATATTGTACTCGTAGGTACGTTTATATTTGGCGAATTGACAATACTCGTATTTGTTTCAGGTCATTTACTGCACAGCTTGTGTACGACACTGTCTTCGTAATTGTAATCACATTCTCCTACATATTCTCTCAACTCCACTCCACTCTCCCCAACACATTTTCTCAACTCCATACTACCGCATCTACCTACCTAAATACTATGAAACGACGTGTAAATGGCTGTGATTGGTTATGCTCCGTGTTTGGATTCGTATTTTGTTAGGTGGGAAACCGCCCTTATCTTCTTAAGACTAAAAATCTTATATTTTTTTTATCAGGCAAGCACACACAGGGTAGTTGCATTTGTTTGTGGACATGAAAGACGACATAACGTGTACTTGGCTTCCCCTTGGGAGAATGTAACTTTCAATTTAAAGGTATTTGACCTTGAAAAAACTTTTTTTTCTCCCGTGTCGCATTTTTTATTATGTGCTACGCTTAAACTATTTCAAGAGAAAAGAATTCCGTAACTAAATTCAATTGGGAAACATTGGCATTGATCAATAAGGATATCAAATTATGTGACGTCATCGCTACGCAAGAATTGAACAATTCACTTGGGGAATTTAGGAGCAGAGTTGTAGTTAATCACTTATAAATATTCATGGGTTAAAATAAAGTGCATTCCAAAGTGTTTTCAAATCGGAAATAACTGACTTTTCTTTATTTTGAAGTACAAATACATTGACTTTTTATATTCCATCTAGTTCTCTGTTCAATTCAATTCAGTATCTGGAATAAATAAGAAATATTTGGTATGTAACATATATCCGGCAAACACTTAAGTCACGCGTAGTTGATAAAGAAACTGTTTTTTCATGTGGTGTAGCAGATGAAGAAGAATAGGTTTCGAAGTATTAAAAAGGTTATAGCTTTTTTATTTTCCATATTTTACGTTGCTCCCTTTAAGAACTTTGAATTTTTTTCGATACATTGTTTTGATAGTAAATAAATATTGCTTCCAATGGAATAGGGTTTCCTCTTGTTTGATGGTATTTTTTCGTTTTATTAGAAGTACAGCCAGAATCAAGTAGATCAGCATTGTTTGGATATATTTATCAAAAATGCAGTGACGAAGCCATACGAAATTGAACATGATGCAAAACCAAATAGATAGGGACTATGACTAGATCCAGTCGTTATTGTATGACCCAAGTGCTGGTTGACCTGTAGTCGCTATTGTATGACCCAAGTGCTGGTTGACCTGTAGTCGCTATTGTATGACCCAAGTGCTGGTTGACCTGTAGTCGCTATTGTATGACCCAAGTGCTGGTTGACCTGTAGTCGTTATTGTATGACCCAAGTGCTGGTTGACCTGTAGTCGCTATTGTATGACCCAAGTGCTGGTTGACCTGTAGTCGCTATTGTATGACCCAAATGCTGGTTGACCTGTAGTCGCTATTGTATGACCCAAGTGCTGGTTGACCTGTAGTCGTTATTGTATGACCCAAGTGCTGGTTGACCTGTAGTCGCTATTGTATGACCCAAGTGCTGGTTGACCTGTAGTCGCTATTGTATGACCCAAGTGCTGGTTGACCTGTAGTCGCTATTGTATGACCCAAGTGCTGGTTGACCTGTAGTCGTTATTGTATGACCCAAGTGCTGGTTGACCTGTAGTCGCTATTGTATGACCCAAGTGCTGGTTGACCTGTAGTCGTTATTGTATGACCCAAGTGCTGGTTGACCTGTAGTCGCTATTGTATGACCCAAGTGCTGGTTGACCTGTAGTCGCTATTGTATGACCCAAGTGCTGGTTGACCTGTAGTCGCTAGTGTATGACCCAAGTGCTGGTTGACCTGTAGTCGCTATTGTATGACCCAAGTGCTGGTTGACCTGTAGTCGCTATTGTATGACCCAAGTGCTGGTTGACCTGTAGTCGCTATTGTATGACCCAAGTGCTGGTTGACCTGTAGTCGCTATTGTATGACCCAAGTGCTGGTTGACCTGTAGTCGCTATTGTATGACCCAAGTGCTGGTTGACCTGTAGTCGCTATTGTATGACCCAAGTGCTGGTTGACCTGTAGTCGCTATTGTTTGACCCAAGTACTGGTTGACCTGTAGTCGCTATTGTATGACCCAAGTGCTGGTTGACCTGTAGTCGCTATTGTATGACCCAAGTGCTGGTTGACCTGTAGTCGCTATTGTATGACCCAAGTGCTGGTTGACCTGTAGTCGCTATTGTATGACCCAAGTGCTGGTTGACCTGTAGTCGCTAGGCAAAAAAAAATGGAAGTGGAAGGCGACATGGAGGGTAATCATGCTAGAAAGTCAAATGATAGAAGAAAACACTCTTGGATAATCAATAAAACGTAGAGAGATAACCGTCCGTAGAATCTAAATTTATTTGTATTGCGAGTAAATATTCGTATAACACAAAAATATACGGATTTCAATGGCTTTTAAAACTAAAAGTCATCAATGGTAGGGAAATGAGAAAGATGAAAATTAAGAATAAAGAAATTAATGTGGAACACATTGTCATTAAAGAGACATTTTTAGGAATAAATGTTTTTAAGTCGCTGTTTGAAGCAAGCCAATAAGAGCATTTTAAAGCAGCTTAAAATACATTTTAGGGCGTTCTTGAAGTAACAAGTGTCACGGAAAATCGTTTGAACACTCTAAGGTTTCTTTTTTAATGAATATTCAAAGACTGGTGGCCGGGCAAGTGTGAGAAACCCTAAAAAATTATAAATATCGGACTACTTTGATAACCAGAGCATGTGCGTTGAAAGGAACAATATTTTTTTGAAATACCTCTTCAATAATGTTGATGTTTGAATATTTCGGTAAAAAAATAATTTATAACATGTTTGAATCATATTTTTAAGAACATATCGGCAATTAAAATGCAAAATTAGTGATGATCTAATAAGAGCTTTTCACAGTTGTAAAATATAATTGAAAATTGAGAGTTTATAAATTGTTACTTAACGTTAAAACTTTGAGTAGATAACTTTACGTTTAAAGCCGATTGTATTGCCCGTCTTCAGGAGTTACGAGTTCCGTTTGCAAGTGTATACCTAACGTTATCGTCTCGTAATAATTATATAAATTGAGGAATGTAATTTTTGAAAAAACATATTTTCTAGCATGGTAATAGTCTGTTTCCATTCTAAAGTTATTCTGAAATCTATATATGGTTAAGATCTACACTCGATTATAGCGCCCAAATTATAATTATGATCATGTTATTTAAAATAATAAATTAATGTTTAAAAAAATAAGGTTAAATATAGGTACCTCATTAATTTAAAGAAATATAAATGCTTTTTATTTCCTTGAAGAAATCCTGATTTATTTTATCAACGTAAAATTCCTTGTCTCTTTAATCTTCATTATCTTCAATTCGTTGATCTGGAAATGCGAAAGATTTTAACAGGGATGATAAACATGCCCCTCCAAGCTTGGGATATAGAGGCAGGAGAAGAGCGCGCCACTGAAGATATCGCCTATCATTTAATATTCAATTTGCCCTCAATTACGCAGGTAATGGAGTCGGCTGGGCGCGTCAAGTACACTCCTACACCTATTTCGTATTTTTTTTTAGTTCTTGGCATGATTTTTCCAGAAGATATGCTATGACGCTGAATTATTCTCATAAAATATAAGGCAGAGGGGAGGCATACGATGTATGGACCATAACTACGCAGCACAATACAAAGTAAGAATTGTTGATAAAGTAGTAACTCCACATATGTAACGGTAGATTATATTTCTAGAATCTTTTAAGTCCACAAAAGCAATTGTCAGGGTCGCGTTTTATTTCCAGACATTTTTGTATGCATGGAAAATACATTATGAAAAAAAAAACTCAATAGATGGCAAGATTTGCAGATGACAACCCTTATTGTTAATAAAATGATTAAGTCAACGTACAAAAAGTACTTCGCTTAAAGATTATGAAGTTGTTGAAAAATTTATCTACTTAGGGACACTAATTTCGATATAAAAAAAATGAAACATCGATTCGGTAAGCTAAACAAATCAACTTGTACATAATCTGGGATATATACTATAAGCCAATTAAGGGTTTTAACAATATGCAAGATGATAAAATTTTCATAATTAGTACATGTCGCCAAAGGACACAAAGATAGTTTGAGAAAACTGAAAAATACTGGAAATATTGAGGAATACTGAACAAGCATGTTATAAATAAAATTAAAATTCTATAATTGACAGAGTTATATCAAATTTATAAGTTGTTGCCTCAGGTAATTGTCTGAAACATTCAAACCATATGTGATCAGAATAGATGGTTGGATGAATTAATCACTGGTATTGTTCGAGGTTTTCCATTTTTTAAGGTGAGCCATGTGTAGTATGTATACTCCGTATTGTTTCGAGAGTGAACCCTTTTGTATATCGTTTACCAGGTATCGCTGGAAACATGAATAAATATATATCTTGTATAAGCATGTGTAAACATATTGTACCTTAGCATTTGTGTCTACCGTGTCATGAATCACACTCCAATATATTTCACATAAGTCTTGATACAGTTTGTGAAAGTTAACTTTGTGAAAAATCAATTCTGTGTACTCTGAAGTGTTATGTAATGGAATTAAAGTGCTCTCAGAACTAATTAACAGGATGAATAGAATATAAAAATCGAAATATTCTTTTAGCGCGAGATTGAGAATATCGAAGTCGTAGTGTGAAGAGCATGTAACGAAATTCGAGCGCCGTGGTTGGTACCGCAACGCTCTAGAGAACATCTTTAGTGAGGCGATTCAAACCTATTCTTAATGTACTGGTTTTGTTTCTTACAAACCAATTATAAATGTATGAATATATGTAAAGGTGATTATTTAACAAATTTTAAAAGTATTTTTTTAAAGGTGGAAAATTTTTCATCTAATAAAAGTATAAATAAATTTGGTAGTTTTAAGTTCATATTCTATTTGATAAGAAAAATAAAGTGAAATAAGAATATGTTGAATAATTCAAGTTAAGATACCTTAACAACTTTAATTGTTACACCAGTTACACATGATGTGTTTTGTATTCAACAATGTCGGTACGCAGCCTGGTACTCCACGTCAGACCCATGCTAGGAATCTCTTTACCGTAACACCAGTGGTTGTTGTAAGTTAGGTGTCCGATTCATCAAGTCAAAAAAGCAAAGTTAGCCATCTGAAAATCTCTGACCAAAAACAAAGGAGTGAACACTCGATAATGGTTTAAAAATAAGTAATAAATGCCATCCCATATTTCGATTTCGAGCCTTCCAAAATATCTTGACCATAGAGTTAACTTTCAAGATGGAATGGATTCTGTATATCTTCAAAATAATTTCCTTTTGTCAAAAGTAACGATAAATACTTATTAATAAAACACTATTCTGTATCGTTACAATAAAGTGTCTTTTTGAAATTATCTAAATATAATAACTATCTTGTACTATCACAATAATTTATGAAGATGTAAAAAGGTCTTAAAGATAAACTCTTCCGAGACCCATCGGCAATGTAGTCGACATACACTGTATGCTATGTACGAGTATAACTAACATGCTTGTTTGTTAATGTACAGTGTATGTTAATGTACAACTAACATGCTTGTTTGTTAATGTACAGTGTATGTTAATGTACAACTAACACGCTTGTTTGTTAATGTACAGTGCATGTTAATGTACAACTAACATGCTTGCTTGTTAATGTACAGTGTATGTTAATGTACAACTAACACGCTTGTTTGTTAATGTACAGTGTATGTTAATGTACAACTAACACGCTTGTTTGTTAATGTACAGTGCATGTTAATGTACAACTAACACGCTTATCATTACCCGACTCGACTAAAACTTAATAATAATTATTATTGATGTACGAGAAAAAAAAAGTTAGTTTATTTAATGTAATTTATTGAGCAACTTCAACGAAAAACACTCCAAAAATTTTGCACCGGTCTGAGTTACTGTCTTGGCGCTTTTAAATTCCGACTTGACAAATTTAAGAGATTTTCCTCCTGTTGACTGGCAGGTCTTAATCGAAAAAAACTTGCTTTTAAAATGTTTAGTGAAAAAAGGTCTCCTCATTCGTCTGCAGGGGATTTAAAAGAATTTATTTATTTTGCGAAAACTTTACAGGTTCTTGATGAATACAGTTTTTACTTCGGAGGGAAAATTGAAATGTTTTTCGTAACGTGACGTTGCGGTGAGAGAAAATGCTATCATTCTTAATTCATTTTTATGACATCTTATTACATTATAGTTGTCGCAATATTCAAGTTTTCATTTTTATTCGGAAAGATAACAATCCTCTCTGTTATTTTTTTTACATTTTAGCGAATGAAATCTACGAGTAACGTTAGTTACATTTTTAAAATATAGTAAATTCACAATTATGTGAATGTGGATTAACCTTACCAGTTAAAAATATACAATAGTAAACTCACAATTATGTGGATTAACCGGAACAGTTAAAAATCTGATATTTTTATACCATTTCGAAAGGAAATTTATAGTATAAAAATATGTTTTTCAATCGACTACGTAATACAACATGAATCAAAAAATTTAACTGGAGTAGTTGGTAATATGTAACAATTAATAAAATTCGCGGAATTGTGAACATGTCATCAACAAGAAATCCTGGTCGATGGCAAATTATTATTTGGGCGTTATTCATGTCATATTGTAAAAAAAATCAAGTGCGCATGCGGTTACCTTATTATTATTTTTTCTTGTATTTTATATCCTCAATTTCATAATTATAGTTTCATTTGTATACTTTTCTTGGCCTTTTAAATTTTCTTTGGTGATTTTTTGAGTCGTGGTGTGTATTTTAAATGGTCCTGTCCCAAGCTAATTTTGATTTTTTTTTTAAAGCTTACACACACGGATTAAACCAAATTACAAATAAAGCTTAAGATAAATTACATAGAGCACCAAGACAGAAAAAATACATGCAAAGCTTTAAAGAGACATTATATACAATAAATCAGCAACCAAAAAAAAAATGATCAAACAAGAAATATTAGTTTAGCCGAAACAAGTAACTCTCATTACTTAGAAAGTTCAAAATGCTTTCTTCAAAAACATTTTCGAAAATGTTGAAGATATTAATATACGAGGATTTATTCGAAAGGGATAGCCCGTGATACAGAGAAAGAGCACTTAGCACGTTAGTTCTACTTATTGCCTGTCTAAATATACTATCTATATTTCTGTACCTCGAATAGTCGTCAGGTACATAAAACTTCATCTTTTCCAACAAAATAAGATTAGGTGTTGCTCCCGTCATCAACTTAAATATTTAAGAAGATACCCTCACATCCCTTCTCACCCTAAGAAGGTAGTATCCTAAGATACCAAGAAGAAATATTGTAGGATAGAACCAATGACAGCAACTGCACTACCGTAAGTAGAGAAACCTCAAGAATCCCTTTTGGACTTTCTCCACCATTTAAGAGTAACGAATCCCTCGCGGACTTCATATTGGTGAAAATATGCTCAGATCGAGTGCTGAAATGTGATAGAGGAAAATATATAATCTTCTTAGCCTTTGTTTTTTAATAAATGGGTGAATAACATACTTCTGAGTACTTGTTTTAATTTTTTTCTTCAATTTTTTTTATATTACCTACTCACTGAAGATCATGTTAGCGTGACATAATATGTTTGAAACATCTTTGATATCTTCACATAAATATTGCATAAAATATTACTCGCCTCACCTAAAGTGATCTGGAAGTAGGTCAATTAACATTATCTTATATTTCAATTGTAGCTTATCATCTCTGTAAACTTTGTTCTATCACCGTAAATGTTATATTTTACACTTTTTTTGCTGGACTAGTGATATGCAAGCTGATATGAATGTACTAACTAAAATAAAAAGTCTCTTGTTTGATGTTATCATGGTCGGGTTTTCAAGTAACGGTAAAACAAAATGTAATATATAAATAGTGTAATTTTGTATTTTGGATTAAATGTTTAAACCTCTACCCTGCAAATAAACTTCGAGTTTTATTTATAGGAATGAGTTTTCATGGAAAACTTTTCTTTAATTTTTTGAATATCATCATTTAATAAATCGTAAATACTCACGTATGCACAATAGTGGTTGAAGATTTGAGATAATTTCATATTTATAAACATAAAATAAAATAAATATTTACAATATGTTAAGGCAATTTCTTTAGCTTAATGGAAAAAAAGTATTAGTATTGGCATCATAGATAACAGTAAAGCTGAAGGATTAACTCAAAATTAGTCTTCAAATTTGCGAAGAAGGATGCACCCAAAAAACCTGTCATGGATGGTAATCTTATTTTATTTCGCAAGGTTTTTTTTACTTAATCTTAAACTACTGACTAGACTAAAGTCTTCTTACTTTTTATTTATAATTATTTATATTATTTTACTAATTTGAAGAAAATAGGATAAAACAATTTTTAAAATAAGATTATTTCCACTTCAACCTATATGTAAAGTGTTTTGTAGTTTGTCAAAGCTTTTGTTTGCTTCGGTTAAAAAATATACGAGTTACAAGATTTTTTTTCTGCTTCAAGACATAAGATATCTTTCCGGATCTTTCTGCTTCAAGACATAAGATATCTCTCCGAATCTTTCTGCTTCAAGACATAACATATATCTCCGAATCTTTCGGTCAGAGTTCCTGAAAAATCATTAGTTTATTTGATACTTGAGCGACAAGAGTGCAAAAATGTAAATCTTTTATTTTATATAATGATATTGATTTATAAAAATAAATATATATAATATTTTTTTAAATGCTGAAATAATTCTGAGTATTAAAATGCTTTATCAAGTGTCTGAAACCTTCATAATTGGATTCTCTTCAAGCAATTGAATAATTTAATCGAGATATTCGTTACTTTGGAGACCTCTTTCAAGAGCTTGAGTTCATAATTTATGAAAAGTAATTAAGTTTTCTAATGCTATCGTGCCTACGTAAAACGCCAGAGGAATTATTTTCTCGAAGTTGTGGATATAACAGATATCATTAGAGTATTAAAAGTATCATATTTACGCTAAGCTTTAGTTAAATCAAACTGTTTGTTGAAACTTGATGAAAGAAAGAAATGTCGTTCGGATTAATTGTTTCGATGCACCACTAAATTCTAAAATTACTATGAACCAGTTAGAGCACATATGTACATAAATCACGCTCATCACATGGCCAAGCGATGTTACAATTCAAGTTTAATACCTCTACCTTTCAACTGAATCCTATAAAAGACGTGTTGTTTCGTAATATTTCAAAATGTTTGAAATTTAATATCGCGCAGTTATCAAGTTTGAAAGAAACTTGGTAACCATGATATAAAAATAAAACTTAAACACTGCATCAAAGCAGACCACACAAAAAGGAAATAAATTTACAATAAAAAATAAGTGAGATTCACATCGCATCATGAAAAAACCTACAATTACGTAGAGGACGACGAGATCCTTGCAATGTGAAGCCAAGCACAAACCGCTCAGCAACTGCAAGTAACCCTCTAGTTCTATAAATGTTAAAGTAATTACCCTAGCCCGCCCCTGCGCGGGAGGTAATGATACGGCATTAGCGCTCCGGGCGGTACTGCACCTCAAACGTAACACCGCGCCATGCACTCACAGCCACCCTTTATGATCCACCCACTCTGTCTTAATTTAGATCATTTTATACCCTTAGCAGCGTTTTACACCGTATTATTTGGAAGACTTTCGTGTGAAATTACGCTGTTATTCGTTGGTTTTATATGCAATAGTAATTAATTTATTACCGGTGTCTTTTGTTTCGCCTTTTTACTTTTAACGTTAGTATGCGTTTTAATGATCATAATATATAATTCCCGCCGTTTGTACGTCGAGTACCGAGGAATTTTATATATCATATACATGACATATATATCATACATGTTTCAGAACGTCCTTATTTTTTTTCAATATTATCCGAGAGCTGTCACTTGATATGATTATGACTGCCCATATTTTTTGTAGTGGATTATTTTCTGAAAAAAAAAATTCATGCACTTTCAAAAAAAATTCGTCTTTAATTGTAATTGTAATTTAAGAAGTTTTTAATTGTACTCGTATTAAAAAACTATTTTATTGGAATTTTTATGTACTGTTATAACTGATTTGCTCAGAAATACATAAATATTCAAGTATTAATTAAAAAGTGTTTCAGAATTATTAAAATATACAGTGCAAGTGTGAATGAATGAAAGGCATGGTATAGGAAAACTGAAGAAATTATGGTTGAATTAAGTGTCAATATTTAAAAAATCAATATTTAAAAAAAAAAGGAAACGTAAAAAGTCAGGGACCGTATAAAAATAGTACGAGTACATTAAAATTGAACTAAAATTTAAATCTTTTTTTTAGTAGTGCAAAAAAATGTAAGTGGTCAAGAATCTACCACCAAGAACCCTTTCATTCTTTGATCGGTCTATGTTTTCGTCGCACGCGATTCATTTCTGACATGTATTTCTTTGTGTGAGTCAAAATTTTTTTTGAGTGTTTTAGAACACATTCTCTCAATATATCAAACCATCTTAAGGGAGTCCATGCCTTTGTCAAAAGCCCAATCTAGCTGGATAATATTGTTCGAGTATTTCAAGTTTTCTACTGTATTTTCTATCTTGTGCTATAATTATTATCTTGAATAAAATTGTGAGACAACCATTCAAATAATTTGTGTAATATTTGCTTACTTATATAAAACAGATCATTTCACCTCCTCTGCCATAGTAATTAGTGTGATGTTGCACCGCCGGCCCTATTGCCTGCAGACTAAGCTAAGCCGTGATCTTGATATACATGAATCTTGAATTTAAGCGTGCAATTACTTTGCTGAGAGAGTTATCTTTTCCAACCTCATGGAGTTAAGTGTCTTGGTTAATCTTTCTAGTTAAACAAAATACACAATTTATTTTTATTTATTTATGCGAACCGAAAGTTAAGAAAAAGAAAGGTGTATTTTTAGTTTACACTTTTGTACCTAATTTCAATTACTTTTGATGCCAAAGCATCATCGATTGATAAGAATAGTTTCAACCAAAAGGGAATGGGTCTAACTGTGGATAAAGTTTTCAGAATCATTTGACCTCTCAGACGATCTTTAATTTTCTTTACAATTTTGTAAGTAACTTGACTGTTTGAAGATCCAGTAATGTTTTTATGTGATAAAATATTCGTAGAGTCCATCTTTAATATGAAGTTAGATATTTTAAGTTGTTTTTTTAATTCCACCAGTCATATTTCTATATTTTATTTCGACGTTTTCGTCAAGCGGAATGATCCCAGTTGGTTACGAGAGATATGTTTAGGTCAGACTGGTGTTATATTTCATCGTGTGCGTGGTATATTAACCTAAAGAAAACAAAAATTGAGTTCATATTTTATGCATTCATTAGTTATTTATTTTTTATTAATGACTGTTGTTTCTATATTCATTGTTTGAAATTCTTATAACAAGGATGAATGAAATTAATTATATAAGAAACTATTGTGATTCATAATTAATTACATTATTCTAATATGGAGTTCCACAAAGGCAAGATGAAAATTTTGAAAGATTATGTTTATTTAAAACATGTTCAATTATAGTACTTTTTAAATCTACTATAGTGTAGGTTAAGATTAAAATAGCACTCCCCTGTATTTGATTTCTTCTGATCATAAGCCTCCCTTTTACTTTTATGCAAGTCATTGTTGATGGTATCATAACTGATTTAAACTAACCCATACATTGAATGTCATATTTTGAACATATTTTGTTCAAACTTTCATTGGCGCCTTGCCACGGATCAATTTGAACATTCATCTTTCACCATTTTTGAGTTTCGCATGGACTTCTTCCTAAGAAAATTTAAAGTTGGCTTCTGTTCGTCTTGAATGATCAAGGATATGCAATGAGTAATAATATACGAGTACATATAAATCTGTATTGAACGGAAGCTTTGGGCTAGCGACATATTTTCTGATGATTGTGAATACCACTTTTCGATTCACAGATACGTCCACAGCCGCAACACTATATTGAGTCCTGGTTTGTGATGATTGTGGATACCACTTCTCGATTCACAAATACGGCCACAGACGCAACACCACATTGAGTCCTGGATTGTGATGATTGTGGATATCACTTCTCTATTCACACATACGGCCACAGCTGCAACACCCCATTGAGTCCTGGATTGTGATGATTGTGGAAAACCACTTCTCTATTCACAGATACGGCCACAGCCGCAACACTACATTGAGTCCTGGATTGTGATGATTGTGGATACCACTTCTCGATTCACAGATACGGCCACAGCCGCAACACCACATTGAGTCCTGGATTGTGATGATTGTGGATACCACTTTTCGATTCACAGATACGGCCACAGCTGCAACACCACATTGAGTCCTGGATTGTGATGATTGTGGATACCACTTTTCGATTCACAGATACGGCCACAGCCGCAACACCACACTGAGTCTTGGATTGGGGTTATTCCTCACTTTACCCTCTCTCGGTTGGACTTAAGGTCATCAAGCCAATTTTCATCACACACCTTCCTACCTCAACGAATCACTTGGCACCACATATTTAGATTCTTAGTGAAATTTTTCTACAGTTCAACATCTACGTTAGGTGTCTTCATGTATATTTTACAGACGTCCTTAAAACGTTGGTAATATTAAAAGTAAAGTAAGCTTATCACGAGTTTCTCTATTAAAGCTATGGAGTACATTAGATTGATTTAAAAAATAATAATATACTTACTTATTCTAATAACGATGACTATGATATCAAATTTGGATGGATGCAAATGAATTACTGTTGAGCAGGTCTACAAGCCCGTATACAGTTCTAAACGCTAACTTAATGAACCTTGCCTTCCATATTACACCAGCAAACAGTAATTTTAGAACTAATTATTCTGGTAGTATCTGACGAGAATATACTCGTAGTTCCCTCTCTACTTCTACGTGTGTACATTTATGAACACATATTTGCTATTGCATTTCTGGTGTACTGAATCTAAATGTTAGCCATGATGCATATTCAGTAACTTTTTTTACCTAGGTTAAAGTATGTTGTTTATAGTTAAGGCATTAACGTTGTGGAGGATTAAAGATAAAAATAAATTACAATAAATAAATTACAATTGATAAAAATAAATTACAATAAGTTAAAGTATTTAAGAATACTGTTCAACATGTTATACAGTGAACCGTCGCTATCCCCGGGATCTGTCTCCGGTCAAATAAAATCGCGGAGTATGTATCTGTGGTTTCACTTATCCGTGGTTAACCTCTCACATTATTTTAATCTAGCACCGAATCTGTGCTACTAACTGTAAAGGCAGGCCTACCAACGATCCAAAGATTCATCTCAAGTCCCCCAAGTGATTAGTAATTTGGGACGATTCCGCTCTTGGCCGAAATTGTCCCATGCCTCCCTCACCCCTCAGTTTCCAACCGTTGAAGCGTGTATATCGGTACCAGTTCGAAAAGCATTTAGTCTTGTTTGCGCTCCCCTGAAGATGAGGTGAAAGCTTTGAAACCGGTAGGGTTATACCGTCACAAAAAAGTGGAATAAACAGTGTTTGATAAAAATAAATTACAATGCAGATACTTTGTTAAGTGTTTGCAATTAGTAAAAAGCTAAAAAAATAAAGACCTTGTACAAAAGAAAAAGAAAACGACCAATGCTTTTGCTAGAATGTTAAGAAACAACGAATCTTATTTTTGTGAATCACTCAACAAAGAGAAAATAATTCCTGTTAGTCTTGCTGTTGTACCTTAAACTGCATAAGTTACTCAAATGGGATGTGAAAAAAACTTGGTAATTTTGAAGGGATTCACTGTTATCCGCGGATTTCGCAATCCACGTGGAGGTTTGGGACCTATCCACCACGGATAACGGAGAATTACTGTGTCCAAATTCTAAACTTGACTCCACGGTTAAAACCACCGTAAAAGCACTGTTATTAAAACCATGTAATTACTGGTTGAGATATCATTTTGGAAGCTCAAAACCGAAAGGGGATTTTGACTTGAAATATTGGTTAAGCATTACAAAATTTACACCAGCTTTGTCATTTCCTCATGATCACCATCACGTCATGTCGCTTTTGGGGTAGGCAAAGATACAAAATATTTCAACTTCATTTTCTCCAAATACCCTTTTTTCATATCTATTACGTCCATACACCTTGTCATACATACTTTCCTGTAATAAAGACTTTTAACTTTGTCAGTGTTTAACTTATTTACGAAATTTACAAATTTATTCAGCTCAGTCATGATGAATCAATTTGCAAATAAAAATATTGTTTTATAAGTATGCTATAATTTTTGTATGAAATGTTAATGTTGTTAATACTTGATGTATCTTGCAAGTTAATAACATATGTTTTCGTTCTTGTTTATCAGTATTTAGCTAAATTGTTAAATTCTTATTTGAGGTTTACTCTATTTTTTTTTAGGTTTATTCATTAGATATTCGAAATTTTTATTCATTAGATATTCAAGATAACTGAGGATTGTTCATTAGATATTCGAGATTTTTATTTATTAGATATTCGAGATAACTGAGGATTATTCATTAGATATTCGAGATTTTTATTCATTAGATATTCGAGATTTTTATTCATTAGATATTCGAGATAACTGAGGATTATTCATTAGATATTCGAGATTTTTATTCATAAGATATTCAAGATAACTGAGGATTATTCATTAGATATTCGAGATTTTTATTCATTAGATATTCAAGATAAATGATGATTATTCATTAGATATTCGAGATTTTTATTCATTTGATATTCGAGATAACTGAGGATTATTCATTAGATATTTGAGATTTTTATTCATTAGATATTCAAGATTTTTATTCATTAGATATTTAAGATAACTGATGATTATTCATTAGATATTCGAGATTTTTATTCATTAGATATTCGAGATAACTGAGGATTATTCATTAGATATTTGAGATTTTTATTCATTAGATATTCAAGATTTTTATTCATTAGATATTCGAGATAACTGAGGATTATTCATTAGATATTCGAGATTTTTCATTTGGGGATATGAAAGAGAAAAAAACGACTGTAAATAATTTCAAATACAATTTTTTTCTACATAAACATCGTAGAAATTAATACCGAAAATTATTAATGTTATATTGATTTTTTATCTCGGATAATTTTTTTTTATTACTTTGAAATTGTTTACTCAGCAAGATTTATTTAAACTTTGCATTGTGTTACACTTAGTAAAACATAGTAAAACCTGGCGGGCTTATTCCAACTTACCAGAAAGAGGTTAAAGAGACCTTAAGTGAGAACCAGACTGGCTACCTTTATAAAAAAATATGGGTTCTAACGGGAATCGAACTCCAGTTTCTTATCAACTAAGCCACGGAGATCGTCTTTGATGTTTTTGAATGTTGATGTTCATATTTATCTGATGTATGTCTTGAAAGTATCACAAACGGCTAATCTTAAGTTGTGAACTATATAATATTTTTTATCTTCACTGATTGATAAAATTCACATATATTATTGATTATTTAAGTGTTTACAGTAGCAAACCTTTTTTTTCTAATTTAATATTCAAATATTGCTAAAAATTATTATGTTACAACATTTATTTTGGTAATTTGACTAACACAATATTATTATTGCAACTCAAGTTTCAATGAATTTCACGGAATACTTCGTCAGACAAAGTCGATTTTTAAATAACATAAATATACAGTACAAACTGGTGGGTTTGTTACCATTGTATATTCTCTTACAACCAGCCAGGTTTATGCTTAACAGACTTTAATTGAAAATCAGACTATAATCCCTTTTTAAAAAATAAATTTGCATCGGGAATTGAACCCACAACTTCCGATTCGGTAACAGGCATTTTATCAACTGAGCAACGGAGATCGTCGTATCATAATATATCGTTATTTTAACTGAGTTAGTATTAAAACATCAATCTTAAAATGACCATTATGGAATTCCGCAAAGAAAGGCCGGAACAATTTAAAACAATTTATATTTATTTCAAATTTATGAGAAATCTGTTTGTTTGTATTTGACCATACTGAGTAAAAATGTGTTAATTTATCGCCGTGTAACGAACAATTCACGGATTTTTCTCTAAATCTTTTATAAATCCCCTAACGATAAATTTATTTTCTCCGCAGTAAAGCTGAAGCGTGAGTGCTCTGAACTTTACCTATTACCTGATACTAAGGAACCGCGTATTAATCTTACTACGGTATCCGCCATATTTCACATTAATTTACACTTGCCCGGGATAAATTATTACCACGGCCCTGGAAGGTGCAGCTAGAGGTTTTTTTAATTTAAGCGTGAATCTTTGGTTAATTTATTGATGGGACATGCCAAAACCATAATGGGCATATGATGAAAATGAATGATGTGTTTTTTTTCTTTCAAAGGAAGATTAAAATTGTCTTAAATTTGAAAGATAATATTTTTTTTAAGGAAACATTTCCTTAAAATACTTTTTCTTATCGGATCATTATCTTATTTCAGATAAATAATTTGTGAAGAGACATGTATTACTCAGGGATCAATATAATTAATGGATGAAAGAAAAGAGAGTGCCTTGGAGACCAGGATAACACCAGCTGGTTTAAGTAAATATTTCTAACGATGGTATTATGTAACCCGAGGGAGACTATATAACTAAAGGAGAGGTTTAAAGATTGCTTTTATTGTATATTACGAATTTTTTAAACAATAACAACATTTATAACCTTCGTGACCTAGTTGCGGGCTCGATTCTCGTTGGAATCCCCAATTTGTCTTTCTAACAGGCGGCTGACCCAGTTTTCCTTTAAGATCTTTTTATCAGAGCACCCTTGCGAGGAGTTTGTTTAATTTAATGGATTTATACAAAGTGCCCTTTTATTATTATATTTATTTATGGTTGGTTGGAAGAGCTTGCTACGTGGCAATAATCAAGTTTTCTGGTATGCAAAGTGTTATGGAAAACAATATGTAACCCTGTGTAATATGACACAATATATATCCCAGCCTAAGATTAGGAACGAATCAATTTTTCATGGGGGTTAGCTTTTAGTTTATTTAAAGACTTAGACCTTTTTATGCAGCTTAAAACAATCTTTATTTTGCTAGCAATGCAAAACCATCATTGGACATCATAAAATCAGAGTAGCCCATCAAACTCAATAAGAGTGCTTGGCAATCAATGTATATAGTGCCATGTTCGGTTTTAATAAAATACGCTGTGTACAACTCATGCCACGGAAATGAAAGTTTTCAACAAGATATAAATCCTGTTGGAATTAAAAAGTTCTGATAAGCTTTAAGACGATGTTGATAACAGTGTAGATGTCTAATATGGGATGGCCATTAGACTACAAAGGAAGAAGATTATGTGGGTAATTTTTTTCAAAATAAATAAATAGAATAAGAAAAGAGGAAAAACCACTTCTCATGTGGATGTCAACGTTTAAAAGCTTCATAAATGTGGAAGACTCGACCAGCAATTATAACAATACAGAGCACCTCGTGACTAGATTACTCGCAAGGTCAATTAATGGATAAGTAAATATCTTTTAATTTATTCCTGAAATTCGAAAAGATATAAATATTAACTAAGTCAGTAACTTAAGAACTTAGTTCTCCGAATAAGATATACCAACAACAGTGTTTGGGTAACATCATTAATTAGAAGAGATACTCCAGAAAGCTCTTTAAGCTTTTTAATATGCTTTTAATGATCTAATTTTTTAGAAAAGGATTTTTATATTCTGAACGTTTTTGTATTTTCTTAGAATTTATGAAGTAAATAATACATTTTGAATACCTCGTAGTAAAAATGAGTAACAACAAGAAACCTCTAAAAGTAGAAGCTTATCAACTGCATTCAACTCATCATAATGGCAATCGATGGCAGCCTGTCGTATACAAAAGAAAAAGTTTTCGGTGAAAATAATTCAATCACCGTTTCATTATTTGAACACCTTAAATTGTCTCATTTTTTTTTTATTTTCTCACAGCTCAAAGTAAATGAACAATATCGGTATGTCTTTATTTCCTTCCGTTTTCAGACCGACTTAGCTCACCGTTAAGTAAAGGATTCACTACAGATGAACGGAAGTTTAAATGACAATTCAACTTGCTGCAGAAGGTGCTAGGAGAGTACAACTTTGTAAAGGCTTATTACTTCCGTTTTGTTTCTAATAAACTTCAGTCGCCGACGGAAAGAAGATAAACGGATGCATCAAATTGTGAAAATCACGTTGCGCACCGGTGGTCTCTGTAATTACTTGAACGACCGATGGAAACTCGTTTACTCAAATAAGTAGTGCTTTCGAGCAGCTTAAGGTTAATGATATTTGATTCAAGTTTGCGAATTGCTTTAAATTTAATCGGGGCTAATAATTTTATACTATGCTAGAAAATACTTAGGTTTCAAGAGTCCTTGCTACGTAATTAATAAGAAGACATAAAAGTTATATATTAGTATAAATCAATTTCGAACGAGCACCTAACAAAAACTGACTTATTTTTTTGCGTTTGGCCTTCACGCAGGCCCTCAGTGTATAGGAGACAATATAGATAGGTGAAATTTTCTCCAATCCCATAAGTATATTTCAATCCTGTCTTCTTCTTCAGTGTTAAGCCCTCACACGCAGTGTCTTCTCCAGCCAGATCACATCGACCGGTGTGAGGTTGTGTAGGTCCTGCAAACCTCCAGAGTACGCATGTAGTGGGAGCTGCGTACTGTATGCTGAGTACGCTGTGATCCGTGGTCTGGATTTCCCCGCATTCAGAGAAAGGTGGCGCACTCCGTGTCTGATCCTATTTAAAGTACACCATTCCTTCCGAGGTAGAGCAACCCTACTGTCAGGTAACCCATAAGATGCCTGTTTTTACGTCACTCTCCGTTCAAAAAGACCCCCATTTATCGGCGATCGACCTTGCGTATATTTGCTCTAGAGTTTTCCTGATTGGACGACGATAGTAACTGACTTATTAATGCTAAATATTATACATACATACAATTATACATTCCCTTCTGGGGTAGGCAGAGACGACGAAACGCCAGTTTCTGTTTTCGCAAAATTTCTGTTTTCACACACATTTTGGTCTCATTCACATACTTTCTTATACAGATCCTATGATTTTCTTATCTTCTTACATTCCTTTTTACTTCGTCTTCCTCTATCATACTTTTCACAAAAAAATGCACTTTATATTTGTTTTATTAGTCTTCCTTCATTCATTCACCCAACATGACCTAACCATTTCAGATTGCCGTTCTTTATTTTACTCACACGCCTTAAATTCACATTAATCCCTAATCACTTTTTCCCGTGTTCTGTCAAACATTATTCCTCCATGTGTTCTGCTGAGTAAGACGTCTCCACAGCATTTATCCGGATCTTTTCAATTTTTTTTCCAAAATTACGTGTCACTTCAATATATCAAAAGACGGCACTAAAATATTGTTGTGGACTATGATCATTGCTAGACACTATTCAAGAAATTCATCCAATTTTAGACGGAATGTTATATATATGTAAATATTTTTTTTTCCTTCAATCTTCTGTTAATGGTTATCTAAAAATAATATAGAATATATTTTTTAATACTTATAATAAACTAACGAAATTTACAAAAATGTTAATTGAATGGAATATAGCTTCATGTGTAATGGGCAAAATACTAATGAATTAACATTTTTTTATGTGAATTTTTATGTGAATATAAAAAAATATTAAAAAGTACAATATACTTTAGATTATCTGGGATCGCATTAAGCAAGTTGCGAATTAACCGGAGTAGTAAAATATTTAGATTTTCTAAAATTTTATCAAAAATCGGAATGTTTATGCCCCAGTCAAACTGCAATCTGGTAAATGAGATTCGGATACTCGAGAGTTTCCTGTACTGTGTCTATGGATTAGAAAAAAAATAAACCTTTCATTTAGGTGGAATTTATGTATAAAAATGATTCCTTTAGGTGGTACAAGTATAACGTCTAAGTATTCCTTTAGGTGGTACGAGTATAACGTCTAAGTATTCCTTTAGGTGGTACGAGTATAACGTCTAAGTATTCCTTTAGGTGGTACGAGTATAACGTCTGAGTATTCTTTTAAGTGGTACGAGTATAACGTCTAAGTATTCCTTTAGGTGGTACGAGTATAACGTCTAAGTATTCCTTTAGGTGGTACAAGTATAACGTTTAAGTATTCCTTCAGGTGGTACGAGTATAACGTCTAAGTATTCCTTTAGGTGGTACGAGTATAACGTCTAAGTATTCCTTTAGGTGGTACGAGTATAACGTCTAAGTATTCCTTTAGGTGGTACGAGTATAACGTCTAAATATTCCTTTAGGTGGTACGAGTATAACGTCTAAGGTAGATTCATAAGACTGGATATTTTATTGAATAACAAGTTTAGTATCAGTAATACATATATACTCGAATTATTCCTTTAGGTGGTACGAGTATAACGTCTAAGGTAGATTTATGAGACTGGATGTTTTATTGAATAACAAGTTTACTATCAGTAATATATATACTCGAATTATTCCTTTAGGTGGTACGAGTATAGCGTCTAAGGAAGATTCATAAGACTGGATGTTTTATTGAATAACAAGTTTACTATCAGTAATACATATATACTCGAATTAAACAATATCAAATCTGTTGAGACGATAGTTCCCAAAAGTACTTTCAAACTAACTAAGGTGTAAGGAAATGAAACTTGGACGTGGAAAAGGTTAAAATATAGCGAATAAACGCTGTAGAAATGCGTGCACTAAGAACAATGTGTGGGATGACAATGCGTGACAGAATACGAAATGAAGTGATTAAGGATGTATGCAAACTTAAGACGAATGTAGTTAGCAGTATGAAGAAAAGCACTATGAGACGGTTTCGGCATGTGGAACGAATTACTGACGAATGACTAAAAAAACAAATATACAGTGCCAATTTAAGTGGCAGTCGTGTTAGAGCAGACTAAGAAAAATATGGTTGAATCAAGTTAATATTATATGATACTTTGAAAGGAGGAAATGTTAAATTTGAAGAACTGTATGTGAAAGGAGATGTTGATGAAAAAGATGTGAAAGATTGTGTAGCGATCGGAAAGTCTGACACTATCTCCTTTCTGTTTTCCTCAAAAGGAAAACTACGTGATGGTTTCTGTACATATATATGTTTGTAAGTGAACTCTCGACCAGACTGGCAATAACGAATTTGATGTTGAACATTCATACAGTTTTTTCCTAGACATGATTACGCAATATGATAAGTATAGTATAATAGGGCTAGTTCAAAAAAATAAATAAATAAAGCATCAAAAGAATAAGTGGCCAAAGATTAATTTACCGTTAATTCTTTTCATATATTTGACGTGTTTCAAAGAATCGAAAAATAAGTTATTCGTATTGTGTATCCAATAAATTGTTCATTCAGATATATTCTCGATAAAAAGAGCAATCTCGAAATCGGCCGAATAATAAAATAAACCCCTATTGGAATGAAAACAGCCTTTCTTTCAAATTAGCATAGACAGAGAGGCTTTTGCTCTGGTAATGGTCAAAGTCAGGGAGATCTGATATGCCGCTGGACAAGAAGTATTTCTAATTTAACCGTTTCTAGCATGAAAATTTTTACCACTTCTGCTGAAAAAAATAGTGAATAAAATTCATATTGTAAAAATACTTTTATTCAAGCTACAATGGCGCAATCCAACACAACCTTCACAAAATAAACCAAATTATAAAAAAAATAGTATATAAAAAAACAAACAAATGTAACACCTGAACTACAACATTGATTATAATATAGAGGCACGAAAAATAATATTTGGAAAAAACAATTAAAAGTTTAAAATATATGAACGTTTAAATATTAGTCTTTTCCTTTTTTATCGGTAGCAGGAGTTTTTTCTCCGATGTTCAAAAATTGGTGATGAAACCCAGTTAGACGTTGTTTTAATAATTACATTTCCGCATTTAGTAATACGGGACCAAAGTGTTGCGATGTGTTGTACGAGTATTAAGCTCTCAAATAATTACATCGTTCGCAGTGTACAAAAAATGCTTGTGAAAAATCTTGGCAAAAAGCATTATTGTTTCCGATTCGCATTTTCATACTATAATGTTGTCAAATATGTTTTGAAGTAAAGCTTACCTGTTCAGTTTAATTTACATGCGAATCGTTTTACTGTTTTTGCAAACGAAAATGAACCTGTGTTTTCATTCACTATATTTTTCAGGTGCGTTATTTCAGTTCCTTTGTCTTGAAAATTTCTGCTTACTTTTTCACCCCATAACTGTTATAATCCAAAGTATATTTTCTTTTATTTTTTAAGAAACACTTTCTTAAAATATGCAGCAAAATTATTTATTTTAACACATTTATGTTATATATTATATAATCATGAACGTAGCTTTAAGGTTATACATAATAACTATATTTTTAAGTGTAAAATAACTACAGATGTTAATGGGTGGCATAAAAATATTGACTGTGAATATATGCGGATTGCTGATGATGAAGTGGCGTTAACGGAGAGTGAATATGAATTGCAGAGTTTGATAAGTAATTTGTATGAGAGATGCGAAGAGAAAGATCTGATTATGTTTTGAAATCCAATATATATAGTCGAACAGAATAGTATCAAATTATTAATTTTGGTGGAATGATGTCTAAGGATAATTTACAATACTGTAGATTTTTATTGAATGAAAAGTTTACTATTAGTGATATATGTATACTCGAATCAAACAGCATCAACATTTGCTGAGATATCATAGTCCACAACAATATTTTTGTACCAGCTATGGTGTATGAAAGCGAAACGTGGGCGTAGAAAATACTAAAAAGAGCCGAATTAATTTTAAAGAAATGCATGCATTGAGAAGTATACATGGGTAACAATGTACGAATATGGAAGAAAGAGAATGAATGTGAACTTTAGACTGATGTGCTGCGTTAGACGAAGAAGAGCGCTACGAGATGGTTTGAGCATATAGAACGAATAAATGAAGAAATACTTCCAAAACAAAAATATAGTTGGAAGGCGTAAGACAGGAAGATCAATGAAATGATGGTTGGATTAAGATAATAACATTTTCAACGAAGGAAACGTAGAAAGTAAGAGAAATCATAGGATTTGTATGGACATATAAGGGGGAAGGATGAGTTTGGAGATAGGAAAGTTTGTCGCTCTGTCCTGTTTACCTATTCCAACAAGGAAATGGCGTGATGATATGTATGTAACGTATGTTTTTAAATTAACTTATAATTGTTGTTTATAGTTGAGGCATTAACGTTGTGGAGGTTTCAAGACATTGTAATTTATTTTTATCAAACACTGTTTATTCCACTTTTTTGTAACGGTATAACCCTACCGGTTTCAAGGCTTTCACCTCATCTTCAGGGGAGCACAAACAAGACCTCAAGAAGTATTGTATGTGCTCCCCTGAAGATGAGGTGAAAGCCTTGAAACCGGTAGGGTTATACCGTTACAAAAAAGTGGAATAAACAGTGTTTGATAAAAATAAATTACAATAACTTATAATTATTGAAATCTAACAAAGATGGTTTAGGACTTGATGATGCTTTTTATATTGTTTCCAGCAAAAATCGTTTCAAATTGAATTTTATACGAGCAGTTGATTTTTAATAATTTACGATTTGAAGTTATAAAGAAAGGCATTGTTACGGTTTCGTTCATAAAACGTCATGGTAAGCCAGAATAAAAAATTCGTTTAAAATTTTGACATTTCCCAGTCATTATGAAAGAGGAATTGTGTAGTATTTTTTATAATTTTTAATTGAAAAATTCTCGTTTTAAAATTCACGTTTCGTTGAAAAATGTTGTCTGATTTGACATCTCTTTTATTTATCACAGCGTGTAATTAATTCAAAATGTCACAATGAAAAATATTTTTAACATAATAATACTATTTGCATTCCATCCACGAGTTGAAAATATTATTGTGATACAAACTCATAACTTTTTGCGTATATATTCTTGTTTGTGTTCAAATGACGATATGGTTTTAATGCAGAAAACAAAATTTTAAGGAGGATCTTAAGACCTACACCAGTTGTAGTGGCATGTACTTAGATTTTAAGAAGCCATAAAAAATCTCTCAATGTCCCAGTAACTCATAATAACTAGCAGTAGTGGTTCACGGTTCTTGCACACCTGTTGCTTCCTAATAGCTTGAGTAATAGAAGGTGTATTTAAAGAACACTATCACTGCACGTGTTTCTTGTCCTCTTCCTACTTGTCTCAGATCTCAACGACCTTTCTGGATTAAGGGATTATAATTTATTGAAAAAAAAATGTGAGAACACGAGATACTTGACGACAGGAATATAATAAGATTTCGGTTGGAAATCTCCCCCTTGTGAATGATCCTAACCTGCTTTTATACAAGTTTGACCTGCTACCAAGGGTTTTATGCATCCTGAATCGTCTTAGATGGTTGCAGTGTGTACACATTGCATACGTGAGATTTCATTGATTCATCACTGTGTTCATGCGGTGCTCACGACTGTCGGTCTTATCGCATCCAATATAGTGACTCCCAGTTGGATTGGAGAAGATTCGCCGAGCTTGTCCTGATGCTGTATCATGGGAGGGAAACCTGAACACCCATTCTGAGAGTGAAACCACACGAAAGAAGAACCAGTGATACAATGTTAAATCAATTGGGATATCACACATATGAAAGGATGGCCATGAAAACTATTTTATACGCTAAAAATATCACTCAATATATGTACCTATAATTTTATCGAGGATTTGTTGACCAATAATTACATAGATGATTTTTTCACTATAAGAGTGCATTAAATAATTCATTGGTAACTTAAATAGGGTACATTTTAGAAATTAAGGGATTGATATTATTGGACTGAGTTCCAAAAACATCTATCCCTTGATTTAACCATTTTATTTTGATGTGGGTTCGCCTCAACGCGCTAAAGAAACATTTTTTTTAAGACAATTTATTTCCACATTGTTCATTAAAATTTTATCTAGTAAATAATAAGTTCGTCTAGACGTGGGCTTGCCTCAATCAGGTCTAAAGGTCAAATCAGTGGAGAGGTAAACTAGCAAACCATACAATAATTATAAGTCACTACAAATTTTCAAATTATTTGATTCTTACATTAAACAATTAATAATAGTGTATCAAAAAATACAGTTTTATCTATTGAATTAAAATGTTGTTTCATACGTTCTTTTAATTTTTATAAGGTTGGTAGATTCGTTTTATGCATATTTAGTACTTGACAATAATGGAAAATTCGTACCTCAATCCCAGCAGATTATGATGTTTTGAAATGTGTCTTATATTTATATATGCGTTTCGAAAGTTCTTGAGATCTTATCTTATCTTCTGCGTAAATCGAGAGACAAGTGTACTTGAATCAAGTCAGTCTTTTTTACTCCATATTGATAGGTCACAGATCAAATGACACATCATACTTAATTTCGAACGGTTGCTGAAACATGAGCGTCGCAAGTGAGCAAGACGTCATATGACCATAAATTGGGAAAGCAGATGGATCAACTGTGCGAACGCAGGTTTGGTCTTCAATTGGGTGTTATGATCGAGTAGGCGCAGGAAAGGGCCACGTGGCAGAGCATTGTGTAAGCAAGGGACCCCGACCCTTCTCGAGTAAAGGAATGGAGATGAAGAGTTGTAAGTTGATTTGTAGAGATTGTTCAAGAAATAGGCCATGCATTGTCACAAGTAGAGAGACATGACCAAAAAGGATAAATCTATAGATATCGGAAGTAAGCGCCCGCGTAAATATTTGGGTGTGAAGAAATTTTCTCCTTACCTGTTACAAAAAGTGTAATTGTTAGGCATTCTGCTTGTTGCAATAAGTGTAATTGTTAGGTATTCTGCTTGCTGCAAAAAGGGTCATGGTACGTTTGTATATTCATTTAAATGAATTCTTAGATAAAAATTCAGCCATTTAGGGGAAAACAAAACTCCATAGAAAACAAAACAAAAAAAAAAACAAGAAAACAAAACCCAGAGTAAACATTTAATTCTTAAAATAAATGTTTTTGATGAAAATATTTCAGCATAATAAGGATAAAAGTAAGACTAATGTAATTAAGATGCGTACATTAAGAAAAAATATGGTTCATCAATGTATGCAAGAAAGCATAGTAAAAATATCAGAAATGAATGCACGGATTAAATGGATGTAACAAGTAAGACGAAGAAAGAGATTGTTGAGACGTTTTGGAAATGTGGAGAAAATAAATGATGAAAATATTATTAAGTGCGAATACAACTCAAAAGTGTAAGTGTGCGTGAAAGCGATACAGCTAGAAAAATATGAATGAAGTGGACCTGATTTATAAAATAGATAAAGTGAGATTTGTAAATAATAGAAGATTGTGTACGACTAGATGTATGAATGTGTAGGATGTTATTGTTGCGTGGTTGATTAGAAATGTATGAAGATCTATTATCTGCCTAGATCACAAAGGATATGGTCTATTGATAAGTATGTGTGTGTAAACTTGAGAATCGCGAAAATAATTGAAAATATCAATGCCAGAAATAAATTGTAATGAAAATTTAGAATTTTTGCTTAATCGCTACTATCATACTATAGCATTAATCGAGACAAAATAAAAAAAGTGTTAATTTTTATGATTGATTCAAAGATTGATTTATTTTCGAACGAATTGATATTTTTGAAGATGAATTAAATATATATTTTAAAGAAAAAAAAATATAGTTTTGATCCGTTATTCAAATATTTATTCTATTTTTAAATTCAAAATACACTTGAACATAAACCATTCGATAGAACAATTTTTAAACCATAAATAACTTTTCAACCATTAACTTTGTCAGTCTGATCAAAAGTTTCCAGATTGCATTTTGTTTTGTGACTGTTGTAATATCCCTGATACGCATCACCAAAAATGCATTTGAATTTCATTTTGACCTTTTTTGCTCACGTAGTATGCGTGAATCACAAAAAGTTTTAAGTTTTTTTATTTCAAAAACTATATTCAATAAATTCACCTTATTCTGTTTTTTTATATTGAATATAAGATAATGTTTATACTCGTACATGGAACTTCTTTACAGTGGAAGATAAACCTGGTGAAGAAATAACATTTAAATGAAGGGTTTGCAAATAATATTAAGGTTTATTAAAATTTAAATGGTACACACAACACAATTGGTAATTTAAACAAATACTTTATACTTGTTTCAAATATGAGTTTCTACCGTGTTAAGTTACTTAAAATGACAGCCAACGTTTTATGGAGCGTTATGATCTTCATCCTTTAGGCGATGTCAAAATACTTAACCGAATATGGTATACAAGTACGAATACATACAGTAACCAACCACCTCGTCTTTCCCATATTTTAAATTAGTTATAAACGTTTGTGAAAACATTTGCATATAAATACATTACATCAAGTGTTTTCTTTGATTTTTTGGATACTAGAATGGTGTGTTGTTAGGATGTGTTCACTGCCTCCGTGAAATAACCCTGAATCGTAATTAACTAACGGTTCTCTTGAGAATTCCAGCCAATGGCCCTGAATGTAAACGGCCCTGTGGCTGGACAAAAAACAATTCTCGAGTCCCTGAAAATCAAGAATTGGGTCTTCCCTCAAAAAAATTCTTGGCTCCATTCTGTCGCCACTAAAAACATAACGGTGACGTGCCTGAAACAATGCCTGTTAGACATCATATCATGCAAATAAGCCGGTTTTTCCCGGTTTCTAACGAGCAATCCATTGGATTGTAATCAAAGAATTCAGGCGTCCCTGACGTCAGAGTCTCACCTTATAAATTACGGTAGAGCGTATTCCGCGCCATTCCAGCCCCAGTATTCTAACAGTTAAAAGCTATTGTACTTATCACTGGTTGTGAAATTAATTCCAAATAATTTAAAGCATTTCTTTTAACTAAAGTGTTTACTTCAACTCGATAAGATTAACTGATTAAATTCTGGATACTTCATCCAAAGGACGATATTGACATTGACGTCCGACTTTACGATAAGTTTAGTCAAGTTGTTCTGACGAAGCTTGAAGTGCGCGGTGAGTCCAGAAGTCTCCAGGACCCGCCCAGATCCAGGAGAGCCTACCTCCACTCTCCACTCGAGTTATCCCGTCGGTTCACGCCTTGAGGTCGGTGCTAGTGGACATCCACTATCTACACGATGGCTAGTTCTCCACCTCAAGGATCCTGCAATTGCGGCATAAGGTCTGAGAGGCCTATAGGACTCAACCTGTGTCATACGTCTAGCGCTGAACATTGAGAATACATCGTGTCAATTTGTATTGAAGTAAGGTGAATTTATTTATTTGTTTTGCTTGTCCTTGCTTGGTGATATCATAGTAAAGTTGGAATTTTTATTAAGCACCCTGTGGGTGAATCTAGTTGACACAGATCCACAACAAACTGTTATGAACTTTCCCCTCTAATTAAACTACTTTGTCTGCCTCTCTTTCTGAGAGGATAACGGGGTAGCAGAATAGTAGTCTGTTTAATTTAAGTCATCAGACGACTATCAGCTCGTCAAGATCAAATATATAACTAATTATCAGCAAATATGTGTTTCATTGTATATTTCTATCTATCCAAGCACTGACTACTGACAGTTCCTATCCATCTACCCGGAGATCTTCTCGAGTCTTCCTTTATTTCTACTGATCTGAGCTAGATTATAGAAATAATAGTATAAAAAAAAGAAACCCCCCAAAGTGTTACTTTATTTACGAATTAAAGTGAATTGTAAACCATATATATTCTGTTGACGTTTAGCCACTGTGACACAGGTCAAGAACTAATAACAGTAAAAGTAATGGTTAAAACGAAACAATGTCAGCCGTTGTAATCCGAAACTCCAGCCCGGGGCTGGACAAGTTCGAGCAACCAATTCCGTCTAGCGACCGGGCGTCGCTTGAAAAGGGAGCGAATTGAGTAACTAATATTTTTTATTTTAAAAAAGAAAATTTAAAATACATACATTGGTAACCTCTAGGGCTGTAATTAAATATATAAAAATAGAATAAAAAACAATAGTGCTTTATTAGTGTGCTCAAAAACATCGATGGTATTCCCAGTCAGATTTCTTAAATTTACACTGTGGTGATGTCTGATCGTGAGGGTCGAAGAAGATGAGCCTAGACCTTTTTATAACATAACTAATAACACACATTTTAAAAAAATGTGTTATGAGAAAATATGATTATTCTTAATTTTTTGGAGCTGAATCCAGTGGATTTTTTTTAAACGTAACGTTCATTAGATACATTTCTCAGCATACGTATACCATAAACTCTTAATAAGTCTCAAACTCAATCGAACTTAACGTTACAAAAATATTTATTGAGATATACAAGTTTGAATCATTTTTGTTCATTGGAAAGCTGGAAAAGAATAAGAACTTAAATTAAATATGTTTTCATTTGAAGTACAAAGTTGAAATTTTCCATTTGTAAGTTGTTTTTAGTTTCTGTGTACAAAAAACAACAAAAGTTGCCTATCATATTACGACCTAAGCTATATATCTTGGTAGCGATGCCCCAAAGTAAGAAATATTGTGAAAGCGTTCACCCTATTTGTTTGTCATATACATACCTCACGTTTTGAGGGAAAAGTGCAGATGAAAGTGCATCAAGAAGATTTTGAGTGACATTATTCACCTCATATTCTTGTAGCTCTCCAGTAAATCATTCACTGTGGAAACAGACGTGCATTTTCTTTTTATAGAAACTCTTGAACCATTAAAAAGGTAGTTCACAACAATTCAACATAGCATCAATCACTTGATCTTGGAGAAGTTTTCTTATCTGTGAACTCACAAAAAGCCTTTTTTATTTTACGTCACTAAGTATTAGAACTATAATTTTAAAACTGTTGAATCATGTCTGTATGCTTAGGAGGTAATGTAAAGTCAAAATTTTCAGAGTTAAAAATAATATAAAAATTAAAACATTGTAATTTATTTTTATCAAACACTGTTTATTCCACTTTCTTTTGACGGTATAACCCTACCGGTTTCAAGGCTTTCACCTTGAAACCGGTAGGGTTATACCTTCAGGGGAGCGCAAACAAGACTAAATGCTGTTCGAACTGGTACCGATATACACGCTTCAACGGTTGGGGGCTGAGGGGTGAGGGAGGCATGGGACGATTTCGGCCAAGAGCGGAGAGAAAATCTCAACATTTTATCAAACACTGTTTATTCTACTTTTTTGTAACGGTATAACCCTACCGATTTCATGGATTTCACCTCATCTTCAGGTCTTGTTTGTGCTCCCCTGAAGATGAGATGAAAGCCTTGAAACCGGTAGGGTTATACCGTCACAAAAAAGTGGAATAAACAGTGTTTGATAAAAATAAATTACAATGTCTTTAAACCTCCACAACGTTAATGCCTTAACTATAAACAACATAAAAATTGAAACAATTTTTTTAATCACTACATTATGGATCAATATCGGATTCTACGTCAAAAATAACATTAAATATGATACACATTATGCCAGATACAAAATCAGTGTTAAGTAGTATATTATTGGTCTACAGTGGTTTTTGATCTGTTTTCAATTTGTTTTGAATTTTATTTAAATTCAATTTAGCTACCCGTATCTGTGGTTTCAAGGGAAAAATCAGTCAACAATCTTGACAAACAAATCTGGTAAATTGAAATTTTAATTCACTTACTCCATGTTAAAACTTTTAAGCTTTTGTAAACTTAGAAAATATTATTCCGAGCTATTCTTTTTACGGTTTGATGGAAAAAGTTATCTTGGGAACAAAACGGAAAAAAAATATTAAATGGAATATTGTTTTGAATGCTTTTCACAGTTTGTTTTAGTGTTTCTTCAATTTTAAAGATTAAAGAAATCTTTACTTGGTAAAAAAATCTTATTTGTATACTATTGTTATTTATTTGTAGTAGTTTTAATCATATCATATGTTGTAGTTAAGTTACAAACTTTTAATTCTTTACTCATACATTGGTGTTCAAATTAAAAAGTGAAGGAAATAACGAAAATTGGAATGAAAAAAACCTTGTTTGAACAATTTTATATATTTGTATTAATTAACATTTAAATATTTTTTTACGAACTTTTGACTGTGAAACGTGATAAAGTAATTGTTTCAAATACATGGACGTTAAAAATGTAAAATACAATTGGGAGGACAATAAATGTAAATCAAAATGTTGATATCATTATACAGAAAATTCTTCATGATATGAATTGTGGACAAATAATGACACAAACGATAAATAATGTATATTTACGGTCAAAATTACAGTTTAATGTACTCGTACAAAAAAGGGTAGGCTTGTTAACTTTCACATTGCCTCTGAAAATGTTTGACATTGAGTATCTATTATCAGTCAATAATTCAATATATGCTGTGACTTTGGATAGGTCAAGAAACTAGAGAAAATAGGTTACAATTCGATTGATTCCGATTTGAGTTATGAATGGTAGAATGAACATAAGCAGGGTGCCCAACCGATGGACTGATCATTCATCAAGAAATCAGTTACATTGAGGGAGAATCGTGGATGAGAATGGTGGTTACGGTACTCAAAGTTGGGAGAACGACCATCGACTCTCATTAAAAAGTGTATTTTTTTTCTGAATGAATTATATTAATTTGACTTTTATAAACATTTTAGATTGTTTTCAGCAGAAAAACTTTTTTAAGCCAATATTAGAATGTTCTTTTTTTCTATATTTTTCCAAAGTATGTTTTATTTTTACAAATAAAAAAAATTGTAACAGTATGTTTAATTTCACTGCCAACTTTTTGTTGATTGTTAAATAAATTCATAAAAATATATATTTCAAATATGAAATAAAAATTGCTTATAATAAAGTGAAATTATATTTTTTTTTGAAAATATACGTTTATTGTTTTTATATATAAGAAATCATCCAAATGCATATTTATGTCAACACACTGGCAAACGAAGTGTTTGTTATCTTTAAATATTGAACAAAATCTTTGTTTACAAGGGAAACCAGTTCTATCTCTGAGAATTTTTTAGCTTGACTTGAAACTTGAGAGAACAAAAAAATTTAAATATAAATAAGGCTTTCTTTCTTACTTTACGATTCTGTTTAGTTATAAAGAAAAATAATATTTTTTATTATTTTTCTTTGTAACTCAATAGAATCGGTATAAATACAGTTATATTTTATCGAACAAAGCGTGGTTTGGTAAATTAATAAAACTATTGTATTCCTTTCAAGAACTCTGCATTCCAATCCTGATTTGAGAAGATTGTATGGCCATTTTCAAAAGAACAACATTTTACAGACCGTGTTTTTTTTTTCAAAGAACGACTTTTTTAAATGAGCGAAAAGTGCGTGGTACATTTTATTATACTTTTTCCACAACAAAATGACTTTTCAGATGAACGAAAATTGTTATGGTACATTTTATTATTTTTTTCCACAAAAAGGGGCTTTTTTAAATGAACGAAAATTGTTATGGTACTTCTTATTATTTTGTTCTACAAAAAAATACTTTTTAAATGAACGAAAATTTTTATGGTGCATTTTATTATTTTTTTCCACAAAAAATGACTTTTTTTAAATGAACGAAAAACTGTAAAGTACATTTTTTTCCACAAAAAAACGACTTTTAAATGAGCGAAAATTGTTATGGGAGATTTTATAAATTTTTTTTCGTATATTTTTTGTAGTGATTGATCACATGTGATGAAAAAGGATGAAGTTGAGAATTGAATTAAGATCTATGCGTTCATTTTAAAACCACAATATAAGTGTTGCTCATTTAAACTAAGACTTTTATGATGTCCGTAGCCTAGTTGGTAAAACGCCAGATTTACAGCCCGGGGGTTGCGTGTTCGATTTCCGCTGGAACCCAAATAAAAAAAAATGGTACTTGTCTGAATTTCGCTTAAGGTAGGTTTAATATGATTTTTATTGGTTGGGATATATTTCCATATGGCAATACGCCCGCTAGGTTATACTGTAAACAATGAAAGTATAATATAATATAATAATATGGTTGAAGGTCTTCGAAAACATTGTCAGACGACAAAAAAATCTGTCATCTTTAAAGGAAAAAGTTGACCTCTTGCTCTAAATCAGGTTATATTATAATATTATACTTCCGTGTTTGCTTCGTCGGCAATGTTGATCTCCACTTCACAAACAATATCAAATACTCAATTTTCTTATACAAAAATAAAACTGTACGAAATAGTAAATAATAAAAGCAAATTGAACCAAAATTAAGAAATTATTATTTTCCACTTTCGTTGAACACAGTAGTCTGCTGGATTTATTGGCATAAAGAGATTTCTTCTAACCAATCAAAAAAATGACAAAGATGCCTTAAGTGAAGACCAAATGCATCAGACTTTAAAATAAGGTGAAGTGAGAAGTATAATAATATAAGAAAATTTTGGAGATCTGTTATCTCTGGGTACTTTGCAAGGGGCATGCCGTGATGATACGTACGAGTATGTATGTGTGTGAAAACCAGATTGGACTCCTTTTTGAGAAAAAAATATTCCTATGAGAATCGAATATGTAACCCCGAGATGCAAAATAGGCGTTCTCTCAATCCAGGATGTCGTTAATTATTTTCTAGGACATAAAAAATACCTTATCAAGTGTGGTAGAAAAAAAAACAAGAAAAAATTGTAAAGGGACTTTGAAACTCGATTTCATACCTTTTGATAAAAAAAAACTTTTGTTTAGACGTAATGTAATATTTTCCCTCTTTCGTACGGAACAACTGCGAGGAAATTGAATTGGTACTGATTTTCACGGCAATTCTCTACCTGTATTATGTTTCGTTCCACTCAATTTGCCCGCCCATATTATCAAGGGAAGCATGTTCTCGAAGATGTCAATACAATTACGTATGCTAATTATGCATTAATTAAACCGCACACCCACATAATTGAACCGATTACACGGTGAAAGGTTAATAAACGAATGCGAGAGTTTGATTGGTTTAACAAATACATTTACGGTTCAATGTTTAATTCAGTATTTTACTGCAGTTGATATTTAAAGTGATGGAAATCAAATTAAACATGTAAGATTAGGTCCGTTTACCTTTGATAAATGTTTAAATCAACAAAAATAAGAGAACATTGATAGAACGCGTAACTTTGTTTTGAGTTCAATACTCGATTGCGGACATATGTTTCACTTTTATTTAAGTACAGTGTATTTGTGCTAAAATGTTCATCCCCCATGGCCTAGTTCGATTCCCGTTGGTACCATTTTTTTCAAAAATGCACTATGAGGTTTTCACTTGAGGCCTCTTTACATATTTCTCGTTTGTTGCATTCATTCATTTAAAAATTCACACGCTTTAACTCATTTCTACAGTTTTCAAAATTTCTTTGTAAAATTAATTTAATATTTTTGCAAAGTTTCATTGCAAAAAAAATATCACGATTTTCATTTCGCTTTACCTCAGTTGGCCATTAAAATAATAATATAAAAGCGTACCAATCTGATGAAATAGTTCGTTTGGTTATTTTACTCGCTTTCGCTAGATGTGTACGAGTCTTATAGCCCGTCCCCAATTTTGAACACGTACGATGACGAACTATGAGTTACTTGTTCGTTACTTACTTGAATGATTCTTAACCTGAAGACTTAATTATTGGGGCAAATACAAAATTGTCTCTCAAGTACACACTTCAAAATGTATGTATCATCAATTCGGATATGTTGGATGGTGCCATACGAATGAATTATTTTTTTTTAGTTTATTTTTTTTAATATTTATAAATTTTATTTTTATTTCAGACATCCAGATAGCTTCGACCGTGATTTGGGAGCCAATTCCGAAGAATTAGTTTCAGGAGTGCTTTAGAACATTTTACAGCCGCTTCCAGTATTGTATCGATTCACAAAGAGTGTATTTTGAATAAAAGTATTATAAACTAAAAATGTATTATATTTTAAGTCATTTCCCGTCAGTCACCTTTCCCTTTGAACACACTGTGAACATATTTCTTTATATGATAAAATTTAGTCAGGTAGATTGGATAACGTTCCCATCTGGTAATAAACCTGCAAGATTGTTTATAATGATGTGTAAATAAAATAATGTGTTAATAAAATAGATAAACCATTAAAAGTTGGAACTGATTTTTATATTTGTATTTACGTGGTATATAATACTACGAGTAATAAACCTGGTTCCATAACTCAGTCTTTGTACCAATTAAAACGTAATATCAATTAATTCCATGCATTATTCTTTTTGCTAATGCTCGGTCTTCCAATAAGTATCCCCCGCCACCATCTCTGTATCATTAGCAAATAAGTTGATTGCGATGCATAAAGCCCCAGTTTTATGTTATAGTATTCAGTAACATAAAGATTGGATTTCTTAAAATTGGCTCTCGAAATTGAGACTGTTTAGAATTACTTAGACCTTGTCTACAGATACTATATTTAATTATCGTATAATTTGTTGAGATGTTTTTTCTAGTTTTTATGAATTTTTTAAATTTGCTTATATACATGCTGTCCATCATGCCGTTTCTCTTTTAGGGTAGGCACAGAGGATAGAACGCAAAATTTCCCTTTATCCACACATGCACATATATTTTGCCTCTTTCAAATTCATCTACGTTCTTATAAAACTCATACAATTTCTTTGACTTCTAGCATTTCCTTCTTTCAAAATATTTTTCACTTAATCTAATCATACTCTCCTTGAGCTGACTACTACGCCTTCCACTTACATTAGCACTGAACATGAATCTTTCTCCATTCATTCGTTTCACGTGACTAACCATCTCCGAGTGCTCTTCTTTACCTTTCTTAACACACAAATCTTATATTCACATTAATCTCAAATCACTTCATTCCGTATTATGTCATTGATTATCACCCCATGTATTCTTGTCAGTGCACGAATTTCTACAGCACTGGTTCGGCTCCTTTTTGTATTTATTCAAATACACGTTTCACAATTTACTCATTCTTTCACACACTTTCTATCAGCATGACGTTGGACTTTGCAACATTCATTCTACACTTTTCTTCATTCTCACATATTTCTTTTCACATTTCTCATACAATTTATTTATTAGATTTTAGATACCGCTTTGACAATATAAGTTTTAATGCCCAATTTAATTTGGTGTTTTTTTCGCTACATGATGTTTGATATACTTTGTAACTTTTCAATCATTTTAGAAAAATATTATTTAATTGAAATATTATTAAAAGATTATACCAATTTACATAATATTAATAAGATTAAGTTACTATGATTTGAGACACTTGAATAAATAAATAATCTAATCGTTAATTGGTTTTTAACGCAAAAGAACACATAATCATATTTTTCTTCATAAAAAATATCAGTGACGACGTATATATTTCAAAATGGATGAGCTACGAGTACAAAATGGATGAGCCACGAGTACAAAATGGATGAGCTACGAGTACAAAATGGATGAGCCACGAGTACAAAATGGATGAGCTACTAGTACAAAATGGATGAGCCACGAGTACAAAATGGATGAGCTACGAGTACAAAATGGATGAGCTACGAGTACAAAATGGATGAGCTACGAGTACAAAATGGATGAGCTACGAGTACAAAATGAATGAGCTACGAGTACAAAATGGATGAGCTACGAGTACAAAATGGATGAGCTACGAGTACAAAATGGATGAGCTACGAGTACAAAATGGATGAGCCACGAGTACAAAATGGATGAGCCACGAGTACAAAATGGATGAGCTACGAGTACGAAATGGATGAGCTACGAGTACTGCCATCGATAAAACGATACTATTTATGATAGATCATAACTATAAATGATTTAGTGTAACAACAAAACTCATTTACTATATAAGTTATACGTGAGTTTTAGCGAATCTCGTTTGATGTTTTTTTTAATGTTGATTGAATAGTTGTAAAAGTTTATTATTTCCAATTATTTATTTATTTATTTATTTTATAAAGCAAACGTGTTAAAACGATCTGCTTAGATTTGGCTTGAAGGTTAATTTGATATTTAAAATATTTAATTGATAATAATTATACTATATTAGTGTATGCGTAAATATGAAGTGATTTGAATGGATTTTTCATGGTAAAATTCTGTATTAACCTGTTCCCCGCGGGGAGCACAAACGCCTGTGATCTGACGACAATCCAAGTTTCAAATCACAAATACTTAAAAAAAATGACACAAAACCGGAATAAAAATTGAACTAAAATTTAAAATAATCTTTATTCTAGCGACATTTCTGAAAACCTTGTCAAATAATATATTAGTTTATGAGATATTGTTGAATAAAAAGAGCGCCGAATTTTTTTGGTTTCTTAATATTTCCAGCATTAACGACCTGTCTCGCGGATCGAGTCCTGCGATGAGTCTCTCTTACGTAAATAAACATTACTAAGTCTCTCTTACGTAAATAAACATTACTAGTGCTATATGCATTTGATTGGGTGAGTGTCATGACGCACTGATTTGATCGTAGCATTCCTTTGTTTATTTTACGTAATGTTAAGTTTATCTCCTTTATTTAATGAGTCTCCTTAAGAGTAATGACTATTATTTATTATCAGAAAATTACTTAAGTGTCATGTTTACTTGGTGTTGTAATCAAATATCAGTGGTTCTAAACAAAATATGTGTTTAAACTTAGAAATTAAAAAACGCTGAAATTGTGCCGCGCACAGGATTCGTGGAATTTGATTTTTAACGCGGTAAACAGGTTAAAAATGATTCAGTGTAAGCTGATACAAAGCGACTGGCCGTTTACTCAATTATCTCAAAACAAGAAAATTATATTTTGTATATTATTTTTTATTTACATTCATATTGCATTGTTTTTTACTTTCGTTGTATACGGTACAATATCCTCCAACTAACCACAAAGATGTTCAAGAGGCCTTAAGTAATAACCAGACAAGAAAGCCTTAGGACGGACATATGCCGTGTCTGTCCGGCCAGTGCTTATTAAAAGGAATGAAATAAAAAAAAATTAAATCATGGATCCAACGGATATCGAATCCAAAATTCTAGTGTTGAAGGATATTCATCTTACCAACTAAGCTACGGAGGCCATCCATATATCTATGTCATGTTATAAAATCTACTACGACGTCTTACATTAATTTATAGTTATTTTTAAAAAATATTTTTAAATAATGTACTTGATTTATAGCAAATCATTATTTTAATTTATCTCAAATTCGTCCTAAGTAATTTAATGGAGTTTTTATTATATGTGACCCATTTTGAGATCGAGAATTCTTTTTCGATGGTCTAAGTCAGCGGTCGGCAACCCGCGGCCCGCGAGGCGTTTTGGTGCGGCCCGCAAGATTCTCGCCGCGACGCACGTGACGGACGATATCATACACACTTAAAATGACTTTTAAGGATAAAACTAACTTGGTGAATTTCTGTGGGAGTTTGCCTTCTGAAAACTATAAGGAGTTAAAAAGGTTTGCTAAGCAAATAATTGCTATGTTTGGTAGTACATATATTTGTGAGCAAACTTTTTCAATTCTGAATTACCGAAAAAAACAAATATTGTTCTCGGTTATCAGATTTCCATTTAGACGCAACGCGTTACTACGCGTCTCTACTTAAAAATGCAAGCCAATATAAAAAAAACTTGTAAGTCAAATGAAGCCACAAAAATCTCATTGGTTTTATTCTTCTTCTTCCTCTTGGTTTAGGTCGTATGACCTGTTTGTGACGGTGGGCTGTCCTGGGATGATGACACTCAGCTGTCCTTCCACCTTTTCGGTGGCCTTCTTGGTAATCTCGTGCTGTTAGGGTTTTCAGTCTTAGCGATTCTTGCCAGTCTTATATCCTCCATGCGGTCCATATGATCCCTCCAGAAGCGCCTTCTGCTTCTTCCCTTAATTATAGCGGAAATAATCATGGAGAAACCAAAATACATAAAGAAGCCTCCAAAACTGATAGAAAAGTTTAATATCGATTTCCAACGAAATTACGAAATATGCAGGTGAGGAGCTAATTATGGAAATTAGGAAATTATTTAATAAAATATTGGCACATGGTGAGACTCCAGTAGAATGGTGCACTAGCATCACAGTACCGATATTTAAGAAAGGAAAAAAAATAATAACCCAGAAAATGACCCTGGTTTTATTAACTACAATAAATGTCGTAAAAATATATAATTAGCGTTTTATTTTTAAATCTAAAATATTTGTACACAAATATTGAAGGTACGTAGGTCTGTAAATATGAAACCGGATTTTTTTTATAGAAAATACACATTTATTGTATCAAAATGGTAAAAAAATATTTTATTCATAGTATTGCCCATCGCTAGCTACACATTTTTCCCATCTCTCTGGCAATTTGTGGATGCCACGCCAAAAAAACTGTTGCTCTTTTGAGGCAAATCAATCATCGAGACATTTTCGTAAGAAGTGAAGCGCTGCTCAGCAAGTGCGTGTCCCATCGATGCAAATAAGTAGTAACCGGATGGAGCCAAGTCTGGTGAGTAAGCCGCATGCGAAAGTATTTGCCAACTAAACGCCTCAATTGTTTCCTTGACCGGTTTTGCTGCGTGGGATGGTGCATTATCATGAAGCAAAATCACTTTGTGTTGCCTCTTTTGATATTCTGGTCATTTTTGAAGCAATGCATGGTTCAAATCCACATAATTTGTTCATATCATTTGTTGTCGGTAGTGTTCAGTATTAACGGTTTCGCCAGGTTTTAGCAGCTCATAATACTCGTAGATAAAACCCTTCTGATCCCACCAAACACAAAACATTGTCTTCCGTCCATAACGATTTCGCCTTGCAGTCGATGTCGCTGGTTTGCTTGGAGTTACCCATGATCTTTTACGCTTAGGATTCTCGAAATATATCCATTTTTCATCGCCAGTCACAATTCGATAGACAAATGATTTTCTTTCGTACCTGGTGAGCAGCATTTCGTAAGTGGTTTTTCGGTTTTACTGCTGTCTTTCATTCAGTTCATGTGGAACCCATTTTCCCACCTTCTGGATTTTCCCCATGGCTTTCAAACGTATGGAGACAGCTTCTCGTGCCACATTTAATTGATCCGCGAGTTGTTGTTGCGTTTGAGCGTCATCCTCATCCGCGAGTTGTTGTTGCGTTTGAGCGTCATCCACAATGCTTGCGATTCGGCGTCTTCAAACTTTCTCGGTGGTTTTCCACGTTCTTCGTTTCTCACGTCAAAATCACCACTTATGAAGTTTTTAGACCACTCAAAGTACTATGATTTACCAAGAGCATGCTCGTCGTAAGCTTCGACAAGCATTCGATGCGATTCTGCAGCAGTTTTCTTCAAATGGTATCAGAAAATCAATGCTGTCCGCAAATCGTAGTTTTCAGGCACAAAAACAGACATGTTCAACGCTATGAAAACGTATGCAGTTGTAATAAACTTGTATTGTTGTGTGTTAAAAGTCTTTGACAAATGTAAACCCAAGAAAAAGGTGCCAATGACGCGGTTTGATAGTCACTACATTGACAACTGGAGCCATCTATGAGCAAATTCCGGTTTCATATTTACAGACCTGTAATGACATATGGCCCAAGTGCGGCCCGCACTAATCCCCACGTAAAATGTTTGCCCTATTACAACAAAAGGTTGCCGACCCATGGTCTAAGTGAAAATACGATATCAAGAAAGAGGCAGTGAAAAGCTTTTAGGTTATTTGTACTTTGATAATACTTCAGAAATATATAATAATGTTTACGTGGGGTTGCGCCACCCGTGAAAATTATCCGAAATGTTTGGCCGCTTGACGGTTATGGTATTTAAAAAAATAATGGAATTTTTTTTACGCACCAACATGCTTTTTATTTGATTAAAAAAACATTGCTTTCCGTTTTAATCTTACAGTCTCTTCTTTTTTCTGAAAAAAAAGTACATTTGAAAGTACTCGTATTATTAAACAGCTATATAAAAAATATACATTTCTGCTCAAGGGTTTTGAATTTTACAATGAATGAATTATTGTATGAATTAAAAACAAATTTTGTGTTTTGGTATTATGCACTCTTTTGTTTCTAATGTACAATACTTTAATATTATTTAAGATAGAGGACAAGACCTTTTATATAAAATGTAAAAATCCACCCATTTGTATGGTACACCTTAAAATATCCGAATTGATGATGCAGGCATGCTGAAGAGTGTAGTGGGAGACAATATTTTCCTTCGGCCCTATTAATCGAGCCTTCGGGGTAGAAACCACTAGAGTACGCAAGAAACCCACAGTTCACCATCGTATGTATTGGAAATACTACCGCAGGTCGACAGGCCAGTAAACTCGAACACGTTTAGCGTGTGTGAAAATTGTTACCAGATGAACTCTTTAACCAGGTTGGTACCTTAACACGAAGGGTCGATTACTGGCATCATTGACAATATTGTCTCCCAGCCATGCTCATAAATATGTCTGAAATACTACTTCGGATATTTTGATGGGTACCATATACCATACCATAAGAAGAACTTCTCCAATTAAATGAAAAAAATAATTTTATCTACTTTTAATGAGCTATTAAACCTAGGGCTATCTTAAATATAAAAATAATTTTATCTACTTTTAATGAACCATTAAACCTAGGGCTATCTTAAATATAAAAATAATTTTATCTACTTTTAATGGACCATTAAACGTAGGGCTATCTTAAATATAAAAATAATTTTATCTACTTTTAATGAGCCATTAAACCTAGGGCTATCTTAAATATATAAAAAAAATTACGATTTCTTTTCCATTAACTATGTTTCTTTCGTTTGATAATGTTAAAATTTATCACTAATCACATAATTCTATTTTCTGTCATACATTGTCTCCCGTGTTTTGTAGTCAGAGCTCGCATTTCTACAGCACTTATTTGGTTATTTGATTTTTTTCCTTGTTCACGTTTCACTCTCATACATAAAAATTTGTACTCAAATATTGTTATGGACTATCATCTAAGCAGATTTATTTATTAAAAAAAAACTTATGTTATTAAAAAAGACAGGAAAATAATAACAAATAATCCAAAGTAATAACTTTGGATTATTTGTTATTATTTTCCTGTCTTTTTAATAATGATTTGTCAGTATTGAAATAAAAAAAAATATTATTTTAAACTACTTATATACATTTTAACATACTTACTTATCGGCAATAACTTCTACTTCTAAGCCAATGGTATAGTACACAAAGCTTTGAAATAGAAGAAAAAAATGAAACTACTCAGTAGACCATTTTTAAGGGAAATTTCAACGGTTTAAAAAAAAAATTGTTTTCACATGTCAAATATTAATCTGTCAATGGTCATATAACTCATTTATGGCTTTGGCCTCGAAGAAGATTTTTCTCCAAGCCGATCGATCGTTCACTCGCCGTTTCCTTTTTGTCTACGTCCACTCCCAGCTACATATGATTCTGTAACACGTTATCTTAAAGCCGCTGTTCGATCTGCTAAGTATAATAGTATATTTCCGTGTTATCGGGCTTGCATACTATGATTTGTTGACCGTTTTTACTGAGATCTACTTACAAGGTGGCTTTCTGCTGATATCTGATTACAAATTCATTCGTATTCTTTAAATATCTTTGTTTTTAAACATTGTAATAATGAAAATAAAAAATGGGACATATAAGAAATTAACGCTAATAACGTAAGTTTATGTTTTATCGTTATTATATCGCAATTTTAATGATAACTCGTTAAGTGGCGTGAAAAGCCCATAATATATATTTTGCGAGTCAAAAAGGTTAATTTGAAAATCAAACGTTGCTCTCATTTTTTTTCTAAACGTTTAAAAAGTTTTTTCCTTTTCATAATTTAAAATACATACATAATAAAGTTTTGAGAATGTATCATTTTAAACTGTTGTATTATAAAAAGAAGCACCTGTAACTTTTTTAAATGATAATATAAAATTCTTTTTTCTTTATGGCAAGGCCTATAAAATTAAACCAAATTTTTGCAAGATTATGGTTTTATGGTTTTAAGCAATATTCTCATACTTAATACGACCCTGGAGAAAATGCGAGTTTTTTTCTGCGAGATATTTTATATTCAAAATGTACCAAGTTTTTCTAAAGTTTCAACGTTGAAAAATGCTAATTAATCCAAAAGTTTCACATGCAATTTAAAATATTTGAATACTTTTGCTCCAAGTTTTGCATTCTCATTTAGTTAAAAACCTAATAGATTCTATGCTATACAAACCATTGTTTTATAAGCCTTTTACTGTATCTTATACATTCAAATTCAACTTTAAAATTGATCGAGTAAAAAACTTATATTTTACGTGGAATAGAGATGTAAAGTGAGGACAGGGTTATTTTACAAAGCATTGTATTGTTCTTACATTCAATTCTGCATATTTTTCATTCAAAGCAATGATTCCTTTCTGTTTTCATTTTATTAAAAGTAGAGGACCAAGGTCTCAGTGAATTTGATGGAAAGAAAGTATGTAACCTGAACGAGTGCATATGCACTTGCCTACTTATTAGTTGTAAAAAATGGTATCTAGTAAGAAGTAGTGGGTAGGTGTTAACTATTTCTAAAAAATTGTATTATACGAGGCATATCCAGAAAGTAAGTGTACTGAATTTTTGTAGGTTACAATTTTTTTTATTTAAACAAAAAAATTACGTGGTTACCGTAGTACATATGTAAGCTATTTTTCGACATAGTCGCCATTCCTCTCAATGCAGGTGGTGAAGCGGGGTATCAACTTTTTGATACCTTGATCGAAGTAGTTTCCCGCCAACCCCTCCGTCCACTTCTCCACCTCCTCCTTTACCTCCTCGTCGGTTGAAACCCTTTTTCCACCCATGTGCAGCTTCAGGGAGGTAAAGAGATAGTAATCTGAAGGTGCTAGGTCAGGGAAATGCGCGGGATGGTTCAGGACATCTCATTTAAACGAGGCGAGCAGTTCCTTCGTGGCGTTGGCCGTGTGTGGTCTGGCATTGTCGTGCAGCAGGCAGACTCCCTTTGTCAGCATGCCTCTCCTCTTGTTCTGAATCGCCCTCCGCAATTTTTTTAGGATCTCACAGTATCTTGCAGAGTTGATGGTCTCCCCTTGAGGCATATATTCAATTAAAATTATGCCTTGACAGTCCCAAAACACGGATGCCATGTTTTTCTTGGCTGAAATTGTGGTTTTGAACTTTTTGGCGGAGGGTGAAGAGGTGTGACGCCACTGTTGAGACTGCCTTTTGGTTTCAGGCGTGAAGTGTGCAACCCAAGTTTCATCTCCAGTAACGATGGAGCGGAGAAATTCATCTCCATCGAGTTTGCAGCGCCTCAAAAACTCTTGCCCGGCATTATTTATTTCGCACTTGGCGGGAGATTGGATTGACATTTTTCACGAAACGTGTTGTCGCGTCGACACTTCTCAACGTACTGACCTCGAACCGGTCTCATTGCGGAGGGGAAGGGTCAGGCTACACGAAAGTGTAGCCAACATGTCGAAAATAAAATCCATCCGGTCGTGAGAGCCTCAGTACACTTACTTTCTGGATACGCCTAGTATATTAAGGTTATTAAAAATAAAACGACATGTAGGAAATTATTGTAAAATTATCTTAGTTCATAGTAATAATATGTCACTTAGATTAGTTCTTAAGATATAAATTTGTATATACATAGGTAAAGCCTTTGGCAAATGTTTGTATAATTTATTACTTTATTAATTAAAAAAATACAAGTATTGGCTTTCAAAGGGAAGAATTTTTTTTCTTTATGAGTTCTGGTACGAACAACGCTTGGTATTGATATTTATATTTTTGTTTTTCATGTATACAAACCGTCACGCAATTTCCCTTTTAGGGTAGACACAGAGAAAAGGTCTCTGCGTCTTTTTATTCAAGCACACAATTTTCACCACGCCCACGCTCGAATATGATAATGAATAAATAAATGTCATTTATGCACTAAATTTGAAATATGGTTTTATGATGTTACAAAGTTAATAATTTGATACTTCAGCCTTTAGTAGTATGCTAGAAGGTTTCGTTATATTCTGAACTTAAAAAAAATCACTTTCGAGTTTCTTTCAAAATAAGAGAAAAGTTTGCCAGATATTAAACGACGTGTAGATGCTTTTTACGGATAATCTTCTCCATCGTATTCTATAATGTAATATTGGGCTAAACGATTTCGTTGCAGATAATCTATTAAAGATGACCCTTGTCAAGACAAACGAGCAGAGGTACTCACTCCAGAAACAGTTGCATTAGTGTCAGAGCAAGTGTTACAATTATATATTATTTATCGTTAAGGCATTAATATTGTGGAGATTTAAAGACATTGTAATTTGTTTAAATAAACACTGTTTACAAGTATTACAAGATAGAATCACAGGGAGGAATGGAGACAGTTGGTCCACTAAGTTCCGTATATATCATAGGTCTTGTCAGCTACCGTGAGACTCACCCTTGATGACTTGTTACAAACAACGATTTAAAAAACATAACATCTCTTTTCCATGGCGAAATATGCTTCTTCATAGCTCATTTTTTCTTGTCTTTTCCAATCTTCCTTCCTCCTAGTCTTTCGTGGTATTTGTAAATATTTTATTTTACTCTTTTTTTATTGGTTTTTTACGCTTTATGTAGAAGTTTTTTTTCGTTGGCTACCTTTCCTTCAGGAATGGACACAAATCTCCGTAACACGTATCTGGTTGGTCGAAAGATGTTAAACTCACCATTTGTATACTTATTAATAAAACACCAACATTTTTTCGTTGCCTATCTTTCCTTCAGGAATGGACACAAATCTCCGTAACAAGTATCTGGTTGGTCGAAAGATGTTAAACTCACCATTTGTATACTTTTAATAAAATACCAACATTTTTTTGTTGCCTATCTTTCCTTCAGGAATGGACACAAATCTCCGTAACACATATCTGGTTGGTCGAAAGATGTTAAACTCACCATTTGTATACTTATTAATAAAATACCAACATTTTTTCGTTGCCTATCTTTCCTTCAGGAATGGACACAAATCTCCGTAACTCGTATCTGGTTGGTCGAAAGATGTTAAACTCACCATTTGTATACTTTTAATAAAATACCAACATTTTTTCGTTGCCTATCTTTCCTTCAGGAATGGACACAAATCTCCGTAACACGTATCTGGTTGGTCGAAAGATGTTAAACTCACCATTTGTATACTTATTAATAAAATACCAACATTTTTTCGTTGCCTATCTTTCCTTCAGGAATGGACACAAATCTCCGTAACACGTATTTGGTTGGTCAAAAGATGTTAAACTCACCATTTGTATACTTAATAATACAATACCAACATTTTTATAGCCAAAATTCTGTTAGTTTAAATAAAAAAGCTAGGATAAATTTTTATGAAGACATTGCAAAAAGCTCATTTTTTGAGATAAATGCAATTAAATTAATTTCATTGTGAGCTTTTTAGCTTTGTGCCAAATTAGATAAGGCTGATTGATTTCAAAATTGCCTACGAATAAAAGGTATCTTTTTCATCCCTCTCATTCCCAATGGAATTGTTTGTTTCAAATCCGTGAGCGGGAATATGTCAGTTTAATTATGTTTCAAGTATACTTTCAAATAAATTCATTCATTTCATACAATATATGGTACAAAATAACTGGATAATACGACTGGTTTGTTTAATTTAATGCTCTATAAATATAACGACAAAACTAAAAGCGTTGCTCCGTTTAGGAAACACGTCGTTTAATATCTGGAAGTCTGATGATCTCCTCTCTCTGTCTACTCCTGCAGAGGTAAGTCGCAATGGTAAATATGTACGTGTATAGGAATAAAAAATATATAGAAAACTAATAAATTCAGATATGTGACTGTAAATTAGTGGACAGTTAAGGGTGTAAATTTATATTTCCGCATTCTTAAATTGTTTCTTTTCATTCTTCGTCTTTATACAATAAATCAAATTGTCTTTTGTATGTTAAAATGGTTAAAATGTATGTGGAAATTGTGAGGAGTATATCACTTTGAATAAGTCAAAATGGATAATAAATTCCTAAAAGTACTAGAGGACGCCATTCTGATCAAGAAGGGTCAGCCTTGCAAAAAATAGAATCTTAAAATGTCGTTAATTTCTGTGCATTCGCATAGAGCGTGTCAAATTCGATATGAATCATGTTCTGCAATGTTTGTTTCATAAGAGCGGTAATGTCAAAGACAGCGGCTTGAGATGGGTCAATCGGATAGATCTTTCAAGGATACCGACAGAAGCTTGCAGGTGGATGATGACGCCCGTACTCCCACCCTGGCACCCGTTCAGCTTCGTTGAGGGCGAGCGTTTCGCTCCCACTCACGGCCGGACCTCGAACCCACAGACATCTGTCTGTCTAGTGCAACACTTTGTAATTCTTTTATTTAATAATTACGGCTCGAGCCCAGTTCTGATATCTATACAATTGAAATTCATTTCCTCCGCGAAATTTATTTTCTACGATTCCATTCTTTTCCGAGATTTTTCTTCTGGAATTCATTCGTCACCAAGATTTCTTCTCTACCCAAGACGCCACGTGCCGATTGCGTCATATTCCGAGACCATTTCACGATCTCAATTCCATCAACGAGATCTCCGCCGTTCTCCAAGCGGGTGCCAGGACAGGTCGTCTTCACGGCCATCACGGATCGATCCGCAGCTCCAGCTTCTACTCGTATACTTCGCGTTCAAGTGGTGTCCAGACACGAAGGATTCCTGGTGCGCCAGGACTACTAATATTATGTCATTATAATCTTGAAGGTATTGTGATCCTATCTTATTTGTAATTCTTTGGTGATTTCAAATTTTACCCTATTTTGCTTCTTTTGGTCACGACGCTTCCAGAGCGATCGTTAGAAATAATCTTTAAAGTTAAACTCTTCAAGTGAATTTATTAGAGTCAGATTCTTATTCAAATTTTAACTAGTCCTACCGGGATCATTGATCCGGTAGTGATAATAAATAATCTAATTTAAACTATTACTGTGTTTCATTGTGATGACCTTTTCCTCTGACGAATATGCTGTGAGAAATTCTAGTGTTGTTGCTCGTCGAATTCCGAGACTAAAAAGATCTGTATTCACTTTCTTTTACCGATGAGCTAACGTCGAGTTATGATTCATTCCGATATTCTTAATATTAAATTATTTAAAATTACATTAACTTTAAGTATGTAAAATCGGAAAACAGTCTAACAAAATGTTTATAAAATGAATAAATGAAAGCGCTTATACACATTGACTATTAGACACATCATAAACTACACTCAATCTTAAGCCGAATGTGCTACTATCACATGCTGGAAGATCAACAAAGGTTTCTTTGTAGTTCGTATGTATTCCCTTTGTAAGTTTCCATGATTTTCTTGTCTATATTTTTTGAAACATATGGGTATGCAGGGAAATTTGCTAAAATCTATCTACTAAAAGTACAGGCTATAAGCTACCCCCCCCCCCACCCCTCCTTCGCCTTCTATCGTTGAACAAATTTATTTTTTATGTATATAACGTCCTTCATTTACTTTTTTGGCTTATAAGTTATAACAGATTGTAACTTTGTAATAATTTCGCCAAATCGTTATGCATTGAAGTGCTGAATGAATAAATAAAAGTTTTAAAATCTAGCACATTGAGTAATAAATTAAAAAGCACGAAAATTGCTCAAAAATGAAAACATGCATTCAGCACCAAAATGTAATAAAAATGTTTCACATTTTCTCTTAATACGGGTTATCAATATATTTTGTCGGTTCACAACGTAATTCCATTTCGAGTGCCATATTGATATATTAATCAAATAAATCTCAAATTAAAAATTAAATCCAACTCGGTTCGCCTAAATGGTAAATGGTTCGAAGTAAAAATCTGTCAGCGACGTTTTAGCGTGTGTGAAATTAAAATATGGGCCTAATTTCAAGCGTTTCAGCCTTGAAACTTCAGAAGCAGCTTTTCATCGCACCCTGGGGAAGGTTTTGTGACCGCGATATGGCACTCCATGATAAATGGACTATTTTTTATCAAACGAATTTCCCTTCTTAAAGAGAGATCATATTTAACAATATAGTTTGAGAATATATATTTTGAAACAATAAACGTAAAAGGTCAAGTTCGTGTTTGTATTTGAAAATGAAAACTATTTTACATATCCCTGTGGGTATTTTATCTAAATTTAAATAAAAAATATTCTTTGTTGGTTCGTATTTTTTTAATGTGTCTACAAATCAGTGAATCAGTGATCATCTGAACATTGAATGATTTTGATTTAATATTTCTTGGTGAAATATGATAATGATGGGATATAATTTATATTATGGTTAAAATTGATTTCATTAATGTGACCGGCCTTTATATTTTTCTTTGTATGAAATGAGAATCTAATCTAAAAAGCCATTGCCGTCTGGCAATAAACCCGCCAGATTGTATGAACAATAAGGTGTTAAATAAATAAATAAGCCTAGTTTCATTAGTACAGGCATATATTACTAGTTAGGCAGGAGCGTGCTTTGTACATTTCATTGCACAAAAGTATAAATAAATTGAAAAAGTATAAAAAACTTAGAATTTTAAGATATTGTGGACTTATTAAAAACGTAACAAACTTATAAAATAATTTATATCCATTGACTAAGACGATCTTCATGGCCTAGTTGATAAAACGCCTTCCTTTCTACTCTGAGGTTGAGGATTCAATTACCGTTGGTACGAAATTAGTTTAAAAAGCGTTCTAGTCTGATTTTCACTTAAGGCTTATTTAACATAGTAATCAATTTTTCAGGTTCTACTGTGTTCAATGAAAGTGTAATATTAAACAGACCAAATATATTAAAAGCCCTGTTGCAATAGAAAAAAAGTAAACGGGGTTATTAGAAAGAAATAAGGGTATGGAGGAGGGGACTGAAATATGTCGTGATAGGAAAGTTCTGGGCTCTGTCCTATCTGTCTACCCCATCAAGATCTCCAGATAGCGTTCATTCGTGAATGTTGTATTACCATGACAAGTGATTTTTCTACTAATTTCCTACCTATCCACGATTTTTTCCGCCACATTAATTTGAGAAAGTGGAATTTGTCCACATCAAAACTATAAATTACGAATCAAACTCTTTGAAATATTAACTGAATAATATTGAAAACATATTGTTTTAACATTTTCGTTCTATTCCAGAATTTGATTGAAGACGGATACATCAAAGAGTGTCACATACTATTGGGTCACATCACGGACATTCAAGTTACACATTTACATCAACAATTGAAATTCTTATATTTTATTATTTTCAATTTATTACTTATACTCGTGTAATCAATGCTATTTTTAATATTAACCAACACAGATTATTGAACTTCTTTTTGATAATTTAAAAAATCATTATCACTCTTGTGTTAAAACGTAAATAGTTTACCCTCAAGCTATTTCCAAACTAGTTATAAATATGACGTGACGTAAAACATTTTGAAAAAACACCCCCAACTTGTACATTATTGTTTTCCTTACTATGTATTAATATATTCCTAAGATTTTTATAAGGGAAAACTATCTCTTTTGAACACAACATATCATTTTCATATATTTTCTTATTTGTTCCTAATAATTAATTATTTAGGCGACATTCCCAACGGGACATGAAGTATCCTGTTTTAGTGGCATTCCCAACGTCGTATGAAGTCTCCTGGTTGAGTGACATTTCCATTGAATATAGGAGAGTTGAAAATATGTATCAACAGATCCTACCCATTCTAAATTCCACGCTTAAGTCTCGCTTTATAAAAATAAGCTTTATTTTAATTAAAGCACTATTACGAGTAAAAGGATTAAATTTATTTATTTGTATGGTATTCTTCAGAATGGTTGCATTGATATTGTTTGGATTTTCGTTTGGATCAGTAATAAGATGATCTTCTGATGTAGAAGATCGGTTCCAAGTGCCCACCACAGTATGTGTGGTGACGTACAATGAAGTTATTCGGAACAAAAACTACCGAGGAACCTACTAAGTGACCTTGTTCTGGGTTGATTGTATATATCTGGTGTTGTTGATGCGCAAACACATACAACGATGCATATTGTCACAGGAACCCTAAAGTCGTCACCTACGTCTGGGCTTCCAGTGTTATCAAATATTCCACCTCTAGTTTTATGTTGTGAAGAGAATTCAATTAAAGAGTGGAAGAGAATGTCGCAAATCGACCAACTGTCTGTTGTCACGGAAATAAGAGAACCACCACTATTCCATCTTACCTTCTTTCGTACAGTTTGGAAGACCCGAATAAATAGGCAACATGCGACAAATGACGGCCCCGTTAAATGAAGTGCGACATAAAAAAACAGGCATATTGTGGTCAACCGATTATGGGGATGCCTGGATTTTCCGTACTTCGGAAGGAGTGTTGTTCTTTAAATAGGATCAAACGCGGAAGGGACTGTACTGGATATGGTATGCACAAATGGGGCCTGATGAAGTCACCTTTCAATGATTGCGGAAAAATCCAGACAATGACATATAGCGTATTCAGCTGCTCTCTGTATGCGTACTCTGGAGTCTTGCAGGAGATACACAATCTACCACCGGTCACTGTAAACTGGTTAGAAAAGACACACTGCATGTGAGGGTCAAACGCAGAAGAAGAAAAAATATAATAGGAACAGACTTAAGGGGCTAGAGAATGTTCAATTTCTCCATAATGTCTACGTCACGCCTATCAACATTTTTGTACCACCAATGCGAATGTGTTGAGGCCCTGCCGTATAATTAAACAAATATTACTTGCGTATTTTTTGGGCTAGATGACTCTGTGTATATTATCTGCAGAGTCGACTGAAACATATTTGAATGTCCGGCATATGTTTCCCGGGACGCCGCAGTGTCGAGGGACTTCCGCGTTCACGTCTCTGCCCCAGACCGATCTCTGACATGACAGTGAGTAGGGTCACTGCCTCGTGGGATTTAATCGGGACCAGAGAGATTTTTAATCAAACATCACTGATTAGGAAATCGCATTGTAAGTGAAGTTTATCTTTTTTGTAATACTGGTTTATATGAGTAGCAGTGTGGGCACGGTTTAAGTGAAAGCGCGCAAGCGGCATTGTGCTGACAGACAATACTTGGATGCCAAGAGAGAAACCTGGTTTAATTATTACCTCAGTGGTTATAATAAAGCATATTATCCATATCTAACGCTTCCTTATTCCCCGTCTTAAGCACCTTTCACAGTGGTAATTAGTGTTAGATTACATATTTTATTACATACCTTTGTTGGAGACGTTAGTTTAAATTTGATATTTGGTCTATCCACCAAAATATTGTTTCTTGGAGACATTGAGTATAATTTTCCCTTAAAATATAAAATCTTAAAAATGAAGTACATCAGTATTTTATGTTTTGTTACACTTTCATTGAGCACTTAATTATAATTTCTATTATAGATTAATATACTTAAATTATTGGTATAAGAAATTACAATTAGCAATTATGTTTAATTATTTTAAAGTGAATTCGAGACTTTCTTCGAAATAATCACGATTGACGTCATCATTGGAATGTTATCACCAAGCAAAAAAGATCTCAACATTCTACCTGTTTTGAGATATTAGAAACAAACGTAACATGACGCAATGTAAAAAAATATTATTTTCGAAGGAATCTATGTTACTTATAAAATACACCTTGAACTTGATATTTTTGTATAACATATTTACTCAGAATTGAGATTTAATTATTTTATCAAATAAAAAAAAAAGTTTTAAGAATCATATCTTGTTTGCACATATGTAACATATATGCCCCTCTTATGGACGTATTCATTATCATCACACCATTGGGAAAGGCTGGCATTAATTATAACCTGGCTTACATTTTTCGTTACTACCACGTCTATACACCTCTTCATGCTTTCTATTATGAAGGCGTTTCCCCCTTTCCTTTATTAAAATTTGATTTATTTGGTCGTGTGATATTTTGAGATCTTCTTAAACTTCGCGTACCTTCTATACTACTCATATACACACTTTGGTAAATCTTTCATCATTAATTATTTCCAACCAGTTCCAGTGCACCTTTCCACATTGTAGGCACGGAATTTTATTTTTCCAGTGAACCTTTCTACATTGTAGGCACGGAATTTTATTTTTTCAGTGCACCTTTCTATACTGTAGGCATGGAATTTTATTTAAATCCGTATACTTTTCTAATATCCTGATCACTTATAGTGTCTTACAGTGGTTGTCTACGCAACGCTTTAAAAATATTCATTGGACTCATTCATACAATTCGCAACTTCTTTATTTCTTTATCTATTCGTAATTTTTTATGTATATTCACTATTCGTCTTCCTACGTTCATATTATGAACATATTGATTTAATATATATTTGATCCTTTCATCACAATACACAATATATGTAATTTTAAAGAGTTTTTATGTAATGCCAATCATTATTTTCCGAATTTGTATCATAATGACAACAAATTTTGTACTTTTATCAAATTTATTATAGGCACAAAATATCGGCTATTTTATGACGTTATTGTGATCAATTTTGTATAGTTCTTGGCAATAAATACATGACAAGCTTCTAATATTACATTATCTGTTACGTTTCCTCAAATTCGACAGGGATTTCACCATAATTGCGTATCAATAATAATGATAGCTTATTGGTTGGCGTATAAATCCGGTACGGGTGTGTGTGTAAGTGCTTTAGTTTGGTGTACGGTGTCGCTTTTAGCTAATTGTGAGAGGCGCGTTATCTTTCCATGTACTGAACCCATCACGATACTGGTTGCCAGGGTCACCGTTTACAAATTGTCGCCTAAAGTGTATAATACAGAACACAGGTTATCTTTTTACGTAAACACTAGTAGTGTAGGGGTAGATTAAGAAGAATCTTCCATTCCAACTTTATCCAACTACCGTCATCTTTTCTAGACATCATTCTCCTTTTCTGTTGTGGACCAACTCTTGACTTTCTTCTAGGGATCAAAAATCTTACACTCCATGCACCTATCTTTTCGTTCCTCTATATCGTAAACAATGTTTCAAATTTATTTTATTATTTAGCGTCCTGACCGGAATTAAATTTGTCCAAACTATCGTATTATCCTCGCCCCTTAATTATCATGGTATGTTAAAAGCTTGCATTGCATCAAAAAAATTAAAAAGAGTGGTTTCATCGCCTTCTTTTTAGTACCAAATGCACTGGTTTACAGAAATTAAGGCATTTTAATTTTTTTTATCAGTCAAAGATAATTGAATAAGGATATGAATGGTGACAAAAACACCAAACACCTAAATGTGGGCTGTCAAAATTATTATTTCGAGATATACGAATACATTAGAAAAACAGGCGCCACTGCATCTGAAGCCGGTCTATATGGCTCATAATAATTAGTGAAGTCATGCGCTATGGAAATCAATGAACGCGCAAATTTAATCTGTTGCAATACAGTATACACATTGCTGCTATTGTTCCAGGTTTCTGCAAATAACGCCAGTTTACGAACTATTTGTTGTACTAGGAACATATTTCGATTTAATATGATACCAAATAAATTTATCCAATTCTATACAATACATTTTACGGTTTTATAATACTTTAATTATATTCAATTTCAATTGTTCTTAGTGAAGCGTAAATTTTGGTTTTGCTTAAATGGACCATTTTTCTCTTTTTTTCTGCCCTATTCTCTTAACGCACTCGAAAACGGAGTGCTCCAAAGAGGGGGATTGTTGATTTTCTTAACCAATCTCTCAGACTTTCTTAATCAATCGTTTGCCAGACCCTCGTTTTTTTTATTTTTTTTCTGCATAGTAATATAAAAGATCTTGTTTTTTTAGATATCGCAGACATTTTCAAAAAACAAAACAACAGTATTTTTTAAATTAGATTTTACTAATGGTAAAGTGTATATATGCGGAAGACGCAAAATATATGTGTCGAAATAAGAAAGACTAGACGAATAAGGGTTTTATAGAGGAGGAGCTTATTTTTGGGTGAAAGGAAGCTGCGTCGATGAAATATCGAACTGATAGCCCCTATGCCCTTGTGACCCTTCTGTCTGATGGTATGACCCATATTTCAAAAGCTAAAAGTTTTAAACATTGTTTAGTGTCTGCGCATTAATACCATGACTATCTCGTGGGTTAGTTAGTAAGGCACTTGATTCCCAGCCGGGGGTTTCGGATTCACTTCCCGGTGGTTTAAAAAAAATAACATTACTCGCATGCACTGGGTAAGTGTGCGAGTGTTGTTGTATCTTCACGTACGGTAGTGTAATCAACACGTGCAATGACGAACCGCCAGTTCAGTGTCTACTCTAGTATTTTAAAATCTCCTGAGGATCAATTATTGGGTCCGAAAACAATATTTTCTTCCAGCCACACTCTTCATCAATTCCGTATCACTAATTCGAATATGTTGAAGGATACCATACGATAGAAAATTCCATGCAAAAGTATGAAGAAGACATAAAACTTCCCCATTATTATCTGAAAATCAATGTTACATGTAATCAAGAGATTAAGACGATCTCTGTAGTCTGTAGTCTGTAGTCTGGTAAGTAAGACACCTGTATTCGATTTGCCGTAGTATCTAGAGTTTTTAAAAGGGTTGAAACTTAAGCATTGTGAAACACCTTTTTGGTGAGTTGAAATATGTTTACATATGGCAATAAACAACATTATGACCCCAAAGATTTTTTTCAGTTTGTAGAATGTTAATCTGATTTTAGTTATCTTTGCCCGTATGTCGTTGGACTTTTCACAATTGCAGTACAATCTGGCAGTTTTATTGACATATGGCGATCTATTCCAATAAACCGGAAAGAAATCAAAGAGTTGTTAACGGAAAACCAGACTATAAAACCTTTTAATAAATACTCGGGTGCTAATAGGAATCCAAGCTTCAACCCTCGGGCTGAAGAGACAGACGTCATACCAACTTGGCTACAAAGTTCTTAATTTGATACATGTTTCATGCGTGTTTAAGATGCAATCTTTATTATAATAATTCTATAATTCATATTACAAAGTTACCAAGTACGAAGTTATAATAATATTTATTATAAAAGGACAATTTTAAAATACCGTTTAGAGAGTATACTCTTCTCAAGTGCGCTGCAGTTCGGGATTCAAAACCATCACTTTTGACGGATTAAAAATGTCACAAAGTTAAGTGTTATAATAAAAAGTTAGTGACTGCTGCCATTAGATAAGGAACTTCTCCACATCTGCATATGTTTAGATAATCATATTTGGTTAGAAAACCGCTAAGAAGATGAACACAAAAAAACATAGAAGACGAAATACAAAACCAATAGAAAACGAACTACAAAAACATCTTTATAGATCTTTCGATATGTCAAAGTAGCACATTCAACTTAAAGTGGAGTGTAGTGTTTATGTACAATAAACAAATGTTAAGACCCCTTAAAAAAAGGTGGTCTCCAAGTGCTTCTTTGGGCTGCACACGTTACTCATATCTTTAACATTTTAAGGCAAACTAAAAACGATCCAATTGATAAATTACTTGAGAAAAGAAACGTTCACCAAAAATAAAGATCATCGTTTCATTAAAAAAACTTTATTTTAATATTTCTGTTACAATAACAAAATTAACACCTAAAAATGACAATATGTTTTCTCTCTTAATCAAATACTCGTGTAAAACACTTATGCTTGTTGTATTCTCTGTCTCAAATGAAACAATGCTTCCTCATTTCAAACTTTGAATAGTCTTGTCAGTCATGTCTGCAGAGCCATTACTTATTCTCCTTAGCTTGAAGCGTTCTCACGTGAATGGCATTCCTTTCTCCTACTCCAGAAACGATCATTATGCAGATGTTAAATGCAACAAGGCTGTATGTTTGAGGGTGCCTTGCAATACACCCGTTGAAAGGCCCGCTCGTGCGCCGCGCGCTGAAGTTGAGCGAAGCGCCCCATCGTGCTACGTTCATGGGGCATTGATGAATTATTCAACGAGAAACCAGCTGATCAATCAGTTACATTTCTAGGAGTTTCTTAATGTTATGTTCAAAATACTGCTTTAATAATTATTATTGATAATAATAATTATTTAACATTATTTTGATGTTCAACAATAATTATTATCAATTATAATAGTGATAAAGATTTATATAATGTTTAACTCTCATACAATTTCCATTTTCGTTCTAATTTTTCTCGATATTTTGTTTATTTAAGTTTTTTTTAAATAATGTTTTTACATACTATGCAAAATACGGTATCACGGATAGCAATAATTATTAAGAAATAAAGCCGGTTGATTTGAAGAAATTAGTATAAAACAAAAAATCTGCCAGATTTGCACTTTTATTTAATTTTTAGGTCAATTTTATATAGCGCCGTTTAAAGAGCAAACTCTCCTCAAGGGTGTTTTAACTCGGGACTTGAACACACTGCTATTAAACGTGTGGCGGTCATCGCACAGTCAGTCGCACACTCGGAACACTGTGGGCGTTCATACACACGGTCAATGACCGATGAAGTGACCTTTGCATTCCTCGACAAATCTAAATAAACAAGTCCGAACTTCACACGCCGGCCATTCAACCCATAGCCCGGAGCGGACCGCATTCCATACTAGAGCGAGAACGCACCACGCTGTCTCGCCAGTTCCGTAAATAAATTGTCACCTACATACAACATTAATCGTTTTTACACTCGCAGGAACGAGACGTAGGCATATCGCGAGCGCATTCCCGCGCACATTATACAATAAAATTATATAAATACCTACGTTACTAATAAAATTCCTCTCTTTCCGCATTGCGATCTAACGAGTTTTATTTATCAACAAATCATCATCATCTCTCCCTATCACGCCGGGTAACTATAACAGCGCCCAAGCGAATTATATATTACACTTCCGTTGCATACAATGATTCCGATGATATAGTATGAGTTGGATATACTGCCAAACATGGAAAAGCAACAACACCCGCACACTTCTTGTTACTTAATGAAATCATTAACCATTCTACAACCTTTTAAAAAAAATTAATGCAAATAGGAAACGAACCTGAAATTTGGATGAAAAACTAGCATTTTACTAACTAGACCACGGACTGGGATTGTTTTTTGTGAACGCTTAGAAATATTTTTCGTTTGTCATGTTAATTTTGTTATCAATAAAAACTATGTTATACATATAAAAAACCATAACATTATGCCAATTATTCCCTGTCACGGTAGGTAGAGAAGAGAAAGCGCCAGACTTTCCTATCACGACATACACATACAGAGTTAGGAACTCCCGTATTCGAGAAATTTGTAAAAATGTTTGTAACATAATGTCGTCCCCAGGAAGACCTTCGTAAAGGTGGAAGGATAGCTGAGAGTCAACATCTCAAGAGAGGCAGTCCTGATGATAACAGACCATAGGTCCAACTTAAATATAAGAGGGAGTATATTTAATGATTTAAAAGTATTGAATTTCAATGCACTTACTTAAAAAATAGCCACTGTGTCTTAAAGAGTAAGAAACAATAAGTTCATTGTAATTTGTTTAGTTAAACACTGTTTATTCCACTTAAAATAGCGGTTCAAGATTTTCATATCATCAGGACAGCACAAATAAGACTCGTTTTTGCTCCCCTGATGATTAGATGAAAACCATGAAACCGGTAGGATTACGCCGGTTTAATAAGTGGAATAAACAATGTTTGACTAAAAAAATGCAGTGTCTTTAAACCTCCACAGTGTAAATGCTTTAACTATTAATAATAACAATAAGTTGGAGTTGATGAGTTGATTCCAAGAATCTCGCCACTGCTCGCCGAGGTTGTCTCCTCCCTCCCTTCATGCACAGTCACCAACCCGAATGTTTACCGTTAGAAGCATGTATGTCGGTACCAGTTCGAACATAATTCAGTCTTGTTTGTGCTCCGCTGATGATGAGATGAAAGCCCTGAAACCGGTAGGGTTATACCGTTATAAAACGTGGAATAAAAAGTGTTTGACAAAACGAACTACAATGTCTTTAAACCTCCACAATGTTAATGCCTTAACTATAAATAATATATAAAACAAAAATATTACAAAAAGTTCACAGTTGATTTTCCTTCACTCTATATGAAAAATTAATTTAAGTATTATAAATGTTAATTTCAATATTTTACAGCTTGAAGTGTTTCAACATGAAGAAAGATAAATTATTAGAATAGAATAAAACATTAGAAGATAATGATTGATTTCCTCTAAAATGAAATGAATATTTCATACGTACTCGTATTCCTAAAAGGCTCTGTGGATTTGCACAAATTCCCAGTCAGCATAAGACCTCACCTCCCCGGTTTCCAGTTCCCAGCGCTGCCCACACAAACACTGTCTGATGAAGAGAATTTCAGATTCCTCTCCCCAAGTCAGCAGTTAAGTCAGACCCGCATTTTCACACCATGAGAACTTTTGTGGACACGTTTGTTACTTTCATTTAATTTTACTCCACATTCTCCTAATCGTTTTGTGTATATGTGGTTAAACTTTTACGGACGGTTAGGAAAAACAAGGTATGTTTTTTTTACAATTCTGGATAAATTAAAAGTTATATTTGTAGTTTTTATTTTATTTTTCTCAAAGAATGGGCTTATATTAAATGATTATATCTGAAGTTTTTGTGTGGTAAAACGAATTATGCATAACAGTTACTTAGATTAGAATCTGTTTTTTTTTAAGATAATAGAAATTTATTTATTTATATTTTAATTTAAGCTACACTTACCTTAACAAGGACTGCTTTATAAACATTGTATTCAGCTATTTTAGTTCATGAATTTATTGTTGAAAATAAAAAAATACTTTTTCATTTGTGTTGTTTACATTTTGATATTTTTTTAAATTTATCATCTAACGGGCGTGTTGCCATGTACCGTGTTTTTCAAATTAACTAAAATGTAAAAAAAAATCTAATTGAATTCTTTTCCGTATGTCATTGGGAATCCATTTCTGAGTTCTACTAACCAGGCTGTGGGATTCGTATGTTTTCGCAAACAACCAGCATATTGCATTAACCTTTCCCTTCCTGTGCTAAAAAAATCCGCGCGTTCCGGTGCTGTGTATTCAATACACATGTAAAAATGAGCGATTTAAAATCCAAAAAAATAAGAATATTCATAGTCAATCGCTTAAATTAATTAAATTTGAGGTCAAAAGTGCTAAAAACATGAAAAAATGTAGGCCGACGTTCACAAAACGGGCGAACAGACCACCTCAAATGGATGCCCGAGAGCTACTGAAGCGAGAGAAGCGAGAGTAGCGAGCGAACTTATATTATATTTCTGGCGTTCTCATATACCGAAGTAGAGTGAGAGTGAGACGTAAATAGCGTCGCTTCCTCACCCATAGCGGTTTTTAGAATGAATGTACCTACGTCACACACTGACACACGTTCGATTGTATTGGTGAATTTATTCCCGATTTTCACAAAATATCTTTGATGTGGCCGATAAGTGCTAACTATTATTAATATTATTTTTTCATTCAATGTGAAAATGTATTACAGAGAAATACCTAAAATCTGAAGCCAGTATTTATTATATTTATAGAGATATGAAAGTTTTTAGAAGCAATGTGTACTAGTTACACATCAAAGGGAATGAAGGGTTAATAAGCAGCAATTGAATAACCTTTCTACTCGTATAAGATTGAGGTGATAACATTTTTATTATGCTTGATCTATTTCAATTACGTATTCGCTCTGAGACTTAGTGTATGTTCACAGTTCGTTACTCTTTTCAGAAAAAAAATGTTAAAGTAATTCAAACTTTAAAATCTTTTACACTTATAAGTGACATTAAAATTTAAAAAAAGTTTAACTCGAAGTTGAAATGCGGAATCAATAAGCAGGAAGAGGCTAGATAAATCAAGGAGATGAAGTAATTGCGAACACATATTTTTAACTGAAGTAATTACAAACACATTTTTCTGAACTGTTATATTATAAAATGGTGTTTGTATATAATATCTTTAAAAAGTAATTACTTATAACTCCTATCAACATATTTTTATCAATTTTCCAAAAAGAAAAGCACATATATACGACAATACCGGCCCAACACATCAACTGAAAGCTGAATGTCAAAACTGTAAAATCTCCTATCATGAAAATTATTTATTCAACATTAGACTAGCTCGTGGATTAACATAAATTATTTACATCTTGTAGTTTATTTCTTAAAGTACGCCTCATTTAATATATTAAAATCAAAATAATGTTATTGCTACTTAGAACTATCAAAATTATTATTGAAAATAATATGCTGTTTGGTTCCAGGCTGGTTCACAGCCTGACACTTGACGCATTTCCTCGCAAAACTGAGATTTTGAGCATCCCCATCATAACAACGGTGTATATTCCAGGATGGGCGTCCAATTCGTCGATTCCCTCGTGGGAAATAAAACTACATATGTAACTCTTGATCAGCTATCAGGCAGCATCCTTAATACGTGATCAACTTACATTATTTCATCCTTACTGTGATGGTCATAAGCTGCTGCTGCGTTCGATGATGAACTATCTCATTCTTCCTGTGTTTGTATTAATTACCTGACACTTATCATCCTTCAAAGTTATTTATTCTCAAATATAAGTCTACTCTCTTGAGTTTAAGTACTATGCAAAAAAATGGTAGATATTATTTACACTATCGTATTGCTTACGCTAATATTAAGTAGATAAAACTGTAAGCTTTAAATATCAGTATAACAATGTTTATATTTTCCACAGTTATTTTATTGGATAAACGAATATCAAAAGTGAAATACGAGTACGCGTACTAACGTAATGCTAACATTTCTGATATTTTATTTTAAAACAACATAAATCTGGATTACTTACATACACAATAGCGTCAGAATAAAATATATTACTTATTTAATAAAAACAAACGTTTATTTGAGTGTATTTGGATCAAACTGGAAGTTTTTATATTCAAATAAATGAATTCATGTTAAAAATTCAGAAAGTCACCTGAACTTAAATATGATTTCAAAAAGAAAAAAAATGTGTTTTTGTTAATGATCTTCCGCAGCCCGGATTATTTATTTTGAAATAAATAAGGTGTTTGAAATATACGGGTTTATTATGTTGTTACCTTATTTTTAATCTAGGAAATATTTCAAGTTCTTATAAAACATCAACACATAGACTCAAACAGTAAAATGTTCATACACATCAAATAAATATCAATAATATCTTCAAATAAAGATTTTAAAGATACGAGTACTTTAAAGTAGATTTTTTTTTAAATTTTACTCGTAATGTGACCTTAAATTGAAATACTATATTTTCATTGATGTGATTGATCTACCCTGGTGGGGGAAATACTTGATGATAAGTATGCATTATTTGTTTCAATCTATTCATAATAACGAAGGTAAAAATAAATTTAAAATTATACGATAAAAGGCAAAGAAATGAACGTATTAAATTTCTAAATTCATTATATTTTTTTGACTGTGCATTATAATTTGCTAATGACAATTAAATATTTTAAACCAATAATCGCGAGAACGCGAAAATTGGGTAACTCCATTTCTAGTTTGGTAGATATTTTTAATGTAGATGTAATTCTCCGGCATTCTCTCAATCTAAGCTTTAAACTGGGAGACTGGGTATTACATGTACTCTTTATTCGTATTGTTTTTTTTTTTGTTATTTAATTATTTTGTATTATTATCTATTGTATTTGTGTATTTTTTCATTCAATGGGTTCTAATATATGTACGTTAGTGATTTCGTGCGCAGTGTGTGTTCTGAGTTTTGTTGATTTTTTAAAGATGTTGACATCTTATATTTTGTTTAGTAAAAGTGGCTTTAATTTGTAAAGGACACTTAAAGTATATATTTTACAAGTGTTGCACATTTTTTATTAAAAATACGTGGTTGAAAACATACAAAATTGTGAAAGGCTCCGTAAGATATTATATTAAATAAAATTGAATTTGAAATTGAAATATTAATTTATTTGTCTTGCTACAGTAGTGATCTTATTTACTTAAACCACATTTCATATACATGTTTGATGAATTATATTTTAGTGAAATAAACAATCTTTCCAAATTCTTTGAAACTGTTTTTCTACACTTCAACCCAAATATTAGTTTTAATGTCGTTAAATCATTCAATAAAAAGGAAATGTTTCCAATTTTCTTGCTTCAATTACGTCAGGCCAAAATGGTAATTAAACATGCGAAATAGGTGGAAAAACAAAGAAAGTCACTAATTGTGGTAATTATAATTTTCTTTTCGTGTTGGTTTTGACAGCTTTCCATGAAAACCAATTAACTTCTTCAAAGAAACGTGAAACGACGATTCTATCTTTGCGTAAAGCAAAAAATAATATTTTTAACAAAACAAATATTTAAAACATTTCATTATTTATTAAATATAGATATTTGTTCCACACCATACCATATTACCAACTGAAACTTCATGGTTTATTTTTAATTTAAATAGTTTTAAGTGGTTTTGAGGGTTCCTTAAAGGTCGTATAATTGACGTTTCTTTATGTCTACAAATGCTGGTGAGTCTCAAATATCTTGAAACAGCTTTTTTCTTATAAATCAATCAATTTTAAAGATAATCCTTAAAAACAAGTTTATTCATAAGAAAAATGAGGGTCTTTAAAAATGAATAAGAACTATAATAATAAGTGATGTTGAAACTAGAAATGATATCACAGAAGCACAGACAGTTCTTAGAACATCAGAAATTAATGTCTTGCAATCTATGAACTAGTAAAAAACTCAGAGACATAATAAGTAATATGAAGATAAGGAATAGTGTTTGTGAGGTGCATGGCCGCCCGGTAACGCAAAGGACTTCCGTGCGGAAGATTGCCAGTTCGAACCCCGCGCCGTGCTACTTCCCTCGAATGACTCAGACAGTTTTCCGTCTAGTATTCGGGGGTATAAGGATACCTATGACTTTAGTCATATCTATTTTTCTTTAAAAAAATGTGTGAAACCGAAAACATCTTAAGACGGGGAAGGTAAGGAAAACGTTAGTGGTAAGATCACGTTAAAAAAATGGATGAGACTCGAATTTCCCGTGTAATATATCATGGCTATCCCATAGGAAGTTGGCCATCAGGTGGGATAACTGGCAGTTCACATCCTAAGAGTAGTGCAGAAAACTCAGATAAAGAATGTACTGCAAGAAGTAGAAGAATACATTTTGTGAATTCTACTGTGAATTGTATTTTAATGAATAAAAATGTTATATAGCAAAAAAAATAATTTTAATTCATTGATTTAATTATCTGAAACCTTTGTAAAAATAATTTATTTGACTGATGATCAAGTAGAAGAATTTATGCAGTATATATTATGCATTACAATACGTGATAAGAAAGAAATAAGCAGATTAGAACAGCAACTTTGGCAATTAAAAGGTCTAGGTCAATTCCAGTGGCTCTTCTGATCGAGATAATGGAGAAAATACGATCCGGACTGTTCTAGATGTTTTCCTTGCCTAAATCATTTAAGTACAAAATTGTTTCACTTCTTCGGGTATAAAAATGCAGTTTAAAATTATCATGAATATAAAATATGAAAACTATAAAAATAAAAGTATGTATGTAAAATGGTGAATCTTATTTGTGATGTGTTCGTGTTGTAAAATGTAAAAGAAAATTTACTTCGGGTTTCAGAAAAAAGTTAATCTTCAAATCGCAACCGAGAAAAAAATCACTTTCTGATGGTTAGCAACAAAGTTTTTTTTAATTAAACAGTTTAATTAACATTTAAGTTATATTATTTTACAGTTCTATCAAATATTTTAATAAATCCTACAAATTAAATTGTCTAAATTACAAAGTTCGTCCATACGTAATGTTCCAAGTTATAATAAATTCCCCTACTAATTATATGAATTGGATAACGTTGTTAAGTGTAATTGAGACAAAACAAAAGGAAAAAAATAAAACAAACCATTATTAAGAATAGAAATACTCTTGAATCGAAACATACGGATGAAAATTATTCGCACGGTGCGACATTTGCAGTTTTACTATGGAATTTTTTCTTTCCTTTTCCCAATAGTCACGCACCGGCAACCTTCCATAGCGCTCAAATGATTTTTCCAATAATATTTGGCACACGGTACAAAGGAGTCAAATGTACTGGACAATCGAAAAATATTTCAAATTCTTTCACACACAATAATATTCGATATTTAAAGCCTTCAAAATATATTTTATGGTTATATGTGACAATTTAAGAAAAAAACATTTCACATTTCGATTTCGCTCAAGATAAAATAAATAATTGTGTGTTTTGGAGGTCAAAAAAATCAATAGATATTATACGAGAATAGACATATCACACCATGTTCCTTTTGGAGTAACTAAAGAGGACATACACTTCTTCATGGTTAAAAATCGGAACAAATTACAAATGTGCTTTAGAATAATAATTTGTTCCCAGTCAGTGTATTGAATGAAGCATTTAATACAAGCCACAATTTTAGTATAATAAGAATATATGGAATGTAGCATAAGGGGTTAGTCGGAAAGAAATTAAGGAACCTAGTTTCGGAACCACAGGTTAAAATGAATTATTCAGCTTGATTTTACGCTTTTGTAGAAATAATTCTGCTGGGTTTTATACTTGATAAATTTAGTCTTAATGTTTACAGCCAGAAGATTTTTTATCAAGGCACTATTTCATCATCCCAAAACCAAGGTAAGCCTTGTAAAAAAATTCTTCTATGCGCCAGTCTCAAAGAAAACGACAATATCATTAAATGATTTCTTAATGGAAACCCGGAAACATTTAACCAATGAAACTTGTATTTTCTCTTGCCAGTTCACATACATTATTAAATAAATACAACTTTTCCTTAAAAAAATATTATGAAATCGTTTTTCACGTATTGTAAAGTAAAAAAATCGTGATATGAATATTTAAAGAATTTTTTTATCGGATTCCGTTGCCCATTTAAATATTTAAAATGGTCAACAGGATCCGGTTACAAGTGCTTATTGGACCTTGAAACTCACATCTCTTGAGCATTTGTTGCCCTCTATAGAAATATTTACTCATCAAATGGGAATCATATTTATTTCAACTGCACTAATATTTCCTTTTTGATCTGCATGTAAACGTTGGGAAGACAGAATTTATGTGTACTCATTGCCTGATAAGGGCATTTTCCTGTGCATAAATTATATCCCTGTCAATTTATTGAAGTATGCAGGTGTCACGATTACTGAGAATGGGGATCTTGGGAATGACCTGCCTATGAGGATAGGTGTAGTGAGAAATACCTTTAAAAATATGAAGGAGACCATATGGGACTCCTTAGTATTTAGCGAAGTATTGGTTTTTTGGTGTTTGTATCCTACTTATTTTCCTGTATACCTTTGAATCTTCAAACATTACTAAGGCTCAAGGAAGAAGACTTCTCAGTTTTTAGAACAGATTCCTGAGAACAAAAATGGGTGTCAATTGACAAATGCAACGGTTCGATTTCTGACAAATCAGCAACTTATAACTACCACGAGACTATTAGGTCAAGAATTAAGGAAGTCGCCTGGTACTCGTAGTTGACCAACGGCTGCGCTGTTTTATTACCCAGAGATATTCGATGAATCAAACGTTTTTCCTACAACTGCACACCAGTCTTACGATAGGAGAACTTTTATTGATTCATAAGTGTACATGGTACATTTGCTTGGCTAATTGTAATACATAATTTTTTTGACCGTTTATCTTGAATACATCAAACTGTTTTGATCCATGACAGATTTATAAACATACATATTTAAATTTAAGTAAAAGATAAATAAATTTCTAAATAATAATGGTGTAACTTGATGTATGATAATACTTATTTTATTTAAATTTTTCTTGAAAGTCAATATGGATGATGCACATCTGATAGCTCTTGAAAGTTCGTTCCACGTAACCGTATATAAACCGTAAATAAAAATGTGTAAAATGAGGTGTGGTATTTGTATACAAAAGAGTCTCTCAGATTCGCAGTCTTGGCTTGATATGGAAGAACAAGGAGTGATTGGCTGTGAAACAATCTTCATGGAAACATTTTATGGAATCCTCGTGTTCTTGATAGATTTTGTAGGATGGTGATGGTAACTAAATTTCATTTAAACTTTTAATTCTCAAAATATCAAAAAATAGCACAAAAAATATGGGTGACTAAAAACTAGAACATATGATTTAAAATTTACAAACAGTTTATTCGTACTTAATATTTATCTTAAAAAAATTGTATAAATTAATAAAAATAATGTCGTTGTGACTTATTTTCTCTTACTTCGGTACAATTTAAATTTAACTTTGTGTATCCTAAATAATTCGAAACGTAGCAAATTGGTAATACATGTCGAACTTTTAGAAAATTAAATGGTAGTGTGCCAACCACATAAATTTCATTGGAATTTCACTTCATTTGTATCTCGCCCCTCAGGAACTGTAAACACTTTCGAAATTTAGCTCATTACTTTTTTAAAGCAATATTAATTTATAAGATATCAAATTTACGCATACGTACATCCGTACCATCACCCTACTTTCTATTGGGGTAGGCAGAAGAACAGAGCCCCAGACTTTCCTATCTCGACAAACATCCAAGCCTCTTCATACAACTTCTACGATTTGTCTTACTTTCTTAGTTCATTCTTTCAGAATATAATTTACTTGATCCAACCATACTTTTTTGGTCTTCTTCTATTCTTCTTGGTCTTCTATATTCTTCTCAGATACGCATTTTTACAACATTTATTTAGCTCCTACTAGTATTTAAACACGTCCCCGTTTCACTCTCATATATCAAAATTGGCACCAAAATGCTATTATGGACCATCATCTTAGCAGATTTTGATGCTGTCTGGTTCAATTTAATATAGACAATTGTACTGTATTATTAATAACAGTATTGATAAAGTACTTTTTAAATTTAATAAACCCCCTCCTATTAACTTATATTTTATTTATGAACATATGTTAAAAACGATGGCATGGCATGGCATATTATTGATGTATGTAGAATTTTTATTCAGAAGGAATTTAAGTATAAAAGGACAAATTACTGACTTGATATTTTATTCAGAAGGAATTTAAGTATAAAAGGACAAATTACTGACTTGATATTTTATTCAGAAGGAATTTAAGTATAAAAGGACAAATTACTGACTTGATATTATATTCAGAAGGAATTTAAGTATAAAAGGACAAATTACTGACTTGATATTTTATTCAGAAGGAATTTAAGTATAAAAGGACAAATTACTGACTTGATATTTTCACACATCTAAGGTAGAAGAATATTTAGTAGATGTTTTAGGTTAACAATATATTTTTTCTAATATACGTCCTAGTAATTCTTTTTTAATGGTCTATGAATGAAAAATTCGTTTCATTAAAAACATAATATTCTGGTACTAATTAAATTACATTTTTAAGAAAATCTTGAGAGTTATCTTATTTTAACTGAATAAAAAAAAAGAAGTTTTATTAAAAAAAGTCGGTTCGTATTCCAAACAAAATTTAAAATCCTTTTGACAGTAACTTTTCCTATTCTTTCCAGTTCTCTGTAAAACAACAGTAAAATAAATAGAAAAGCCACAAGTACATGATATTTACTTGTTCAACACAATGTCTCTCTGAGAAAAGAGGAAATATATATTTCGTTGTGAGTAATTGTATTGCGACTCGACTAAGTTATCTCATTATAATTTCCCTCGTAACACTGAACTGTACGTGATTTTCCTAAAGCCAATGCTTTTCTTCCATCCGATACGGACTGTCTCTGCATATTAATATTTCAATGCGGCGAACGAAATCTGACCAAATCGGACTTGTTCTCAGAATTTAGCTGTGATGTGTATCTACAGGGTTATGAAAAGTCGATATCATAAATTGAGACACATTTTGTTTATATGGGAAGTGCATTGGACTTCCTGTGATCCCCACGCTGTGCTTCTCCCTTCGAAAAACATAGGCATTTTTTCGCCTAGTATTCGGGGATATAGGAATATCTATGACTTCAGTTATATCTATTCTTTCTAAAAAGAGAAAAATAACAAGCCTGTGGGGCTCTAGTTGTCTCGCAATAGTGTGTCATTGAATCCAGTACTCGCTCAAATAAAAAAAAACAAATTCCATGGCACAACTTCGCTTTTCAACTGAATTCACGTTGGAATTGCTGTAAATTGCTGTTGGAATTGTTGGATGCCTAGCAACAACGACAATATACAAGAGACCTAATGTTTTTTGAATAGTAAGAAACCAACTACTCATAAAATCCATTATCACTATAACTCTATGTCCTTATTGGAGTAGGCTGAGAGATCAAATCGCTCATTCATTATACCCTGACACACTTCTTTATCTTCTGCAACGAACAGACACTTCGTCGTCATTTAGGTATTCTCAAATTTCTCGCACATTACTCATATATATTATTTATGTAAATGTTAAATTATTTACTCTTCCTACGTGACTAAACGATTTCAATATTGTTTTTCTTATTTTAAGCAGCTGTTAGTCTTGTTCTTGAAACCATTCCCAGCCGTCCGATTCACAACAATGTCAAGTCTTTGAAAATGACATCACAATTTACATATTATTTTTTTCAATCTAAGCTTATTGAATCTAATTTTCACTGGAATGGATTCATGGCTATGGATTATTTGCAAGTGCTAATATTATTTTGAAGCTCATTATATCATATGAGCAAACAAAAGAGCCCGAAGAAGTTCAGAGGAAAATAATCTAATCGTTTAAAAAAATAATCTAATCGTTTAAAAAAATAAGAAATCGCTTTGGGAGGTAAACAATAAATTGATAAATACTTCTCGTTATTTCTATACTACTCCAATAAATATTTTTTATAAATCTTTCATAATTTATTCTTCTATGTTTCCGAATAATTTCAATGCTCTTTTCTTCATTGTAAGCACTGAATCTACTTTCTTCAAGAAATATCTCGAAACATATGAGTGATAATATCGAATATACATTAAAATATATTTGCTTATTTTAATTTAATAAACCTGTAATTGATTTTTAATTTTTTTTAAATATATTTTCTCACTGAAACTCTTTAAATATATTTAAAATAACGGAAAACATATTTTTTTCTGAATAAAAACTTATTGCCAACAAAACATACATTTATTATGTCAGAAAATAAACAAAGAAATGTTTATAAACATGTGTGTATGAGCAAAATACGTCGAATTTCTTTGTGAATTCATGTTGCAAATAATAAAACAGGTGTGCGAAACAAAATTTTATTAATATAACGAACCACGACAAGAGAGAAATAAATAATGAGAACGGAGAGAATTCATATTCCCGACCTTAGAGGGAGGTTTACAAGTGAAATTCCCAAACAGAGATGTCTGTGGAATAAAACCTTATTGTCTAACGACGTCTAAAAAGGGTTGATAACCTTACTTTTGAGTTTCGTTTATCCATTTAGTAAATAAATTACAACGTTTTACAACTTTGAATAAAAATATATTTAAATATTTACGGGACCTAAGTAGAAATCGTACTTCTGAAGTACTCGGGATTTTCAATTAATGATCATGAATCAATTTATTTTACTCTTTCACAATCAATTCAGATAAAATTAAAAACATACACCTAATAGTCATCTAAGATTATCATAAATGATTTGTTTTTATAAAGTCTATCAACACAGTGCCATTTTATATGATAAATTATTTTTTTACTGCTCCCTCATTACGTCATTCATCCAACATTTTTTTTAGAAACATGTTCCTGTCTCGCAGACAACAAGCAATTTCGAAATAACAATCCACCGTGGCCTAGGGATTATTTCACGCATCAGATCATCTCTGCGGAGTGCGAGGATGGTGTTTTTATAAAACGTTGGCGTTTGGCAAATTAATATGGAGCTTACCGCAAATTGGCTTTCAGTTCCCAAAAGGATGCTGATTGGTAATCAATCATTAAGCTATCATTAGGGTTTATAGGTAATGCTCGATGGGAGCGAATATAGGTGACGTCTGCATTTACTGCTTGTCAGGTATATTTGAACTTTTGACCTTAAGTCACTTTATATGAGTACGTATATTTACTGCACTGTGAGTCATTTTCCTTCTACCGTAATGGTGGACCATAAATCCGTTATTCTTTTCCTACTCACTGCAGGAGGAAGATTTTATTTGGAGAGTTCTTTCATCGTCACTAAGTGATGTCGCGCTCGTAAAAAATGATGATTTATATGTTCAAGTGTAGATTGCGCTGTACGAAAACGTATATTGTTCCCCATAGGAGTGTGCGTGGTGGGAGGATGGAACTGAACTGTTTATTCAATGATGCTTATGGTACCCTTCAACTAATGCTAATTGGAAGTACATATATATTAAAAAGCGTAGCTGGGAGACAATATTGTTCCCCATAGGAGTGTGCGTGGTGGGAGGATGGAACTGAACTGTTTATTCAATGATGTTTATGGTACCCTTCAACTAATGCTAATTGGAAGTACATATATATTAAAAAGCGTAGCTGGGAGACAACATTGTCTTCAACCCTATTAATTGAGCTTTCGATTAAGAAACGTTGGAGAGAACGTGAAGATTCAATAACATTCACGATATTTACCTTTACCAAACTATACCCTTTTTCATATTTTTTTTATAACATCGGAAATTGAACCTGAAATCCCCAAAAGGCAGATTAAAGATTTACGATTATATAAAAATAGTGAATTTAAATTTTACTTAAGATATTTTTTTATAAATTAACTAGCTGTACGCGGCCACGCGTTGCTGTGGCTCAGTCTGGTTAAATGGAAAAGAAAGAAAAGATAAAGCACACGTTTCTAATATATTTAATTTCACAATGCTTCTGGATATACAATATTTTTGATGTCTTTCACCCACTCTCAGTCTGTCGCGTTCATTCTCTTGATAACGAAGCAGATCTGAAGCTGCAGAACGCAACACCGTGCTCGCAACCGTGCATCCTCATGTCTGGCTGCACGTCGCTTTGCTGCTTCCTCGGCATTTTGATGAACTAAAGCAGATCCATTGCACTGAAAAAGAAGAAAGAAAGTTATAACAAAAACACATAAAATTGCGAAACATTAAAAAAGGAACTGAATAATATTGCTAAGTTCGTAGACGTCTTTGTTCTTGGCGACAAGAAAAGATCGTTCACTCAGCTAATCGTGATTCTAATAATTGATTTGAATATTGGGAAATACTTTTTCAACTAATTCTTGTTTTGACGTCACTAAATTGCAGAAGTTATGAGGCAATGAAATTCATCCTGAGGTCATATCAACCGGCACCTTTCCGTTGCCAATTTCCAGCAATTGATGTGAGAATATCTCAGCTGATCGATCGTTTTGCAGCTGAACACGCATTTGTCAAATTCTTGTCAAATAGGAGTATTGTTGAGGAAATATTTGTCAAATGGGAGTATCGTTAAGGAAATACAGAGATAATTGGAACTAATTGAATGTTTAGAAAAGAGAGAGATTATTGGAATTAATTAAATGTTAAGGAAAGACAAAGAGATAATTGTAACTAATTATATGTTAAGGGAAGACAAAGAGATAATTGTAACTAATTAAATGCTAAGGGAAGACAGATAGATAATTATAACTTATTAAATGTTAAGGGAAGACAAATAGATAATTGGAACTAATTAAAAAAATCTCCATTTCTACATACGATTTGATAGATTTTGAAATATAAACATAGATATAAAATTAAATTCTATATAAAAAATATACTTTTGATATTCCTACTAAACTCTTTTAGCCACTATTAGTCTGTCGCGTTCATTCTGTTGAGAACGAAGCAGTTCTGAATCTGCAGAACGCGATTGCCGTGCTCGCAACCTTGCATCCTCAAATCTGGCTACACGTCGCTCTGCCACTACCTCGACATTTTGATGAACTAAAGCAGATCGATTGCACTGAAAAAGAAGAAAGAAAGTTATAAGAAAAACATATAAAATTGCGAAACATTAAAAAAAGAAAATACACGAACTAAAAAAAAACAAAGAAAAAACACAAAAAAAATATTTACTAAATATTTCCCTTCAAACGCAGTAGTTTTTCCTTTTGGCTTTGTGGATTCCCTCAGTACATTTCTTGGCGTCTTTGGAAGAAAGGGATCGAATTAAGCACATATTCGGTTTGATTATTCTGAATAATGTTATTTTATTTCGGAAACGTGTTTTTGTGATAATACGCTTTTAAACATGTGAAAGCAATATAAGGCTTCTTGGAAAATGCCGTAAATCTTATAATTAAATGTAATAATTTTTTTCTCTGGGTGATACGAGCATCTCACTTCAGAAATATAAACATTGTATACTCGTATCGCTCTGCGGCAAAAAAAAGTAATTTAGTATAAAAGTGAAAAGGTACAGAAAAGGAAAATTATCAACAAAAGTTTTACCAAAATGTGCGATTTATGATCATAAAAACTTTTGGGTCATTTAAATTCATTGGGTGAAAAACTGTTCTACTCCAAAAATAGATTCGTTATAAGTGTGGTTAAATCTCAATAATAATTAAAAATCCAAAATTTTTTGATGAAATACAAATTAATATTTTCCTTACTTAAACATTTTTTTATATATCTTCATAGTACGTGTTTTTTTCCCATTATATCCGATATTGCTAAGATTTTTTAAGTAGATTTTATTTTCTCCCTCCGGGGGTGTTGCAAGGTTAGAAGAACACGATGCCTATATTTTCAGGTATTCTTTTTCGGCACTCTGTAAGTTACAGATATTAAAAAATAATACTCCAGGATGAGTCACCATCAAGTTTCTACCAGCTCTTGGGACTAGTGGATAAATTCCCAATAAGCTTAAAATAAACCATGACATAATCCATATACTCGTATATAAATACGGAGTTGGTTTGCCGACAGCTCGGAAGGATTTGCAATACCAGGCTATATGGATGGAGTTTTTTTTTGAAATCCTTGCGTTCCTGATGGTAATATTGGGGTGTTAATGATAAAGCTCGTTAATGTATAAATGCAACTCAAGCTGTTAAACACATGTAAAAAAAGGTTAAAACAGGATAAATCTGCTAAGTAAAAATATATAGAGACATGATAATACGATATAATAACATGTCTGAACATTCAAGACAGTGCACATCACTTTATATTCTAAGTGAACTGATAAAATGTTGAGAATTTTTATTGGAATGGATTATAGAGTGAGACTGCACATGACTCTGAGAAATTAAAAACTAAGATATGGTCAATGACATCTTCGATGCCAGAAGAAGTATTTGAAGATAATCAGTTAAATTTTTTTAACTTCTAAAATTTCTCTGATTATCTAAGCCATTCATATTAAATGTATTTATAAGCCATTCATATTAAGTATTTTTAACAAATATCAAATAATATATTAGCTCTTTTTATAATTTAATGAATAATAGATATCACGTTTCTCACTTTAAGTTCAAATTAAATTAACTATCCAGCATTTATACCGAATCAAATAAATAATTAATTTGATGATCAAACCTTGAAAAAAAACCGAACAGTGGCGTGTTAAAACACATCACTCAATTTACTCGTATAACATATGAACAGGACACTAAAATTTTATTTCTGCTATATTATGTAAACTACTCTGAAATATTTCAGACCAATACCCATAAAAGTATAAAAATACCCATATAACCATTTAATTCCGTCTAAATATTTTTTACCTAAGTTCCAACTTCAAATTTATTAAAATTTTTAATAGGTATGTTTTGTAATATTTACACGATTCGAAGTAAAAAAAATAATAAAACATCTTGAATTATTCATATGATGAAAATAATACGTAAGTTCTGAGCACATGACATGAATCTTGGCAAATCAATTTGGATATCTTACAAACCAAAATGTTTGTTTTATATTTTACTCCTTAATTGAATTGTAAATAAATATTGTTAATATTAAATTTATATATTTGAAATACTATCACCTTACACGTTATATCAAGTTTATAAGGATTTATAAAACGCTTCAATCCAGGCTAGTCCATAGCCCGGCCCGGTCAGCCCAAGAACCAAACGGGTAAAAAAACATGAAGTGAGTGGGAGAAAAGTAAGCCCGCTGCATTTTAAACTGTATATGGTTTATATTGTATTGTAATACATTAACATTGTATAAAGTACAATCAAGCAAGTTTATTGCCATGGGATGATCTTTCTTAAACAACGAGAATTGTGTTAAACAAGCTTTTAGTGGAAAACAGATTCTTAACCTTTTTAAAAATAAATAGGCACCAATGGGAATTGAACGGGCAATTCCCGAGTTGGAACACAGGTGAATTATTAACGGAAGACTATCTTCATCTAGTAATATTGTCTTATATATAATACAAGTATGAATCACTCTAGAATGATTGCGACTATTGTTACCAGATTAACTTTTTTACCAGACAGAGTCCTTTTTTCTGGTATCATCTGGAATCAAACACGAATCCCTCTGGTGGAAGTCGCTTGACTTACCAACCTAGCTATGGAGGTTGCCGTTTAATAATAAATAGTAAAATCACTTTAATTTATTTATGTGTATTGATTTATTTTGGAATCGTACCAACCATTCTCGGGCTATAAGACAAACAGACATTTCATCAACTAGATTACAGAGGTTGCCATCCTGTACATTTTTTTTAATAAAAATCTTTATATTATGATAAAAAAAACTATTCATGTAAATAGTAAATTTGATAAAAAAATAAAACGAAATGTACAAAAAAATACGATATATCCTAAAATAAAGCATCACAAACTTTTAGTCTGTATAAAAAAACTTCAAGTCAAAGAAAGTCCTGTTGAACCAACCAAAGTCAAAGAAAGTCCTGTTGAACCAACCAAAGTCAAAGAAAGTCCTGTTGAACCAACGAAAGTCAAAAAAAAGTTCTGTTGAACCAACGGTAATAAATATAGGTTTATTTATTTTTCTTCTTTATACAAAGGTTTCAAATGAACAAAGCAATGTTAAAGAAATAGTTAGGTAAGAACAATGATGTATTGGAGGAACAGAGTTGGAAACTTTGACGGGACGGACCTAATAAAGCGTTAGTTATTATTATCTCGTTCAAAGAATTTTAGTGACGTCAATGAGATCATAAACACTCTTTTGTATTGAATAATAAAGCTTTGATTTACTTGTTTGAAGAAACACTTTTATTTGTTATAATAAAAAATAAAAAATGTGTTATTTAAAACACATTCCGAGTATTTTGAGTACGGGTGGTATCCGGTACCATGTTTTATTTTCAGAAACTTGTGTTAACATAATGATGTATTATAAATAGAAAGTTTTTTGTAAAGAAACATCATCTTCAATTATTTGTGAACTTTTGCCAATTGTAATGTATTAAAAAAACATAATAATGAAAATATTGACAAACTCTTAGACAGTTGGTAGATGCTGTATTTCCACCCAGAGGTTGTATCATCACGTGCCTTAATTTTTTCAACACGTTCGATGACGAACTACGAGTTTTCTGCTTACCCGAAGGTTCTATTAATGAGACCAAAGTAATTTGGTATCTCAATCCTGCTCTTCAGGACCCTCTGAAATGCCAGTTCGGATATGTTAATGGGTTGATTTATTGATTGACTTAATGTTTTAAATTTTCTCATTTATTATATTCCTTTTTAATGTATTGAACACTCATTTTTGACTTTTTAATTCTAATTATTATTGTTATAGGGTAAATTGTACCGTTCATATATAAATAAATAAATACAAGAATAAATTAATTGAAAAAAATCCAAGAGTGCGTTAGCACGTCGGTCACGTATCTATAATAATTTCATTCTAAATAAAAATATATTTACTCTGAAAAAGATTTTTAATTGCCTGTTGGTAATTGGAATGCAAAAATAAATAGAAACAAAATCTATTGGGAATCTCCAAACGTGTACATCAGACTACTGAATTTCAGATTCTCAATAGATAAGCAATAAAATATAACATTGAAAGAATTATTTCGGACTGCCATTTATGAAATTTGTAAAATTGTAAAACTTCACACGAACTTTAATTTAAAAACGTATCAAGCGTCAAACTTTAAAATAAATTTTCTGAAAGATTCAGGCATTTTTATCGAGAGTGAATCAATGTTTTTTTAAATTTGTTTTGAATTTACACAACTAATTATTATCCCTTTGTTTTATTATAAATAACCACTAGTCATTAAATAAGCTACACACAGTAAAGGGTTTCCGTTTTCAGTAATAATGAGTCACATACTTTAAGCCAATCTGCCTTTGGTAGCTTTCAATAAAGTAACCGCAGCCACGATAGTCTTCTTTTATAGTCTTTGTTCTTTGAAAAGGCAAATTATTTGAGTAAATAGCTCAATTTACGTTTCAAAGGGTCTATTTCATGGAGGAACGGCTTAAACCTTAAATGTGAGAGTAGTTTTTACATACTTAAATGGCTAATCTTTCCGTAATCCCAAATTACTAAATTATACATTTTTAAAGCTAGATATTACACAGATTTTTATATGGTATAGTACAACCGGGTAAGTGTATTGGTATATGGTAATTTCTAACAATCAACATAAAGCACGTCTATAAGGTGTTATGACGAAAACTAGACTGGAACCATTTTTGGTCTTCTTTCTTCATATAGAATCATACTACATATTCCAAAATAATAATTTGGACATAGTAAAGAGCCTGCTCGGGAGACATTGTTGTCTTTTACTACAGTAGTTGAGTCATTGAGTTTGAAACCACTTAGCAGGCACAATTTAAAAAAAAATATTTTGGGTACCGTCGAGAATCGAACCCAAAAACCCCTGGTGGATGTCAAGTGTATAACCAATAAGCCACGGAAGTCGTCAATTGGCAGTTCAATGCCACGCGGTGCACTCTACAAAATATTGGATTAATATGTTTAGTATTAACATACTACTAATATGTTTAATGTTCCATTCTTTGGGTTCCATCCGGGGGAAACCAGAAACCTCAGGGCTAGAAGATAGGCACTATACCAACTACATAGGTCAAATACACGCTTGTCTTCCTCTTGAGGAGTCCAGGTTTCATTTCTGACAGTATCCAAGAAAGGGGTTTCCCGAAACTGTTATTTCCAGCCCTTTCCGTGCTATAGTGACAAAAAAGTCTAGGAAAATAAGCGATATAAGTATGCCTGGATTAAGTCGGGTTGTGTATGTGCTAGAAAATACAATGGATCTAAGATAAACTATACAAGCAAAGAGTCTGACCTTTCTTAACTCTGACTTATTGATCTAGTCTCCTTCTTATCGCATGACAAAATTATTGAATCTGATCTCGATTTTTTTTAAGGTATGATGTTTGGAATTTTCATGGATGTTTTTTTTTTCATTCCAAGGCTATAAACTGCTCTCTCCACACGCAATCCTATATAATTGGCATCCCTCGTACTTCCCATCTATCGCCTTTCTTGAGGGTGATATTTTATCTAAGTTATTCTACTCTTTGCTTTTCTATGTCTACACCAGTTTCTTTCTTATAATTGCATTTATTTATCTCCATAAACATTAAAAAAATAATATAAACTCTCAATTTATTATATATCAATAATTTCTAAACTAAACCGCTTACCTGAGGTTAAGGATGCTGAAAATGGATGAAAATGCTGATAAGATAAACAGCGTCATTAACTATTCAATGAGTTCTTATTAGTGATTATCAGTGACTTGAAATAATTCACATAAACCTACGCAACTACGAAAACAATCGATGATTTTGTTGTTTTTCTATCAGACCTAAATGATAGTTTTGATTTGATTATCCTAACGAAGTATTGGATTAAAGTCAAGATTTTACCAAAACACATAGATTTTTATAATATATATATATCATTTGACATAAGTTTACTTAACCCTCCGATTAGTGACAAGGCCCCTGGGGACGTTTTCGATTTTTGTTTGCTAACAACTTTTTCTTTGTATGTTTTGGAAACGTGATGCTGTATGTATTCCAAAAAAAAAATATGCTGAAGCGATTAAAACCGGTTTCAAAGCGGTAAGATCACTCGTTCGTGTTTTATTACGGTTTGAAAACATTTAGTACGGTAATCAGGTACAAGATCTTTAGGGACCTTATACCTGACTTGTACCATTAGTGAAAGAAATCGTAAATTAATTGTGTTTGCCGTGCCGAAGAAGAATAAATCGGTCCTGCTGTTGTATACAATGCATTATAGTTGTTCGGTAGATAGTGAAACCGATAAGCGAAAGCCAATGGTCATTCTGGACTACAATGCCCATAAATCTGGGGTGGACACAATGGGTCAGATGCTTGGCACTTATTCATGCAAACGTTCAACAAATCGTTGGCCGCTTGCAATGTTCTACAACATGATAGATATTGCTGCATTGACCGCATTCGTAATTTACGATGAGATGAAGCCTGTTCAAAAAACAGACAAGCGACGTTCGTTTTTGCAATTGTTGACGAAACAATTAGCAATTTCAAATATCAAAGAACGAGCCACCAATACACGCATAATGTGCTATCCCGAAATTCGAATTGCTATGTAAGCATTTGATGTAAAGGTAACGTTAAAATTGAATATTGAAACGCACAAACATAGAAATAACATTTTTTTTATATTTTCCGGTAGTAGCAAGACTAACATCAGGAGCTGCACCTTCATTTGCAACTTATATCGTGCACAAAACCAGATCATATTGCTATACCTGCAATAAAGCGGTTTGTGCTGAGCATTCAGCATTATTGTATCGGTGCGATACCTGCATTCTTGCGTTAGCTGACCATGAATAAGCAGCACAATATTACATTTATTACCACTTTTATTTTTTACCTGTCAAATAAAACCTGAATTACCAAAAAAAAAGATTTTTTTTGCCTTTATACTTATATTTTATCCTTCTATATACATTAAGGCACCTTATACAACCATAAGCTAACATAAGCTAACATAACCACAAGCTACATAACCATAAGCTAAAAATTGTATGGTATTATTACCAACAATACACGCATAATGTGCTATCCCAAAATTCGAATTGCTATGGAAGCATTTGATGTAAAGGTAAAGTTGAAATTTAATACTGAAACGCACAAACATAGAAATAATATATTTTATTTTTTTTTATATTTTCCGGTAGTAGCAAGACCAAAATCAGGAGCTGCACCTTCATTTGCATCTGTACGAATCGTGCGCAGAACGGACGCCAGCGCAAAACCAGATCATATTGCTATACCTGCAATAAGGCAGTTTGGGCTGAGCATTCAGCATTATTGTATCGGTGCGATACCTGCATTCATGACCATGAATAAGCAGCACAATAATACATTTATTACAACTTTTATTTTTTACCTGTCAAATAAAACCTAAATTACCAAAAAAAACTTATTTTTTTGCCTCTATACTTATATTTTATCCTTCTATATACATTTAGGCACTTTATACAACCATAAGCTAACATACAAAACCATCAAGACGCACCTGCATGATGATAATACCATACAATTTTTTGACGGTCCCTAGAGACCTTGTCACTTTTTTAACGCCACCGGGACTGTCACCGATCGGAGGGTTAACAAAAAGGAATAATCCAATATGCTACAAATATCTTTTGATGATTGTCAGTAAAATAAATATCCCTGCTGCTAATGTATTGAAGATTCAAGTAAATATGCAAACTTTAATTGCTGTTTACACTCTACACACGTGCATAACGTTGGTTGTTTTTTAAATGGCTCTCGATTAATTAATTAAACAGAGTTCTCAAGAGGTCGTAATTATAAGGGGTGTTAATATTGATATTTTAATGTAAGATAAAGAAAGACCTTGACTCCTCTAGAATTAATTACTTTTCATGGATCAATTCCTTTCATTACGACTCCCACACGCATGATTTCAGACTCTGGTTCTCGCTTTGATCATGCAATAATGAAAACTCAGCAGACGGTTAGATAGCAATAGTATTGTATATAAAAAAACAATCATTAACCATTCAGTAATCACGTGGGGTTTCTAGGAGGGGGCAAGTTAGGATGGGCATAAAACAACAAAAAATATAAACTTACTACAGTTCTTACAGTTATTTGATTAGTAAAATTGGCAAGACACCCTCAATTCATAAAGTGTAAACGAATCACTGTAAAGTTTCATTAATAGGTCCAACTCCCAAATCAACTCAGCCATACAAACAATATGTAATTAAAACAGAAAGTTCACAAAATTCTCACTTTGGATTACTGATGTATTTACTTATTGTATACGCAAAATAAATTGTCTGCACCGGGAACGCTAAACATGCAATTATCGCCACTAAAAAGTTTTTACAAGCAATGCAAAAAAAACATCCATAAAGCAAAATAAAATTACTATACAGCAAAGATTGAAGCTGCAAGCAGTGATCAATAGGCGATTTGGAGTGTAATCAAGAACATCGTCAGTACAGTGATAGAAAAAAAATGTTCATTCTACACTAAACATTTATGACACAAAAATATTATTAACATAAGAACCACATTAACTTTGTTGTATCATAAGTATTTAAAAGATAAATATTTCAATATACGTCAGTCAGCACTTTCCTACAGTATATCGGTTTGAGGGTGGTTGCACATGAATATAGAAGCACATACTGCAGGTTCCCAAAAAATTATCACAAAAATAATAAAATAACTTCCTGTTCAGTATCCCACAGTGGAACATTTTAGGCAGTATCGGGTCCTTAATGTAGCCAACTTATCCTTCAAATCCATTATCTGACGCAATCATCAAGAAAAAATAAAACGCAAACTTAGAGACACATAACACGCGTGACAACTGACCAAATGTTCACTATCCCTAAAGTTAGAACAACTTTTGCACAAAACAATTAAGCCTATTTGGCTCTCATGACATACAATGGGGTGCCATTAATAAAGGTCGCAAAACATGCAGGCAGTGGATCGGAGCGTGGGTTGTTAGTGCGACAGACGTTTGAGTGCTTGGGTTTGCAGGAGGGATGACTTGCAGCACAGATTTGTGTGAACTCTTGATTGTGATGTGTTTTTGATGATT